>WEIT01039825.1:0-13144 GCA_013389985.1 Dryoscopus gambensis
GGCCCTGACAATATCCACCTGAGAGTGTTAAGGCTGACATCACTGTGAGGCTGCTCTCCATAGTCTTTAAGAAGTTATGGATATGTTCCCAGAAGCCTGGAACAAGGCTGTCACCTCCATCTAACATGAAAGGCTTAAAGGAGGATTCAGGAAATTATAAGCCCAGCAGTCTTACTTTGGTGACTAGGAAAGTTATGGAACAAATCCTCCTGGAGGCAATCACAAATCAGATGAAGCACATAACTGGGAGAAGCCAGCATGGATTCACCAAGTGTGCTCGGCAAAATTAGTCACCTTCTCAACCAGGTGACCTACTTTGTTGATGTGGAGCAAGTAGTGGACACTGTCTACCTGGATTTCTTGAAGGCTTTCCACAGGGTCTTCAGCAGCCTTAGAGTTACACACTTAGAAGAAGTGTTGTGTTATAGTTTAGACCAGTGGTGTGTGTGGTGGGTGTGGAACCGGCTGACTGGTCTCACCCCAAGAGTGGTGGTAAACAGCTCCTTTTCAAACCTGCCACAAGTGGTGTCCCCAGGGACCAATACTGGGCTCAATGCTGTCTTAATGTTTTCATACATGCCTGGAAAATAGGATCAAATGTAACCTGTGATACCAAACTGAGTGATGAAGTGGGCACTTTGGCAGGGAGAGCCACTCTGCAGGAAGACCTGGATAGGCTGAAAGAGTGACTTAACAAGAACCTTAGGAAGTTCAGCAACGACAAGTGTGAGGTATTGCACCTGGAAAAACATAACCCAGGAGTGCAGGATAGGCTGGGATCTACCTGGCTGTGGAAAGATCTTGGTGGACAAGTTCAGTATGAATGAGCTCTGTGGTGCTGAGGCAGAGAGAACCAGTGAGATTCTGGGCTGCATCAACAAGGGCATGACCAGTAGAGATAAAGAAGTCATCATTCTAATTTACCTGGTTCTGATCAGGCCACAGCTGGAATACTGTGCTAGTTTTGGTCCCCACTATACAAAAATATTTGGACAGGCTGGAGAGGGTCCAGAGAAGTGCTGCAGAGATAAGAAAGAGAAACCTGCCCTCTGAGGAAAGGATGAGAGTGCTGGACTTGTTTGGGTTTGAAAAAAGATTTGGGTGAGAATTTATCACCATGCTTTAGTGACTACAAAGAAGACAGAGGGTCCTTTTCACAATAAGTAACAGGGAAAAGATGAGGGCTAATAGGTAAGTTACTCATGGGGAGATTGAAGCTCTACACTTTTAAGATCCAGGTGGACAAGGTGCTGGGCCATCTTGTCTGGACTCTGCTTTTGACAAAAATGTTGGGCCAGATAATCCTTGAGATCCCCTTCCAGTATTTCATATCCTTTGATTCTTTTATTCTATGATTTCTCTAATGTGGCACCAAATAACAGTTTTTAATTTTCTTTTCACCCAGAAGAAGTAATTGTTGGAGGGTCAATACCTTAAAACCTTGCTCTCTGTGGTGTGGAGGCCCGTGGGCCTATGGCACAGGGGACGGAGAGGGTCTGTTGGTGGGACAGTCCCTAGAAATAGAAATCCTCCCCAGGTTAGGGTGGGAAAGAGGGCCTCTCCCAGGATGCTTTGTTTCTATTTGTTGATGTACCCCAGTTCTGCTTCCCCAGTTGGCCTGCTGGCCTCCCCTCCCCTTCCTGCCATATATGTCTTGGTTCTAGATGGTTCTCCCTTTCCAGCTTCCCCATTGGCTCCCTTACCCCCTTGCCACTCCCCCAGGCTTTTCCCACTGGTTCCCGTCTGCTAGCCCCACCAATGCACCGCCCCTGTGCCCTCAGATGATTGGTCCCTGATGCTCTCCCCACCCCCATATATAAACCTGGACCCTCCTTTGTTCTGGGTCCTTTGTCCCTGGATCCCTTCACGTGTGTGGCTGCAAAAAACCTCCCGCGGAACCCCATATGAGGCCCCTTCCTGGCTCTTAGTTGTCGGCGTGTTCTAGGAAGCTACCTGTGAGTGGCTGTGAGCGTATTGTGTGTAGTGGCCTCACTGAGCAGCTTCACAGGGAGACACTTTCAGAAGGTTGTGGCATCTTATCATCCACACCTGCCACGACACTGTGGATTTGTAAGTAATGGTTGTACTGATTGCACCATGTAAGTTGACCTTAAAGAATTAATAGGTTTCACAACATTAAAGACTTGTTGACTGCTTTAATATGTATTGTGAGACTGAGAGAAGGCTTCATTAGCTCTCCAGCACAAATATTCTGAATGAATTGGTTAATGAGATATGAACATAGCAGCCATTCCAAGGAATCGAAGTTGTTATGGATGGCAAGAAGATCCATTTTTCCCCCCCTTCCTCCTATTTTAAAAAAATTATTCTGTAAATAAATGTACCAGTTTTTTATGGATGTATAACAGGGCTGGTGATGTTAGGCTCTGTAATGGATATGAAGATGTTGGATATTATTTGCAAACACTTGATTAAGGAATATACAGCCACTTAAATTCAACCCAAATTTCTAGCAGTAACCCAATTCTCCTTGTAAGGTCATGCTGACAAAATTTGCCCAAAACCTTGCAGAATTGTGTTGCTTATTGCCTTTCTCTTTCCTGTGAGGACTACAGAGAGCTGAAAAGTGGAATTGGATTTTTCTCCTGAGAAAAAAAAAAAAACAGATTTCAAAAAAACCCCAACCCAGTTCTCAAGAAAAAGCCTCCCACTTTTCCCTCTGAACAAGAACCCCTTCTCTCTATATGCAGACAAACAAGCTTGCCCTCAGCAAGAAAAGTACTTGGGAGAGAAAGAAAAAGAAAAATCAGTGTTCCAACAAGATCAAACCAGCTCCAGATGCTCTCAGGAATTTTTGGGGGGCATGCAGAAATGTCATTGTGCTCATTAAACTCCTAGACAGCATTTTCATTTTCTCTATGAAAGCAGTGCTGACCTTGCCAGTCCATTAAACTCTAACAAGGGCCTCTGCAGGTTCATAGTTCCAATTATGACACAGTTTATAGAACCCTAGCAATAAATACTTCGACTTACTCCACTGTGGGTTGATCTTTGCTCCTGCAGTTTTCAAATAAACAATGGCCTGGAGGTGGAAACTCAAATTTCTGCTTCTTTTTTTCAGAAGTAGACTACTGGAAATACCTTGGCTAACATGTAGCTGAGATTCACAAGGAGACTTTTCCCCTGGTCTTCTGTTGAAGTTAATTACTTCTTTTTGGCTGACACAAAAAAATTGTGTCAAGTCTGAAAATAATAGTAGGAAACAAATATAATAAAGAAGCTAAATAAATATGTACATAACGTAGATGTACATAATATGTGATAGTATATGATTAGTGACTAATAAAAAGAAGTAAAGAGGTATGTCAGTGGATATGGTATTAATCAAATTATGATTTCAGACACTGGGGTTCAAATTTTGAGAGTATATATGAAGGAACTAAGACTAATGTTTTGCATTATGGTTGGAAATAATGAAAAAAGATTTGACAGTAAGATTGATATCTATTTGTTATACCTATGAAAATAATTTTAAACCTAGATATTCAGAATTGGTAGGTATGTTTGCTGACATTTGGCAGGGAGACTAATTTAAATGAGAGCAAAATAAGTGTATTGCAAAGTTTGTGTACACAACTAGCATCTGCAAAAGACGGACGGTCTTATAAAAATGAATATTTTTTTTAATTCAATAAGAAATATTTTGTTTATTTATATAGACATTTTGCACTGTCATTGTAAGTAAAAATGGAATATTTTTGTGATGCTAAAGCTATAAGAAATGTTTTAGAAAATGTTACCATGTTATCTCAGAATGATAAGATGAATCTTTTTCAAAAGTGTCCTTAGGGCTCATTTCAAGTGTATCTAAGTCCTCACAAAATGCAACTATTTAGGAATGTTGTCTCTGTCTAGCTCCAGCAAAAAAGATAGTTATATGTGTTGTGTTCTAAAATGATGAGAAACAGCGATAAATCAGAAAAAGAAGAAGTAATAAATGTGGCAGAAATACTATGAAATGATCAGCCTTTGTATATTAAAAAAGGCTGAAGAAAAACTATACGAAATTAACTTCATAACTTTTTACATTCAGAAAAACTGCCACAAATCCTAGCATTTCTTCTCTAGTAGACGTGCTTACAGTAAAAGTCATAGAGCAAAAATGACCCATAGCATACTGTGTGAGTTTTTGAATTTGTAATTAGAATAAGAAATCTTTGGAGAATGCCATTAGTGGGAACTATGAATAAAAAGAAGATGCAATCTCTTTTCCATCATTCTGAGTCATCGGAAAAAAATGTGGTAATGCACTAACTCTCCTGCAGAAAGTTTGGATAAAGCTTTATGAAGCCCTGGAATGATTTTAACTACTAAACAAATAGGAATGTGTATCTGTGAGAATACTGAAATAAGAGGAGATAACAACAGGCCCGGGTTTTTTGTGTATTTTAGTTTTATATGTAGAGTTTATATATAATTGCTATGACTTTGGTACTACAAAGAAGTAAATAAGATGAACCCAGTGCCAGTAAAGTTCTCTGTTTTGTCCAAGAGTCTGAATAACCTTATTTTTTACTTTTTTTTTCACAGTAAGGGGTGGAAGCATCTCCAGAGTGTGTTTGCTTTATGTCTCTTACATAGGCATTCAAATTGTGATTTTATACAGAATTTTGCATATACAATTTCTGAATGATTATGGCTTTTCAAATCTGAAAGGTCTAGATAATGCAGTATGGTCATGCAGACAAATGATGTGTCTCTTGACAGGTATGTAGATTGCTTGCTTATAAAAGCTCCTAAGATTAATAGTCAGCCTTGCAGGTTATACATGATCTGACATCTTAATCTTAAATACAATCAATAAAGAAATCTTGTAAAACTAAAAAAAAGAAAAAAAGTTTTGTGCTATAACAACATCAGCATCTTAAGATCTTATATCAAGTTCCTTTACAGTTAAGGAAAAATATTGCCATAGGAGAAGTAAAATTACTAGAATACTTAATTTTTCTATTTGTTACAAAAAAGAAGAAGAAAATATATAATGGATAAATTGCGATGAGATGAGCATGATGGAAGTAAATGAAAAAAAAAGAATAGGACCGATAAAGATATTGTAATGTTAGGGTTCTTTGATTTTTGTCATTATAAAATATTAATTAGTTCCTCAACTATTTTTAGTAAATATGTTTTAATATAAAAAGGAATCCCGTTATATTCACTAGTTTTTTATTCTTGTTTTCCTAAGCATTACTATAATTCAATGTAATGTTTGTATGTTTTCAACTTTGTAGATTTTAATGTGTCTCCCTTTGGTTGATTCCAGCAGAAATATGAAAATCTGTGCCTTACAATCTAGATATCAACACAATTCAAGTGAGCAAACAAAGTTCAAATGTGTTTTCCAGGTTTATGGGCTTTTTCCGCTGCTGTTACTGTCAAAACCAGACAGTAAATAAAATGAGCCCAAAATCATATAACACTCAAAATAATTCATGCAAGTCCAATATTACATAGAAATACACTGTGATACCTTTTGGAAGTAATAAGTACTTGCTTCAGTACAATGAATTCAGAAGTTCAAACCCTTACCTACTGAGCTATTTGTATATCAGATGTTAAGGTATGACTGACTTCTTCAATGCCATCAGTGGCATTTTATGCCGCCTTTTTGTCCGAAGTCTAGGCTAGTAGACATTCTAGGCATAGATATGAACCAAAGAGATTCAGACAAGAATGTTGAAGCAGGGAAAAAAAGAGGGGGAAGCAGTAGGAAAGTTAGGAAAGTAGGAAAGTTATGAAAGTCTGTGAATATTACCTTCATTCTGCTCATAATGTCCTTTTGTTTCACTGGTGCATTGGTTTGAATACAAGATTATAAACCTGTATTTTTCTTATGCTCTTAGATCATAAAACTAAAAAAGGAAAGTTCTCTTCAGCACTAAATATTGGCAGATGGAATGGCAAAAGAAGGATACACTGAAGATCAGTAATCACTAAAATACACAGAACATAAACTAGTCACTTTGTATTTTTTGTATTGTTCGTTATCTATCTGTTTGCTGTATATTTTCTGCATGTGTATGTCTCGTCTTGTAAGATAGAAATATTTACAGCATTCAAATGAGTTGATGACAAACAATTACCAAGTCTCATTCAAACACACAGCCGCACATCAAAGAAATTTGGTTGAACAGGAAATGAAAGGAGACAATCAGGCTGAAGCAAGTCACCTACTCCGTTACAAAACCCCAAAAGATTATCCCTGATTGTATTAAAAACACATATATAGACAACTGAGGTAACTTCAGAAAATAGCAGTAATCTTTAGGAACAGGAACCTTTAGTCCAAAATCAATCTGTGGAAGGAATAATGAAGTGAGAGTCCTTCTTTGAGTTGTACATGCTGAAGGCTAAGCCAAATCCTATAGAAATAACAGGGTACATTAACCTTCCTGCTAGAACTTCAACAATCTGTCACTGAAGGTGAGTTTTGGCCTGGTTCAGCTATGCAACCTTGGCTCAGGCTGCTGAGGAAATTGCCAAGCTGTGAGGAAGTTCATAGCGTAGAGAAGTTTAGTAAAACAGGTAACATTGCAGGCAGAGCTAAGATTGTTCAGATAATACTAGTTTGCAGCCCAAGAATTCAAGAGGAAAAGCACTCCTGTCAGATAATGTAAAATCCTAGGATAAAAAAAGAAACACGGAACTGGAAGATGGCAACTCAACATCACTTCTGCAAGGTGCAAAGATCACAGAAACACAGAATCATAGAATATGCTGAGTTGGAAGGCACTCACCAAGATCATCAAGTCCTGGCCCTGCACAGTTCCATCCCCAAGAGCCACATCAAGTACCCAAAACTGCCCCCAGCACTCGAGGTGAGGCCACCCCAGTGCAGAGCAGAGCAAAGCAGGACAATGCCCTCCCTGGCCCAGCTGGTGATGCTGTTCCTGATGCCTTCCAGGACATGGTTGGCCATCCTGGCTGCCAGGGCACTGCTGACTCAAATTCAACTTGCCATTGAAAAGGACCCTGTGGTCCCTTTCCATGGGCACTGCTCTCCAGCACCTCATTCCCCAGCCTGCCCATACATCCAGGGTTGCCCTATCCCAGGTGCAGAATCCAGCACTCTCACTTGTTGAACTTCATATGATTGGTGACTGCTCTGATTTTTTGCCATCTCTGTGCAGGGCCTCCCTGCCTTTGAGGGAGTCAGCAGCTCCTCCAATATTTGTATCATCTATGATCTTTCTTAGTATCCCTTCCAGTTCGGCATCCAAGTTATTTATGAAGATGTTGAAATGCACAGGGCCAAGAATGGAGCCCTGCAAAACCCCACTAGTGACAGGTCACCAGCCTGATGTTACCCCATTCACTGCAACGCTTCCTGCCCCACCCACGAGCCAGTGGCTCACTCATTGCATGACGTGTTTATCCAGCTGTAGGCTCTTGCTGTCCTCTCCCCACCTGCCCTGATGGCTGCCTGGCCAGAAGTTACTTACCACAGGGTAGGGGTTCTTAGTAGGTCTATTAGTTGTTAAAACATTAATTATAGTGATTAAAATATAGTGTTTAAATTATAGTGATTAAAATATGATTAATAAGCTGTAAACATTAATTATTGTGATTGAAATATGTCATTACAATTATAAATATGTTATTTCACATAATACAAAACTGCTTGAATTTCTGAACTGAATGCTTCTATTCCTTCCTTGGATAGACACATTTGAAATATGAATCAAAAAATTTAAGAAAATGTGATCCCTTATTTTTAATAATTAGGTAACTTGTAAGCTTTATAGATCCTAAGCTTTGCATCCACGTCTCAGGTTTTTGTTGAAACTTTTAGAACAGAAAACTGCACTTGGCATGTCTCTATTTATATTCAAAGAAAGAATAATTTTACACATATTTCCAATTGCCCTGCATGGACAGATGAACATGTACTCAACAGAGCTAAACCTGAGTAAATTAGCTCAGTAGGAATGAGATGGAATGATAATGTTGTATTAAAATTTTTTTCACGAAGTTAAAATATAGGAAACTGTTTGCAAAGCACAAAACACAAAGCTGAAAAGAAAGGTTGATTATGTTTTCAGTGTCATTTAAAAACATGTTGACGTAACATTTTTTGTTGTTTCATACGTGTCCTGACATACATACAAGGAAACAAATGAATTCCTATTTCAGAGGCACTAAGAGCTTACATAAAGCTGCCTTTGTTTATGTTTGTACATAACTGATCTAATTTATGGTGAGGTAGTATGTTAAGGCTTTTCCCCTCCAGCTCACGCCAACTAGTCAAGTTAGGGCAATGAAATTTATTTTTGGGAGCCCTTACATTCATGCTTCAACAAGCAGCATCACAGCAACAGGTTGACCTTGAACAATAGTTAAGGTACCATCAAGTCATTTGCCCACTCTCCCACAAAAATGGAGGGAAAAAAAAATATCAAAAAAACAAGGGTGAAAGAAAAACATGAATTCATAGGGATGAGAGCAGGCCTATTTGCCAAAAGACCACACTTGTACCCTGGAGGGAAGAGTCCTAGGAGGCACTTCAAGGTTATGGTGGCAGAAAAGGCCTCTCCCAGGATGCTTTGTTTCATTATGTTAATATACCCCAGTTCTGCTTCCCCAGTTGGCCCATTGGCCTCCCCACCCCTTTCTACCTTATCTGGAAGGTTCTCCTATTTCCCTGTTCCCCTCATTGGTCCTTGCTCCCTTGCCACTCCCTCATGCTTTCCCCATTGCCTCCCATACCCTAGTCCCACCTGTGTACCGCCTCCCTGCCCTCAGATTATTGGTCCCTGATGCTTTCCCTTGGCCTCTACCCACCCTGTATAAAAATCTGGTCCCTTTCACTTTCCTTTTCTCTTTATCCTTTCTCCGTTGTCTGCTTGTCGCCGTGGATCTGCTCCACACGTGTGGCTGGAATAAACTTCTCCCATTGACTCTTTGCTGTCGACTTATTGAAGAAGCTATCCATTCGTGTGCGCGTGTGTGTGTTTAGTAGCCTGCTGAGTGCCTCCTAGCTGGAGACGCTCTTGGAAGGTTACGGCTTCTCACCCACAGACCACTACCGTAATAGATTGAGAGATAAAGAAAACTGTTTGTGCAAGCAAAAGCAAATAAGGAATTCCTTCACTATTCCCCATGGACAAGTGTTTAGCCATTTCAAGGAAACCAAGGCCTCAGTATGTTTATCAATTTCATGGGGAGACAAATGTGATAACCATTAATGTCCCACGTCTCTTCTCCTTGCCTTGAGCTTTTATTACTGAGTATGATGCTGTATGTTATAGGATATCCCCTTGGACACTTTGGGTCAACTGTCCCAGCTGTGGCCCCTCCCAACCCATTGGAGGGTCAGCTGAAGAAACAGAAAAGGTTGTGCAAGTTTTGCAAGCACTACTCAGCATCAGCTAGAACACTGGCTTTTTACCAACACCTCTCTGGTCATCAGTCTAAAACACTGCATCATCTGAGCTGCTATGAAGAAAAAGTAACTCCATCCCAGCAAAACTGAGTACAATTACATAAAATATAAAAAAATCAAAATCAGTTTTTCAAAGACTAGTAAAATCAAACTCAAGGCTATTACAAATCCTTAATGCTTCCTCTCACATTTATACTGTTAATTCAAGATATATATGGCAAATAGTGGCTGAACATGAGCCAGCAATGTGCCCATAGGTGACCAAGAAGGTGTCCAAAAGGCATCCAAGAAGGCCAATAACACCTGGCCTGTATCAGAAATAGAGTGACCAGCAATATCAGGCAAGTGGTTTTTCCCTTGTGCTGGGCACTGGTGAGGCCACACCTCAAGTGCTGTGTTTGGTTCTGGACCCCTAACGACAAGATGGACACTGAGTGGCTGGAGCCCGTCTGGAGAAAGGCAATGAAACTTTCTTTAGGGGCTGGGAACAAGTCTGATGAGGAGCAGTTGAGGGGGCTGGAAGCATTCAGCCTGGAGAAAAGGAGGCTCAGAGGAGACCTTGCTGCTCTCTAAACTGCCTGAGAGGAGGTTGTAGCCAGGTGGGGGTCAGTCTCTTCTCCCAGGCAACAAATGACAGGACAAGATGACATAATGTCAAACTGCATCAGGGGAGGTTTAGTTTGGACATTAGGAAGAATTTCNGGTTCTGGACCCCTAACGACAAGATGGACACTGAGTGGCTGGAGCCCGTCTGGAGAAAGGCAATGAAACTTTCTTTAGGGGCTGGGAACAAGTCTGATGAGGAGCAGTTGAGGGGGCTGGAAGCATTCAGCCTGGAGAAAAGGAGGCTCAGAGGAGACCTTGCTGCTCTCTAAACTGCCTGAGAGGAGGTTGTAGCCAGGTGGGGGTCAGTCTCTTCTCCCAGGCAACAAATGACAGGACAAGATGACATAATGTCAAACTGCATCAGGGGAGGTTTAGTTTGGACATTAGGAAGAATTTCTTCACAGAAAATGTGATTAGACATTGGAATGGGCTGACCAGAGAGATGTTGGAGTCACCATCCCTGGAGGTGTTTAAAGAAAGACAGAAATGTGCATTTAGTGCTGTGGTCTGGTTGACATAGTGGTGTTTGGTAAAAGGTTGTACTTGATAATCTCAGAGGCCATTTCCAATCTATCTTATTCTGTGACCTTGTGGTATATCAACTATTGTATTTATTATTATACATATGGATAATATAGATGCAGTAATGAATTCTTGTGTTGCATAGGAATCCTGCTACTTCAGCACAATTAAATCTTTAAGATTGATAGGATATGAGAAACTAACCCTATTTTCATGTGATGACATATCCTACCATACTTCCTGTCTTAGAATATCTTCCATACTGTGCACCGTCAGCTGGTTTCTATGGCACTTTATTAAATATAGATACTGACTTCAGTCTCAGATCATGCTGGGCATGCTGTCGAGGAAGGTGACTAAGTAAACTGCTGTCATGGTTAGACACTGGACACCATGCCAGTGCCCCATGAATATATATTTTTTTTACTAATAATGGTTGTGAGATGTGATTAGGAACAGAGCAGAGCAGGCTCAGACTTAGGAATAGGAAAAAAACTTTAATAAACTACATTAAAGGAAAGAAACACACAGGGAACATGAAAACTCTCAGAAATATTCCTCCTCCTCCCAACTTCCACCCTTCCCACAATTAGACAAAACCTTGGATTTCCTGATCAATTAACAATACTTAAATAATCATTCCCCAGTTCATCTAAGAAGAAAGGAGTCTCTCTTGCAAACCATAGTGTCCTTCCATGTCTGGTGCTCTCACCACCAATCCATGGACCAAGACTGCCCTCAGGATTCAATGACGCTTTACCAAGTACCAGAAGCTCCTTTTTGGGACAAAACAGTCCCCCCCATTTTATAACCCCTGGGGCCGAGGGTTTCTTCTGCTGTGAAGAGAGGGGGCACAACCACACCCTCTTCCTGGTCTTCTGCTCCGAAGACAGAGGGAACCACCACACCCTCTTCCTGGTCTTCTTCGCTGAAGACAGAGGGCACTCACCCCACCCTCTTCATCCTCTCTCCTTCTTCATCCACTTGGCATCAGCATCACTGCAGCAGGTCGCCTCGTCTGGCATCCAGCCACTGCATCCACCTAAATGCAGTCTCACGTATTAAAGACAGATTGTTCAGTCTATGGCCATACAAGATAAGTCCAGCCAAAGCCACTCCATCAATCTCCTCCCACCAAATTCTTCCCATCAATTCCTTTAACGTCACAGGATTCCAGGCTGTCTTTCTTCTCACTCCAAAACACTGCACAGGAGGATTCATGTTTCATAAAGCTTTCTTTTCCCCAAGGAAGAGAAGGGTTAAAAAGTCTCTGCTGCTACTGCCGTGCAGTCAGCTCCAGGACTCCCAAGGCCGGGAAACCTCCCCCGCTTCGCTCTTCGGCCGGCACGGACAGTCCCTCTCTCTGGAGGGAGCGGGGAGGGGAAGGGGTGGGTAGAGAACCATCTCCTCGTCTCTCCACCCTTCCATCCTGCAAGCTGGCTCAGTCCATTCCCTTCCATCTCTCTCCCTCTCTCTCTGGGCTCCGGCCTACCTCTCTCCTCAGGCTGAGTGACTTCAGGCCGCATGGCTGCCCCTCCCCCACCCAGGCCCAGGCCCAGGCCCACGCCCAGGCCTTGGGCTGGGTGAGGGAGGAGATCTGCTCCTTTCTGCCGCCGGAACACAAAAGGAAATGCCTCCGTGAATCTCTCCTTTATCTCCCCATGTTCTCAGAGGTGACACATCTCCTTAGTGGCCACACCAGATGTCAATATTCACTTCTAATCCATGATTGGTTTGACTACACCTTCCTTAAAAAACTTCCTTCCTGTCAAACCAGGACAACTGCTTTTTTGCTTGATACTTATGGACTAACTAATGTCTATAGAATGTTTCACTTTCTCACAGAATTTAATTCAGCTGCACTCTGTGTTCCCATTTGCCTCACAGTGTGCAGCTAATAGAGCTTCTTTTCTTCCGAATGTTTCCATCTTAAATTTAAATGGGATTAATGCTGTGAAAAGTTCTTTTTAAATTATTATCTTAATAATCTGGAAATAATGGCTACCCAAATAATACACTATAGCTAGTACCAATCTCTGTATTTATTGCAATTAAGTGGGAATGTGTATGTGTGCACATGTGGTTCCCAGGTTCCCAGGTTATAGCTCTAAGACACCCTGATTGTAGCCATAACTATGATTTATCTCCTTTTTATTTTGTCTGTGGAGACTTACCCAATACAGAACATGTTCTTGATTGCAGCAACAGCTGTAAATATTTCCAGGGGTCATATCACGAGCAAGGTGCCTGGCATAAATCTTGGATTAATTAGAATTTGGTTTTATAGCTGAGCGGACAACTCCTATTAAGTAAATTTCCCATTCACCTGATCTTCTGGCTTTTCTTAAAACTGTATTATTAGAAAAAAAAAAAGAAAAGTATGGAGATCATTATTCTGAAAGGTTCTATCTTCCATATTTAATCTTATTTGCATATATTGCAGTCAATTTTCCTCTTGAGAAATTTTGCTTTGTTGAAAAGATGGTGTGTAACTCATTCATGAGACGTGATTTTCTATACTGGATGTGCCTAAAATTAACCGCATGCCTACATGCAAAATTGTCCCATTATCGTTCAACAGTGGGAGCGCTGGTGGATCGATGCCGCGTTTTT
>WEIT01039828.1:298-25169 GCA_013389985.1 Dryoscopus gambensis
GGTAAAGAACTTACTTGCTTTTAAGTACTAACTGTTACTCAAAAACAGATATTAAAAGAATTGGATCATTATAATACTGCCTCAAATTTGTCTTTCTAAGGACAATATTCCACTCAATCAAAGAACAAGGAAGAGCGTCATTATGTGAACACAAGGAAGTCGTATTGCTATTTCTTTAAGCAGGACAGACTTCAACTAGGTTGTGGCTATGGAAAACTAAGGGTCCTGCAGTTTCAGCGAGACCTTTACTCCTGCCTCAGCAGCAACTGGCCTCACAACATAAAGGCAAGTCTCAAAGAGACTTCAGAGAGGAGACTAGGAGAAAAAGTTAAATTGTCTTGTTCTCATCGTGACTAACTTATTCCACTGTTGGAACTATAAATTCAAAGCTGAGAACAAAAGTATTCTCTAAAACTAAACAAAGGTGCTTGAAAACTTGGTTTAATGCCTAAAAAGGGCACAGAGATTCTGAATGTCCATCAAGTCAATGCTAGGTTTTCCACATAGATGACCATCTGCACTTTTCCATTTACAGCAGATGGACACAAATCCAGACCAGTAGTATACTATGGGCAGTACATTCAAGGAAATTCAAGTAGAGAACTAATTTTTGTGTGCCACAACAGGAGCAAAGCTATCTCAACAGCTTTAGACTCCTTTAGAACTTAGAATCTTTGGGTCTTTTTAGTAAAAAGATCATTGGTCACAACCACAGAGAGTCTAAAAAGTCTAAAATCCAAATTCTGAAGTCAGAGGAAAGGGAAGACACACATTAAAAGTGGTAAAAAGAGGGACACACACACACACGCTTACAATGGACCTTTATTTTTTTAAGTTTTAGAAATCTGTTTACCAAGCATGGAAAGAGGAAAGCAGAAGAGGAAAACTGACAGTGTGTATGGGAAGAGAGAGATGGAATAGGCACTGAAGATGAAGAGTAAAGAATTAGAAGACTAATATGGACCATATTACATGTTAAATGGGTTACAATCAGTAGGTTTTGGCAATGACTACCTTCTTCCTCAAATGGAATTGTTTTGTTTTGCAGATATAGATTTTTTTTAAATGAAAGGACTCTCAAAGATCCAGAGGTGCTACTTCTGTGTGTGTAGAGATGGAGAAGACAATGTAGTAGGCCAGGAAACAGCCTACAAGTTACTCATCTCCCTTCCTATTGCATTATGGTGCTCAAGGAGTGGCATTTTGCTTGAAATCATTTTTCCCGGGCTATGAATCACATTTTTTTCCATTCAAAACACATCAAAACCACTCTGAAACCATTAAACAGCATACAAATTCTAATGATATTGTGTAACTCCTTTGCAGCCACTAAATGACAACAAAGAGCTCTTCTATCAGCCTACATGTCATTCTGTAGCTGCTGCACTGGTTTAACATAAACATGTACACAAAAAAAATCTCATCTGAAGAAAATAGGTGCCTGCCTTCACTATGGGACACAATGCCAAACACTAAATACCACAGCTGGTAAAATGGGCATGGAGTTTCAGAAAGGAATGTCACTAACAATCTCCACCAGGAAGATGACTTGGCTCCAAACCAACATACCACCTAATGCTAAGAAAATGCATGACTAAAAGAATGTTTTTCCTCTTATTTCTCTGATATTTATTTCTCAATCTTCTGTAGCTCATCTGACCTACAACATCATAAAGGCTGACGGCTTTTGTGTATAGAGTGTGCATGTATCTGGTATTTAGAACACCAAAACATGGGTGTTCTCACCCTTCACCAAAATACAAAATCTCCTTTCACAGACCCTTAAACAAAGGCTCTTCATTTCTTTGTAACGAAAAACCTGACTGGGGACAAGCTGGGTATGAAAAGAAGGGCTCTGAGGGCAAAGGAGAAGATGGAATAATTTTTCTTTATGTGTTCAGAGGGAAATGCTCTCTGAGGTGATTTTCCTCTCCTTTTAAACTCCCTCTAAGTCTCATGTTCAGCCACATGAACTCTGAAGCATCTTCCTGCTCTTCTCAATTGTGCTTATCTGACCCCAACACAGATCAGAAAAGCTGCATGAGGGTCACTGATGAAGAGTCAAAGAGCCCTGCTCTAAAACCCGTCACTATCACACCACCTCACACAGGTTTGGCTTCTTTTATGTGAGAATGACCTGGGGAACCCATTAAATGGATAGCTAGATTACTAATGGTTTAGGAATGTCACTTTCCCACTGTCTAGCCAGTTCAATTTACAAAAACTAGTACATGAATTACACACATTGGAATTTTGGTAATTATTAATCCTTGACCTGTTCCAAGTGCTGTACAAACATTAACCATCTAATCCTCAGAATAAACATGCACTGCAAGAAACAAAAAACCCACCCTGAAAGCCCACAACACAAAAATGAATAACCAACCATCCCACCTGAAAAGGCAATCTTGCCTCTCCTGCAGAGGGAAAAACCAGCATGATAAAAGCAGTACTGTGTGCTGGGCCCCTCACAGATACAAAGGTTCCCAAATCCCAGTCCTAGACTGGTGCTTTTCAGGCACAATAGTTGTTAGCTCCTGATGCCTTTCCCATTAAACTCTGCAGCTGATAGCCTGCACAGACACAAGTCTAGGGCAAAACAAAGAACAGCAACAAGAAACCAAATACATAAATATTACAAGAAACATTGTCAAAAGATGATTTGAAAAGCTGATTTATGAGCTTAGAGACAATACCTTGGTGGCACGTATTTGCCTGTGAAGGTCAGTTAGTTGTTGAATTTTGTATTCTAGTTCTGAAATCTGGGCTTGAAGCCATGTCCAACGGCTGCCAATTCTAGCTCTGTCTGCAAGCCACTTCCATTCAGAAGTATAGCTGCTGTGAAGACAAAATGCTGGTTAGTCCAAAAATAAAGATAACTACATTTGCACAAGACCATTTTTGACAGCTGCTCTGCCTCATGTTGCAATCATCTCAGTTGCATTCAGAAGGATTATACCCATCCAGTTTCACATCAGCTTATTTCTGTAGCAACAGAACTTGCCCAAACCAGTACAATCCATGCTCACTGGCTATTCCCACACGAAGCTAGTTCTTTGTTCTGGATTATAAAACTCAGAGCTTGATAAACTACCAAACTATATCAGTTAAGGCTGATTATAGATGTGTAAAGAATTCTAGTAACTCCACCAGCAAGAATCCAAACTCCTACACCACACTTCCTCCCACAAGCTTTGACAAATATTGTTTGCTAACAACTGGAATCTAATAAAACATCATCCAGCAGTGACCAGCTAGATACCAGGTCACTGCCCCAAAACGCCAACTAAGTAGTTTAAATTTCTTTTATTCAAGCTGTTTTATAAATATCTGTGTCAGTTCAGTATAGTCAGGTCACTCTTACTGCTGTTCAAAATAGATGCTTTCTGTAATACAAAAAAATATGCCTCCTGGTACTTGACATTGTTAACACCTTAATTTTATTATGTTAATTCATCGCTGGTATCAGCAAACATTACTCAACCTACATATTAAAGAAGTGAATGATGCATACCCTGCAACAATCTTAATATTCAGTAAGTTTAAGCAACACAGACAACACAATTCAGTGTTTTAGTATATAACTTCCACTACTATCCTATCATTAACTGAGTTTCTTTATTTATTTACAGAAAGTACCTGGTGTTTTTTTCCCCTGTGAAGCTGTCAAGTAGTTTGCCACAGCTAACTTAAAACAACTGTAAAAACAAAAATCAAATCTAGAAAAGAAGTGCTTTTCCTCAAGTTATTGGGATAATTACTGGTTCTAGATCCTTGATGACACTCTAAGTTTTGCACATGCAGAATACATGATCTCCTGTTCCCCAGGCAGTGAAGAGCACTGAAGTATCACAAAAAATACAAGAAATAGCAGATGCCAATGGTCTGGCATAGGAACATTATATAAGTGTAATTGTTTCATGCACAATTCTGTGTCAACTACCTCAACAACAAAGAAGGGTAATACAGCCCCCTGCAGAAGATGCTAGACATGTCCTGGCATGAGTAGGGAATCATCAAATTTGAGAATCCTAACATTTTCAAGGCTAATATTATATAACATATCTCAAAATTTCAGAACTTTCAGTCTAGTTTAGCGATCATAAATAGTAAAAAGAGATACAGTCTCTGGTAGGTCACCTCTAAAACACATAATCCTCTCCCTTTTAAACATAAATTATCCTCCCACATAATTTATCATCAGTTGCAACTCTCTCGTACCCAGAAAAAATGAACATACAAAATTATGGAGACTGAAACGTCCTATTTAAATCCGAATTCTAGGAGGAGGCAATGTGGATTACTACCAAAAAGAAACTCAAAGAACTCTGTAAATATATATAATAATAAATTACTTACATTTTACATATTATACTAGTAATTTTCTCCTAGGAAAAAAAGGCATATGAAGTCATCTAGTGAAAATCTATTTTCTGACCTCTTTTTATTTCTCTTTATCTTCCCATTATTACCAGCAAAGAGTAAAGAGTCATGATTATTTATGCTTTAACCTAACAGGTCTTCCTAACAAGAACTTCTCTGGGACTGACAGCTTTTGCACGCTTGCGCTCCTGGAAGTCATAAAATACACTTAGCTGGGAAAGGGAGGGAATCTGAATTCCAGTTTATTAATTTAAATGTGTTCACACGACGGCTGGAATAGTTAAGATTTGTCTCAAGATCCTGGTCTGGCAAAAAGCTAGTCCTAAGAAAGAGCTGCTTAATGAGTCTATAAAAATCTCTTAGGTAATCATTTTAACAAAAAAATAGTTAAAGAGGAATAAAGAGGATAACCAAGAAAAACCCAACCGGAGTATTGAGGTGTTTCTGCTCCTTTCTCAAAAGGCAATTGAACAAATGAACGATGAAACCCCACAAACCAGGACACTGTAAAAGCAAAGCCGAGGTGAAAGGAAATCACGTGGGCAGATTCACCTCCCAAGGTAGGTGCAGCAGCTTGGGGAGAAAAGTGAGCTACCCTCAGACTGAGCAGCAAGCACACGAGAAGGAAAGTAAGGTGTCCTGTACCCAGCTGGGAAACAAAAAGCAGAGTGGGAAAGGCCAGAACTGGTCTCATGTCACCTACACTGCATGAAATCAGTGTGGCATAAGGGAATCCACAACCAATATCAAACCACCGCTGATAGTAGAAGGAATGTTAAATGTTGTAACCTCTGTATATTACTGCCTTACACGTGCAACAAGAATCCTCTGCAAAGTTACATCACAAGTTATTTTCCAAATTATTTGCAATTTTTTCCCTTTAAATACAGTATTTAATCTTGAATCAATTGCATTCACTGTTAAACATATTAAGTACATTTTTGCTTCATTCTAAAACACTATGCAAGTATTTCTTAGGGCTTTAAATTCTATTGCACAATTAAAATAACAGCATTTAATTACACTGTGTAACCATGTCCTTAGGCCCCATTCTAAGGCAAGGTTTCCACCTAACTAAGCACAAACATTTTATGCTCAGGCCAAAGGAAGCAGTTTTAGCTTCTCCATCTTGCCAGCCCAGGCTGCCCCATGGCCAGTGCCTGCTCCAAGCCTTGGGCAGCTACACGGTGACACGGACTAGAGAGTGGCTCCTGGTTAATTTTAACTTTAGAGGCAGCATGACTGAAGCAAGTTTACGTCTAGATCCCCTTCCCAGCTTTGATGCACTGCAGACAGGATAAGAGACAGGAGCATCGCTGAACTCTGTTCCCATCCCTGTCACTCCTATTTGTTTGATCTTGCATTATTTTTCACCATCTTTTCCTCTAAGTCTATTCCTCTACAAATCTTTTAGTGAAGCGTGTAATTCCTAAGAAGATAAAATCACTATGAGCTATCCTCACACTCCTAAAGTGAGCTGTTTGCATGCAAAGTAGTACGGTCCCTCAAGCAACAAATGATAACCTATTTCTGCAACAACAACAACAAAAAAACAACAACAACAACAAAAAACCCAAACGGGTAAATCTGTTCCTGGGATGCTAGACAGTAAAGGACGTTGTTTCAAGGTGGCTCCAGTGAATTCATTAATTCTGCAAACCCAGAGAAGAAAACAAACCCAACCAAAAAACCAACCACAGTTATAAAAATAACCAGGCCTGTCACTGACGGAGGAAGTCAGAAGCAGGTGCTAAAGTGGAAGCTCCTGCTCTTGTTTTCTGTTGGGAATGAGACACGAAAAAAGACATTTCTGTCTGTCCTGCTTCCTGTCTGCTCCTTTCGCAAAGCATCTTTACTTGGTTTCCATGCTTTTGACTCTAAGATCATACATCCTCCACAGGAATCCCAAAATCATTCTTCTGCTGGCAACTCAGTATAAACCATGTTACACTGGTAAAGTTTCTCATGTTCAACACTGTAGTACAGTGCAATATTAAATTTGCATATAAACTTACTGCTCTTGCAATGGCTCTAAATCTGCAGATGATCTACATTCATCCAGGACTATTAGAATTGGAAGAAAACAGAGCAATGCTGATTTTGTATCAATAAAACATCTCAATTAAACTGTCTTAGAAAAACATGCTGGAATTGTATTAGGGGCAAAACTTGTTTCCATGTGAAATACCCACCTGCATTTCTATTTTGGTTGAACTGCAGGCCAATCCTGCACAACTTGCAAGAGAAGGAAAGAAAAGAAATGCAGAAGAACAAACAAGGCACAAGGAGCACAGACACAAATGCAGACAAAGCATGATCAAAAACGTAACCAGGAGCAGACATTCAGGCTGTGCTGGGGCATCCCAAAGTAGGAAGAAAATTCAGCTGGGGATCATCAGCAACAGCAGAGGCAGTATAAGCATTTCATCAAACCTGCTTGCTTCTGCTGAGACTTAAGAGGCAAGTAAAGAGCACTAAGTACTGCTATTATAGTCGGTACTGTTGCTGGAACTGAAGGAAGTTTTCAGCCATGACCTAAGGACAGAATACACAGATGAACCCTGTAGCACTCTCACCTTCCCCCAAAGAGAAACACTGAGAACAAACCACGTTTTTACATAACCAAACCAACACTGCAGAACACAACAGGACCCTGAGAAGTATTTCCAGTGCCTCCACTGTGTTTCAGGTGAGATTTAATGTTTTCCCAATAGCTAAGATCAGCCTGTCCCAAAAAACAAATGCAGGCAACCCAGCTGAGTGCAAAAGGGAACTGCTAACCAAGAAAATTGCTGTGCTACACACACTGCTGTTTGGGGTTTGTGCATGGGTTTGGGGCTTTTTTGGTTACAGGAGAGGAGAAAAATTGGAATTTAAACCTAAAAGGCATATTTTATTTTTATAAGCAAACAAAACAATAAGCCTGAAAACAGTTCATAAATGATGGAAAAGCACAGTGGTGTTTAAAATGCACAAAATACACAGAACCTGGGATTGATAGTAAGTATCCAGGAAGGTTGGTTCAAGCAGGTATGATGAGCACAGGAAAGAGTATTTTAGAGTGTGCAGCCCTGTGACCATGGCAAGATTCTCCACAAGTATCTTATATGCTGAAAATGAAAAGGAAACTAAAGCCTTCCACGTTTGTAACTCTCAGTGAGAACAAGTAACATGCCCTACCATGACACGTCTGCAGGGACACAGACAGGATGCTTCCTGCTAAACAGGAAAGGAGCATGCTTGCAACGGACCCACATCAAAACTCAAAACCCGCATTTGCCAACCCATAACACAGTCGCCTTAAAAACACCAACATTTTCAAGTAACAACACTCTTAAATGCACACAAGCCAGAAAGCAAGGCACTCATATAGTGTGGGTGGGAAAAACAATCCTCCAATTCCAAAATTCTTAATTAAATATAAGAACAGCAGTTGTTCCTGGCATCTCACACTTACATTTCTGCTCAGTCTCTCACCATGGCGTATTTTGCTCCTCCTGCTAGGTGCGGTTCCCTCCAGTTTAATCCGCATCGTTCTGGTACCCAGTTTTCAGACCATACCATCCTAAAGTGACCGATACCAATCCTGCTGGTTCATCTCCTCCTGTGCGGAACTCCTGGGCTAACAGAGGCCTGGCAGTGAAGTGTTTGGGAGCAAGAAGCAGCTCATAAACCACAGAGTGACTCTACCCTCAGGATAAAGAGCGAATCACCCTCCTTAGTGGGAGTCACTGAAAACAATGGCAGAAGTTTATTGTTTTTATGAAGAACTATCTCCAGAAACTGAAAAGCCAAAAGAAATCAGACGGTTCTCTAGTCTTTAAATTCCATCCAGACATCATATGACTCACCATGAACTTCATGAAACACTGGGAAAAAATCACTCATCCCCCAATTCTCTTGGGAAGCTCACTCAGTTGTACAAAAATACAAAATATGCTCGACATGGCACTCTATCACAAATGCTCCACAGCACACCAGTGTGGTGGGAGTCCCTCCAGGACTGGAGCTGATAGCTGTGAACCTCCTCAGCTGCCCCTAATTTCACACCAGCATTACAGTCAGTTTTCTGACTACACATGGTAAAGCCCAAAAAGCAACTGTCCTGAATACAAGCATTTTCTTGCAAGCCACTAATGTGGGCCCATGGCTTCTGATACCTTTGGTCAACATGGTGGAGAAATTCAACACATCCATTTTTCTTCTCTCTGCAGACACTGACAGTAAGTAAGAGGTTACCTATGAAGACTAGAAGATGATATAATATAAAATATTCAAATTAAGTGAATTCAGATCTGCTTGTATGTTAGATAACCTTATCTAGATTTTCCTCATGAGATAAAAGTGCATGGTGACTCCCAACCAAAACCTCCAACACTTTTAATGGCTGAACAAATATGTCCAACTATGAAATGACCCGTAAATGCTTTCTCAAGGACTAATTCTTCCAGCACACCTACATAATGTTTGTTTTCACGATGAACTAACTTCAGTTGCTGTTGAAGTATTAATTCCCCAGGATCAGTTAACTGTTAAACCCATAATAACTACGTAACTAAAAATGCCAGTGTGTGCTGTTTTATGAATGCAATCTCTTCTCTGCATTCCTGAGTGCAAAAAAGATTAAAACAAACTGTAACAAAATCTTCCCTCTGGAATCATAGCCGATCACCATTACACAAAAAACCACTATTTACTGTGGCAGTTCACTCTCAGCCTTTGCTCATACCATCCAGGAGCAATATCCTGCTGTTCTGGGATAACTAACACCAAATCAGGCTATGCATCCCCCGCCCCCCACTCCCACTCCAAAAAAATCAATCAAGGAAGTTTCTCTGGTGCTCAAAATTAACCTGCAGCTTCTGTGAAGATCTGCAGCCAGGTCATTCTTCTGGAGCCTTCCAGGTTGCTATCTCCTTTGGTGTTTAACAGACATTTTTATCTGGCAGACATTTTCCTCTGAAACACTAGACAGTTTCCCAAAATATGGGTTACAGCTCTCCCTATAATCTACAGACATCAGCAACTGCTTATCACAACAATTTCTGGCACCCATGCTCAGTCCTGCCATCTCTGACACTTTGAAGCTGTTTAACACTTTCAGAATTGCATCCAATAACACATGTTGATACCAACACATAACACACATCTGATCTTCCCAAACCAAAAAACTGTATCCAGCTGAACATTTCTGCTGTGCCATCAGGCCTGAGGAATTTATGCAGTAACACCTGAAATAATCAACCACAGCTGTGATTCTTCTCTTGAAGAGAAAATTCATGGGGGGAAAAAAATCAAGTAGCAATGGAATCAAATTTTTACATGTTCCACAAAATGAGAAGGGACGCTGGGAAGAAGAGGAAAATTGATATTCAGGAAAAAAAGGCTGTAAAAGAAAACTGAAAATATGAAAAGGAAGAGTCTCTGTGCTTAGATACCCTAGCAAGTGAGAGATTTCATAAGAATTTCACTGGCACTCTATATATGCTCCCTCATCTGAGAAATCACATCTTCCAGACTGATGAAGTGCCACAGCCAGTATTTGCCTGGGTTCCTGCAAAGAATCACACAACTGCTGCTGTTTTATATTAGAAATTGAACTGTTACACTTGCACTGAATGGTTAACTCAATTTGGGGATAGAATAAATTAAAAATTCAGCTTCTTAAAGGATCTGTTAGAGTGTTGACTCTTTCCACTGGCTGGCTTCACAACCTGGTACGTGCTTTTCATCTCCAGTTCTGTTTACTTAATTCTTTAGAGCTGTGTTAATTATAAAAGGCCAAATGGGTTAGTGGAGGTGGAGATAGTCAGAATATTAACTGCCCAGGAAGTAAAAACCTGCAAAAGGTAAACAATCAGCAGTATTTCCTCTTAATAAAATAAAAAAACCCCAAACATGCTGTAAATTGAGTATCTGCCAATGGCTTTCGTTAAAAAATTTTAATATTAATTTTTAAGATTCTACTGTCTGCTCCAGGACCCCAGCATGGTGTACATCAGTCCAACGCAAAGCAGAGAAGCAGGTAGTGCTAAATGGAGAGAAAGAAACTTCAGAACAGCAGGGCTGCCTAGAAACAAGCTTCTTTTCTTGCCTTTAAAATGGCACAACCTCAATAGATTAACAACAAAACATCAGGAACACAGGCCTAGAAATTCTCTCTAAGTATTACACAACTGCCCTTCAAAACTAAATCAAGTAGTGCTACATCTGTAGCCCATGCTCAATATAAAGTAAGGCAGAACTTAAAAAATACATTCCTTTAAAGATTTGTGCAAACGGAACATTATACACAACAGCATATCAATGCTGCCCAGCCACTGAAGTTTATTCCAAAATTTATATTTATATTCTTACAAGGAAAAGATGGGTATGGTATTCATGTAAGGTCCAACTCCATCTTATAAAGCAGTATACCTATATATATATGTATATACACACATATATATATATATATATACACACATATATATATATATACACACACACACATATATAGTATCAGATTCCAAGGTAAAATGTGTAAGACCCATACTCTTTTTGAGACATTTTGGACAACTAATAGTTGAACCAGGAAGGTTCATGCCAGATACACTGGAAATCAGCAGCAGGCTTTTGGTAGTGGAGGGGTTATTGCCCCACAGAGCAGTACAAAACAGTCCCAGCAGGGACTGCCAGGGAAGTCAGGAGGGGCTGTGGTAGGTGGGGAAGTCCACGACAGAGAAATCAGGTGAGAAAGAGCAGGAGCAGCAGCAAAGATAGCGCCACACACTGACATCCACGTCCCACCGCTGGGAACGTGCCTTGCGTCGGGAGTGCTATGGGCGAGGGGCTAACGGGAGAGCCGGCAGAGCGCTCCTCTGGCTGGGCGGCAGCTGGGCACATCTGACAGGGCCCCGAGGCAAAGAAAGCTGCAGCGGGGCTGTGCTGAGTGTGAGACCTCTGCGCCGGGAGCCTGCAGCAGCTGAGTGTGAGACCTCTGCGCCGGGAGCCCAGCCCAGCACCGGCCCTGAGCACAAGGGACACCCGGGCCCATGGGAGATCCAGGCCCTCAGCTGCTGCCCGTGCGCTGTGATCAGGTACCAGAGCAGGAACCAGAGGGAACTTGGCTGGCTGCTGCTCAGGGCAAGGATGGAGGTCCCTCCGAGGTTAAACTCCGTGATTCAGTCTGCAGGGACACCGGGTGAGGAACGTAATGAACATAGGTGTGAACGGTTTGGTATTTCGGTGTTTTGTAGGGGCCTGGGATTGAATTTCATTGAGTTTTACTGTTGCTCAGTTACCACGTCGGCTGGGAAGAAAGGCAGTTTATAGCGCACATATATTCAAATATAGACCTTCGGTTTGTTTTTTTTTTTTCCAGCACCAGACTCAGAAATGAGAAGTTTGCTAATTGAAAATTGAATTGATTTAAATTCCACAACAGAAACTTCTTTTGACTCACAACAGCTAGGCAATGTGTGTGGATGAAAATAAAACAATTTACAGCTGTTTCAGTAAAAAAAGAGCACAGGTCAATATATTTAAATCCAACATCTAACATCACATTCCTAACCCATATTTAGCAGTATGAATGAAACCCTGGTACAGGAGAGCATTTCTATTTTGGGAAGTCTTTATGAACGCTTTTTACTTCATGTGAAAATGAAAGCATTTAAATGATTTCCTGTATCAGGGGCCCACGTATGCTGATTTTCAAAGGCACTGGATGTATCCCTTTTAAGTATATTCTCACAAAATCAATGTTAGCTATAAATCAAAATAACACTGCCCTTGCTTTACAAGAAGTTATAAAGACAGTTCATTGCTGTTTGTAAACAAATCTTTTAATTAAAACAAACACATTTCACAGCTTAGTGAAAGAAAAAAGCTAGCCATAAAACACTGATTAATCAGCAGCTGACATCAAGAACCAACTTGTTGTCTCCAATTTAATTAAGCACAGAGGGTTACATATGTATACACATGTGTCTGCTTATTAGATATGCTATGCTACCACATTATCTTGACTGTGTATTAAACAGTTATGAAGAAGAGCAATGCCAAGTTTTTATTTAATATGAATTCAATACCCATCTAACTTAAAAGATTTGATGTTCCCAGCTCCAAGTTTCCCTTGCAGGTTAAAACCTGTCAAGCCTTGTGCCCTTCACTAAAACCCTTCAGTCTGCCTTCAGCAGCTGCAAAAACATTAATGTAATTACAGGTTAGAAATCAGGATCTCCACTCACAAGAACATCACTCTGGTATTGTGAGAACAAAGTCTTGCTCAACAGTAAGTTTTTATTGCTGCACATGAGAGCTCTAAAGCAAAACAGTAAATGCATGTGGGATCCTAGAGAAGTTATAAATCCATTTTACAGAAACCCAACCAAGTGAGGTTAAATATATTCTGAAATAATACATGTATCCTTAGAGTTAAAACAGAACGTAATGTAGACTATCTTTTCTTTCATTCTCCTCCCACATCCTAGTGATAGGAGCCAAGAACTGAGAAAATGGAATTCTTGAAAAAGCAACATATAAAACATTCTTAAATCAGCATATTATTAGCACCAATGAATTTATACTTATTCAAAAGATGTCATACTAATCTTCTATGCAAATAAGACATTTCCTGGACTTATAAAGGTTTTAAAACCAGGAAACAAGTTTTTTTGGGCTTGTGCTTAAGAGCAGCTTTTAGTCCTGGCAGACTCTCTTCCTCCCCTTTCCAAACTCATAATTCAGTTCTCATATCAGTTATGAAGTGAAATTACAGCTCAGTGTGGAAAATTAGGACCTGACCTTGCAAAAACAAACAGCCTCCCTTTATAACATGGCTCGAAGACTTTCAATAGACCCTGTCCCTTAAGCAGTGCTGTGTATAGCTAGGCCTGCAGAACTGCACTGATGGTGCTCAGTTAGCCACAGGAAAAAATGCTAGGAAAAATGGAAAATAATCTAGAACAAACAGATTAGATCTGGAGATACTAGTCATAATGTTTTCCTCCTTCCTGTGTTTTCTCTGCCTTAATGCTCCCCTCCCCATCACATGTTTGTACTAAAAGCAGATTTCCCATTTTCTCTTTCCAACTTGTAATCTAAGGGGGGGAAAATAAAGAAGAAGAGAAAAAGAAAAGAGAAAGATTTACTATCTCTTCACATTCATTATAAAAGTTTCCAGGCACAATAAACCCTGTGGGCATGGAAAAATATAAGTGCGTCTTTGTCAGGCTTGAGGTTGCTGGAGGATAATCAGAAAAACATGTCTTTCAGAAATCAGAGGAAAAAGCATGAAAACATTTCAGAGGGAAAAATCCCACCAAATGATGCAAAAGGATTATATTTGGATACGGAAAGGAGAACTGGGAAAACGAGGCACAGGACTTTTCATGAGTAGAAAGAGCTACCTATTTTGCAGAAAAACCTACTGCAAGATTAGGTGCATGTATTACTGTTTGATGGAGTGAGCAGCTGTTTCTTCAAGAACCACAGTGATGTATCTTTTGATTCTGGAATATCATACATGTAGTGCACATAGATGAAACGCTCTGCACTCTGCAACTTTAGAGGTTTCCCAAATGACCACCCAAGCACCAGAGTTTGTTGTGGTACATTGTACTTCCTGCTACATCAGGAACAGACACAAAATACATCAATAAGAATGTGAAGTTGGCCTAGCAGGATACACGCTGCTCCCAGAGTGGAGCTGGGTTTCTTTGAAATCTATGACTATTTCTATGTATTATCTTTCATCTCCATGAGCCACAAAGATCAACCAGTTTCAAGTAAATTCAGCTCGTGAAATGTTGTCTATGTTGCGTATCAAGTGTTAGTTATGAATCCCTAGAAGAATCACTCATGGTCAGCTTTGTGTTGCCTTCCTTGGGCACTCTGTCTGCTCTGGTTCCTAACACCTAACGGGAGCCAGCGAGCAGCACGAAACAGCTGCCTTTGGAAAACTACAGAGAAGGACTAGCACAGCCCTGGGGAGTGGGAACTTCCTATGCCCAAAGGATGGAATGGTACTAAAATACACCAAGAATTACTGCTGGAAATGTGGTGCTGTGAAAACTGACAGGTTAAAGACATTCATGAGCTGACAGTAGTAGCAAAGTGACAAAGGTCCTGAAGACAGCCAACTGTTTTTTCATATTTCTTTTTAGTAGACACTCAAAAGAATAAAATCCCATCTTGAAATGGGATGAGCCTTTCCAATTACTCTAGGAACTAGAGAAGTTTTGTAAGTACTGTGAATTGCCTTCACCAGCAGACCAAGGATCTCGAGGACAGAATCTATGGAATGCAGGAACAATGGTTTAAATATCTTACAACAGCTATTTGCAACTAAACAACAAAGGTATTGAAATAGATGGATAAAGACAATCTTACTTGAACCACAAAGCACTGAGATACAGCTCAGAAGAGCTTATGTCAACACTCATTGGGAAAAACTCTTTTCAGGATAATGAGAATGAACAGGTTCAAAATGCTAAAAATAACTCCAGGTTTTCTAAGTAGCATGAGGAATTGGAGCTGGAATCAACTTCTCCCTCCTGATGGGAAACAGACTGTTCTCTGGCAGACGTGGTAACTGCAAGCTCCTCCCTGCCTTGCTCATTGGATTGATACCTCCTCCCCCCACAAAAAGGATGAAAAACACCACAGTCATGACACTGACCAGTCACCAGCGTGATTATACTCTCGGGTTAAATGCAATCAGTATACTGAGATACGGGAAAAACCAAAACATTCTTTCCATTCATCACTACATTACTTGAACCTTATAGTATCTACAAGTATTATGAAGAGTATCTTCAAGTATTATCACAGAGGAATTCAGAGTAAAAGCCTTCACTATGAAAAATAAACATTTCCACACAGGTGAGGAAATGAGTATTCTCTCACCTACACGAACCCATTGTTTCTGGAAAGCACTTAAAACCAATTCCCAATGAAATAAAGGCATTTCAAGGCATGTAAATCCACTTGGCAGAAACAAAAATGGATATTAACTTTGTTTCTTTTGTCCAGATGAAAGGCAATCGAAAGGATCTTAGTGGCAAGGCTCAGGAACCAGCAAATCTCACCAGCAGAACTGGCAAATAACTGATTTACCTTTGTTACCTGGAAGAAAAAGGGCAGCACTTTATCCACAAAGGCAAATCTCAGGAAGGCTGGAGAAATGAAGAAAAACATTCTGAGCTGAAGACAATGATAAATTCAAGTAAGAGACAGCCTGTCCTCACTGCAAGGTTAATTCAAGCACTGCCTCAGCCTAGGCACACAGACAAGTCTTTTGCTTAAATCAGGCAGTACTTTTACCTCTGAGCTTGCTGGCCCAGCAGCACACCTTGAACGCCAGTGATTCTTTCCCTGCCACTGCAGCAAGGCCGTTGCTGCTGGACAGCCACTCCTCAGTAAGAACATAAAAAAGAGAAAAGAATAAACAACCCAAAATAAAGGGCCACACTGAGTCTGACTACAGCTCATGTACCCCGTTCTCCTGCTTCTTAGCAATAGCTGAGGTAGCAGTGTTACAACAGTGCTGGCACGGAGGGAGCAGGGCCTCTCCTGAACATCCCCTCAGCTGCCAGCAAGAGCATCTTGGGGATTTCCTGGGCCAAAAGTGATCAGTTTGCTCTTAATAATCCTCCGTGGATTTTTTCATCAGTGCAACAAAGCAAACTGAGCAAGCCTTAAGTGGAAAGATAACTTAAGGAACCCCAAAAGCCACAAGAAGGAATAAAGGTAAAGGACTGGCAGGCAGAGTTAGAAATTCAAATGTACCAGGCAGGAAGAAAAAAGACCATCACACAAAACTTTGGTCCAAGTTTTACATTACCCACTACCCTTCAAGAATCAAAAATTTCTCGAGAGTTTTCTTTTTCAGTTCATGTAATCACAAGATAAAAATCCAAGAGGCAGAGCTGTTACTCAGAAGTTCAAATATATCAGTTAGGAGAAGAATGTGGATTCTCTTATGCTGGGCAGAGCCCAAATGATGTTTTTCATCAAAGTATTTCAAAAGAATAATTACTTTGCAAACTTAAGGTGATCATAACTTAGCTGGCAAGTCATTATGCTTTGGTTGGACTTCAACACAGTATTTACCATTCTGACAACATGTAAAAGAAAATGAAAACCTTTTCTTCTCTGTTTTTCAGACCTACAGAACTTAGCAGAACACAGCAGCAAATTGATACAGCCTTGCTGGACCGCAGCTACAAACATGTAACAGGGCACAGCTCTTCCAGTGTCAGAAGCTTACTTAAAAACACTTCCTTCCAATTCTGCTTCCTGAAAAGCATAATGCTCAGAAGAAATCAAGTATTTTTGATTTATTTTTTCTAGCCAATCTCTAACAGCAGAGGGTATAAGGAAAGACCAGTAAATGCAAACCCTGTCCTGACTATCTGTAAGAGCCCACTAGAAATGTGGGTGTCATGAAGCTCCTACCAAGCTGCTGCCTGTGTGCAGCTCTCTTCTGTGTATGACAGTCCTGACTATTACATCCCAACAAATCTTAAGACATGCTCATCTCTCCAGCTTTGGGAAGAGGAAAGCAGGATCCTTTCACTGCTTTCTAAAATTTCTTGACTGAAGAGATTGTGTTAATAGTGTAGCAAGGTAGAGGTAAAAAAAAAAAAGAAAAAAAGAAAAAGGAAAAAAGGTTGTACCATCATCAGACAGCAATTTTACTATCCCCTCTTACCCACCACTGATTTTGAAAGCCACAGTTGTTTGTATCGACAGGATTTCTGCCAACTCAAGACACTATTAATTAATGATATGAATTTCCCTCTGGTTCTTCCTGAAAAAGATACCAGCAACAATAAAAACAGCACTGCTAGCTACATTCATAGCTGCAGATTGACTTCAGTAAGTAAATTAACATTTTAAAAATTGGAAGTTAAAGAACCAAACTTTTTCAATATACCAACAACCAAATACTGGATGGCTTGACACCTGGATCAGATGATCATTTTGAATTTTTACTCTTTATCACATCATAGTGGATTTCAAGATCCTAACACTGACTAATTCTTCATAACTCCAGAGAAAAATTAAAATTATTTTCATTCTGGCCAGAAGTATTTACAGCTATCACTATTTGATTTACAACACCATTCGAGTATTAGCAGTACTGATGTAATGCAAACTACTGATAGAGTGTAGTACAAACTCTAGTTCTCCGCAATCTAGTAAAGCAACTGCTCCTTAAATGCATCAATTCGAAGTTCTTACTTTTTGCCAAACCTACCTCACACTGTCAGTCTTGCTGATTTCAGTAAGACTGTCTATTGAGCAAGGTTACACACTTGAGATGGAATCTGTCAGTCTAGACCCCTCCATCCTGATTTTTAAGTAAGAAGCACATGAGTCTAAGCAGGAATTTAACACTTACGCTTCCACAGTTGTTCTTACAGTCTGTTCCTCACCATCTTCATCTGAGCTGCTACATGTTGCATCAGAGTCCAGGTCCTTCTCCACGCGAGTCAGCAGCCCTTCAGTAGCAAGTGCAAACCCACGGATTTCACCGGGTGCAACACTAACTCCATTCTGTACATCCACACTTGAACTACTCTTCGAAGTAGTTGTGTTTTCTGGCCAACCTTCAGTGCATCTGAGGGAGCTATTGCTCAAAAATCTAGCTGGCTCATGGAAAACTTTCATTCTCTGAAGTTGATGTTTCACAAAGCATTTCAGCTGCTGATCACAGTGTTTGATAACGTGTTTTGCCAGGAGCATTTGTAAACGCTTCTGAGTTCGTTTGGCGCGACTGATTTCCATTTGTTGCTTAGTGACACACTGGAGTAAACGAGCATACACCTCCTCCTGGGTGCAGCTCAAAATCCCTTCTGAAGGCCCGTGAAGAATTTGGTGTAATAAATCCCCTTTTATTGTTTCAGTGCAGACTTCCAAAGCCCTACCCAAAACCCCATTCTTCTTGTACCATTTACCATTTAAAAGTTGCATTTCTTCTGCATTACTGGATTCAGTTACACTTGAACCTGAAAGTCTCTGCATCCCTGCCAAGTTCGGAGATGTGGTCTCTGAAAACGTTGCCCCTTTGACCTGTTGCTCTGGTTCTGAATGACTAATCTGACCAAATGATGTGTCAGCACCATTATGTAATGATTTTCTCATCTTGGAACAGCCGGGCTCTCCTGCTTTCGTTTGCTTACCAGTTTTGTTGCTAAACGCAGAATTTGTACTCATTAACAAGACAGACTGATAGCACGTGGAGGATGGTGCGGAACCAAAATGCTGCACACGGAAGATATCATTCCTGAGGTTGGGCTCAGCAGTGGGGAACCCCAGGACTGAGCAAGTAATCTGTGTGATGGAGTCCTCTTTTATCTTCTCTTCCACTGCTCTGGAATTTTCCATGCACAAAGCTGTATCAGACTCCATAGCTCTAGAGGACAAAGAAGGCGACAAGTGGATACCATGACCTTTTGTTGTTGCCTCTCTGAGGGCTGGTGTCATTATAGCTACGGCAGGTAGTTTACAGCAAACCTGAAAATAACATGGGCCATGTAAATTTTCTTGTTTTTATGACACAGTACAAATACAACAACTCTGTTAGACATTTCATTCTTTCAACATTTCAACATCATTCAAAGATTCCATAAAAAAGAATGTTATCTAAAGAACACAGACTATGTTGCCTCCCAAGTCAAACAAGAACACTCTCTCTGTTTTTTCTTTATTTCATTCAGAGGCTGATCCATGTGCAGTGAAAGCCTTTACGTCTCAGGGGAATAACTGTTCATACCTCATTTCATTTTTGATCCTATCAGTCTGAGAAATAAGACCCAAAAAGTTCAGGTCTGTCATCTAACCTTGCCTAAACTGAAAAATATGACCATGAGCAACGCGACTGGGACTACTGGGAGAAACATATTTACTGTAAATCTATATAAAGCAAGCATTTGATTAATTATGATATATTCTTATAAATACACCAATCAGATAGAATAGAAACCAATCAGCAAGGCTAATACTTTCAAAACAGAAACTCTAAGTTCTGAAGTTTCCTATCAAAAAAGAATTCTTTCCTCAGCCTTCGTATCCCATTAGGCACTGTCTACATAATACATACAGAATATTTTTCATGACAATTTGAGAAAAGACAGTTCTCCCTGACAAAGCTTTTTGCTCGTGGCTTGCCAATTAACAAAGGGTTCCCAGACTTTGAGATCAAAATGTCAACCAATGTCAACCTTTACCCCTTCTTGTCAGCAGCTGTGCTGCCAAGTCATACTGTATCTATTCTATGGCCTACCATGCAGGACTCACTTGCACAGTACTTACAGCTTTGTTTAGGAGAGGGTTAAATAAACCCAATGAATGATTTAATTGAACGTGGCTTGCAGAAGCCTGAAAGATAAGTTCCTGTCAGCTCTTCAATAAGAAGCTAGAGACAAAACCAGAAACAGGAAGAGAGCAGTAGCAAAAGTGAGTGCAGCACAGTAATACCACAGTAAATTCTGCTGAACCATGTACTAGTTGAGCAGCACTTCCACTGCCCTCCTTTTAGTACCTCCAGTTTCCTTGAGCTCCACAGCAACTGCCTAACTCAGTAATTTCCAATGTACAGATCCCATAAGGTTCAATGATTCTGAGACTGCCACATATGGATCTTAAGAAAAGATCTGTCTGAAGCCTTAGCTTGTTTATAACTACAGGTTTTTTTACAATGAAGGTGCAAACATTAAAGTGAGATGTGGAAATTTACGGAGCTGAGAAATACCAGTTTGGATACTTGCTCCTTAACCCTCAAAACATGAAGCAAAACACAGAGAGCCACATGCTCCAGTACTGCCTTACCACTCTCTGTATGTTTTATTCACCTTTCATTGCTCCATGGGTACTTCAACCATGAGGTTTTCATCTCTGTACATCACCTTCCTAGCATCACTGGGACTGGGTTTGGTGGTCCTACTGCTAATCCTAAATGAGACCATTAAAATGCCCAGGATTTTAACCTTTATAAATAAGACAGTAACTTCAGCCTACAGAGGAGCTCAGCACAAAGTCCTCCCGGGGAACCGCTGTTCAGCAAGAACCCCGTTCTAGGATCAGACATGGAAATGCCCTGCTGAGAACTGGAGCCCCAAGCCCTAAGGGCTCTGGTGACTCAGCAATGCTCTCAGCACCTGGCTGACTCCTGTCTTTCCTCTTGTAAAAGCTAGCAGGCCTGGGAATTTGTAAATCCAAAGGAGTAGGATTCAAACACCAATGCCTCCCTGCCCCTAACAGAGAGCAAGTAACTGTAGCAAGTCCGAGCAATTTTGCACAGCTAAAACACAAGGAGAGAGAACTGAACAGTTCCTCTGTGGGGTTGATGTAAGCTCAGGAGTCCCCGTGTTTGACCTCTCCCAGGGAATTCCAAGAAGCTCTCCAAGAAGAGCACCATCAGCCTGGTATCTGTGTGCATCTAGCAATGTGTTTTTAATTTCCAACTTTACCATCCACCTCCCTTCGTCTGAGTGCTTTAACAGGCACAGGCTGCTACTCCTGAAACCCAAGAAACAGCCACACACAGTGGATGCTGTTCAAGCAAAGAAGTAGTTTGGCGATGTGGATCACATACCTGTATGAAGATGGAGGTTATTCAAAGAACTGGCAGCACAAAACTTTAGAGTGCTGTGTTTTAACTCAATCACATTCCCTCGAATACCACGCATCCTTTTGGTACAGTTTCAAATTTCCAAAATTGCAATGAATACCATTAGCAAATCATTAACTTTTTTTTTTTGTCTGGAGGACTTCTTTTTAACTCTTCTAGGGGAAACAGGGGAAGAAATCAAAGTCCCCTTATATGGAACACAAACACTGAACTAAAGAACATTGACAAATGACTAACTAATTTGGAGTGCCTGACAGAGGATGCTCTATGATATAGCTAAAAAATAAGTAAAATGCTTTTGAAGAGGGAAATCACTCAATTAACTCTTTACCCAGCAACTCGGAAATTTCATACAATGTTTCTGCCCTGAAGACAGCATGAGACATTCTGGTGTTCTCATCTCATTACAGTGACATCAAAAAGACCTTATAAAAGCTGGTACTGCCACAGTCTCCAGCCCTTGGGATTTCTCCAAGAAGTTCACTCACACACACACACACCCCCCTCCCCTCATAGGTATCGGAGCAAAACAAAGTATCAGCTGCAAAAAAATTATGAACAAATTTTAGTACAAGTCCTTGGCTTGACAGGAACTATACAATTTACATTTTGGCACATTGTATTTCATTTTGGCAGAAAGCTGCAAAAATAATTTCACTCCACCCGTATTGGAAGTGAGTTTCCAGAGCAAAACCTACCATCTTCAAGGGGAGAAAAAAATAAAGGCAAATAGGGAGGGAATACAAGTACTGCAAAATGGTATACTGGAAGAGTATTTTCTTTCTGGGAAAAGCTTTTTTGTCGTAGGTAAACCATTTCAGGAATTTTTTCACATTGTGCTATTACTTGAGGTTTCAAAACCAGAACAGCTGAAATGCTGCTAAACAGGCAAACAGTTTGCTTCACATCTGCTGAATAAACACTCCACGTGAAAGACTGAAAAGTACTGTAAAAAGAAAAACTGACATTAAATAAGTACTGGGGAAGGGAAGAAACAAGTACCGGACGTACACAGTAGAGCAACTGATGTTTAAAGTGACTTTATGCTTATCCTCCCCTAATGCCTTAATTACCCAGGAGGATATAGCTGGGAATTGCATTTTACCACAGCCCGACCTGCATCCTGCTCCCTTCCGCCACTGCAGCTACAGGTTCCTAATCCCCAGGGACTCCTGCTCTGCCTCTCCTCTCCCTCGGCTGATTTCTTAGTCCTCCCTTGACACTTGTGCATTATACCCTTCCCCAACCAGGCTGACCTCAACGCAATTTGCCTCAATCCTGAAACTAGTGTCTTCATGTTGGTGATCAGAAGCACCCTATTAAAAGAAACACCACAAAACCCAGCCACAGCCCAGCACACAGGGTGGCATTCCCTCCCTTTCCCAGCTTTTGTTTATAGTCCTTTCACTTTTTGACTCTTCTCCCCCTTGCATAACACTATCACTTTGGTTACACAACACTGCAGACAATGTTCTGGGGGATTTTTGCTTGGGGGGAGGATTGCTTTGTCTTTTAGTGGATTTTTTTTGTTTGTGATCTTTTTGTTTACAATGACAATAAAACTCCACTTGCGTGAGCTTTTTAAGGCTCCTCTGTAGCAGCCTTCTCTCCTTGTAAATTGAGTCATCTTTCCTCATCATAAACACCTGATATTTTCTTCTTAGTAATGAGATTCCTCGAAACCAGGAGGAGATTTTTACATTTATTATTTCTTTTTGTTTTGAAACTCAGAAGCTTAAAACAACATTTCAAATTAATATGGCGGTTTCCAGTTTATTCACAGATTAAGAGTGTTTCAGATAAGCCAACTTCCATTGTTTATTCCTTGCCTAGATGGCATTCCAAAAGCAAAGCAAAGTCCCTGACAAGAGACAGCCTCTGGTGAAACACACAAAATTAATCTCAGGAAGATTGCTTGAAAATACTGTATTTCAATCTGTTTTAAGGTCTCTTAGAGAAAACCTGCAGAAGAGAAGGCAGGTACAAAAGCAAACTACAACACAACTGCCAAAACCTGGTTCCCTACAGCTTTGAGCTGTTTGTCCTGTAATCCCCAGCTCCTCCTGGGCAGCCTTCCTGATAATCACTGACAAAAATAAAGTGCTCTGGCAGGAGGCACTGCTGCGGCACTGCCTCGGCCAAGCGCGGCGGACGGGACCTGACCCTGGCCAGCTCCTTCCAGCCTTGCCTGCTGGGAGCATCCCTCAGGCTTTAACTACTGCTCCCAAATTTCAGCAAACCTGCAGGATCGTAGTGATTTCTAACAACAGGAAGGATAGCTCAATAGTATGGTCTGCGTTTTCTCATGCAGCAACGACCACAAAAAAGGTATTGGTCCCACTGGGCATGTCCTGGTTAGGAGTATGAATGAAAAAGGAAAGAAGTCCATATTTACCACACCTGGGCCTAGCCTTTAAGAGAGACAAAAAAAATCATTTCAGTAGGTGGCTTTTGTTTTCACTTCAAAAGAAGACCAGTTACTCATGATGTGTACTTAAGCATTTTAGTATTTTGTTCTATTCATAGCTTGGAAAAAACCCCATAAACCCCAAGAGGATTATGTGGGGAGTCTCAACTTTCAGCAGCGCTCACTGTGCAGGCACAACTATCCAGATAAAACTGCAACTCCAGTGTTTTGTACACCCCAGAAGATATAAGCATAAATTCCTCCTATCTGGAAAAAAAAAATCCCACCAAAAACCAGCACACCACCTCCCCCCCAAAAGGATCTCTCTTTGAATACTAAGAGAACTCCATTTAAAACAGACCACCCAAAGTTTCAATCATAAAAAATATCAAAAAGGAAGCACTTCAAGTGGAACTCATTACTATTAATTTATGATAAAATCCTTGACTCATTAAAATCTCTGAATGGGTTTGTTTTCCTCCTTGTTCAGATCTGCTTCTGAACAGAGAATCCATATCATTTCCAAGTTTACTACCATATCATCAACTGACTCTCGTTCAGTCTATAGCAGTATATTTGCAAAGCAACATCTGAAGTCATTTTTAATATATGTTGAACGCTTTTTGTAGTACAACAGGGGCCTCTGTAAGTAGGTAGTACATATGTTTCTAACATAAATATCTGCAATATTTTCTGATCCATCGTAAACTCCGTATGAACACTTCAGTGATACTTTTTAATTTCAGCCTTTGAAAAGAGGGCCATAAAACCTGGTCTTAAATGAGACCCACTCAGCTCTTAAGACACAAATTAAGACGACTGGAATTTAAGCTCCTCAGAACATTACCCAGGATTTCAAACCATGGACTCATACAGCAGGAGGGTCCTAAGGCACGCAGACTGCTTTCTGAGCTGGTACATCCACCAAGCTTTATCCAGTGTAATTTTTAATATTTCCTTTTTATCAAAATGAGCACAAAAAGGAAGTATTTACCCGTTGAAAAAAGGTGTACTTTAATAATTTGGATTTGTTTGTTAATTAGCTGACATTGCAAACAGGAAATTGAAAATTCTCATTTTTAATTTGCTTCCCATTAGAGAGGGGTAGGTGCAGAATACTTCAGCCACTGCTACATTTTGGGGGGGAGAGATACTTCAGCATTTTGCAAGCAGGAAGCTTGCAAAAAGTGGATGGAAAGACTAGCTCAGGAGCACAGAGAAACTCTCAGGGCAGGTTGCGGGACCTGGTTCTGAGCTGCTCCCCAGAGCTTTCCTAACTACTTCACCTTAAGTATCCAGCTCCGTAAGCGGTCCGCAATCTAGGAAGTCTCGCCCAGGGTCACTCGGAGGCAAAGGAATCTGCGGCCGCAGGTGCACGCTGATTACCAGAGGCAGGTTTCGATCCGGTGTTTAAATGCCGGGCGGGACACGCGGGGCGGGCACGGAGCGGCCCCGCCCCA
>WEIT01039828.1:25393-44224 GCA_013389985.1 Dryoscopus gambensis
CGGCCGCCCGCCATTGGCGGGGCCCCGCCTGACGCGCGGACACCGCCCTCCCCCTCCCCCCGCCCGCCCGCGCCGAGGCCGTGTGGGAGCGGAGGGGTCAACTCTTAACGCCTGCATGGGTAAAGAGCTAAAAAACCACCATAAACATACACATTCCAAGTTATCATCGCCAACAAAAAGCCCTCGAGTTCACCTGCATCACATTCCCTCCCTCCGACCTCTCCCTCAGCGTCCTGAGTTGAACACGGGCACAGAGAAAGAAACCCCGTTCCCCCGGGGGCTCTGAAGTAACCGCAGACAAGCACGATATTGCATAGAAATGCTTTATTATGTTCATTTGACCAAAGTAATTAAAATAAGGCATTCCGGGTTAGATGTAAACATAGAGGTCAGCTGCACAGCAGGTGGCTGCGGCACAGCGAGCAGGTGTAAGGCAGCAATAGTCACCGTGTCAAGGGGAAATACAAATGCAAAGTTACATTAGTATTTAATTTTGCTTATTTGTTAAGTATATGGTTTCTCTCAAGATTTGATTCTGAAGAGCGAGGTTTGGATTCAACACAATGGGTTCAAAGTCTGAAAGACCAAGCTACCCAGCATCCAGATTTAAAACTTTCACTACCGGGACTCTCTCCACCCAGAGAACTACTCTGTGTTCTACAAAGACATTGAAATTTTGAGTTCATTAAATATAAGATATCCGGCATATGAGCACACTTATTACTAACACATGCTTTAAGTGTCACTTCCTTTAAAGAATATGATACAGCACATTTATTTTACTTACATTCTGATGACTGATTTTATGCCATGTATTAAAATATAAAAGGATTCTGCGAGACTCTGCAAAGTAGTAAACATCTGCCCTACTTGTCACTGACAATGTCTCTAGCAATAAGTTCTTTCATTATTTCATTGGTACCACCGTAGATTGGCTGAACACGAGCATCCACAAAAGCTCTGAGGGAGGAAAAAACCAAAACAAAAAAGGAAACATTACAAACAACGCCTCAGAACAAACATACAATTAAAAAAAGGAGAGTGTTCTATCTTCAGAGATTCCTCTATTCACAGTATACTATTCCCATGAATAAAGTAGCTCTTATTTTCTAAGAGGCTTCAACTACCTAGAATATTACAACTTTCCATGGTGCTATGCACCAAACCAGGAACTGGGTCAGTATCTCTTCCATGTTTGTGTAAAGTCTCCACTATTGCCTCTCATTAAATAAAAAAATAAAGCCCCATAAACCCTACTCCTGCACTCCCAACTCTTGTTCCTGGTGCCAGCACACAGGACGATGACACAGAACTTTTCTATCTTCATTCTGCTTCATCATACAGAGAGCAGCCCAGGAGCAAGGTGGCATTCTCTGGAAATCTATGTATTGCTGGACCACAGAGATAATAAAACCCTGTGTGGGCAACCACTGGACACACAGACAAGCAGGGGGTTCGAGGACACCCCGAACAGGGCTTGCTGGCCTTCATTTGATAAAACTGTGCAGAACACTCACAAATTACACTCATTGCAAACATTGAGAAACAAGTTATTTTAAAGCAACGTTTCCTATTCAATGTATTTAAAATTTTAAAAAAATCTAAAACTACTCAGTTAAAAAAATCAGCTTACTCATTTATGAAAACTGCACAGCAGTTCTGTTTTTGCTATTTCTACTGTCAGATTATCGTCTCTTTGTTTTTTTTTAAATAAAAACAATACCAAAATCTCTACTTAGTGTGTCATGTGGCCTGTACACAAACTTCACAGATAATACACAAGGATATATACAAAAGCTCCATAAATGTCTCTAAATTCTTAAAGTCAGAAAAAAATGGGAATGGCAGATTCCTTTTTCTACATATAAATCTCTTAACTTTTTCATCTAAAAAGGTGTAAAAAAGCTGAATGTAGCCAGTTATGCTCTTGTTTTGACAATCTGATACTCAGTGGTATCTGATCAACGTGTTTTCTTCATACATATATAATTAATTTCAGATAAAACATAAACTAGCTCCCCTCATTTCTACTTTTATAGTTTTCCTTCCGTTTTTTCAATTAACATTTTCTTCTCAAAAAACAACTTCTCTCTTGTGAAAAAAACAGACAATAATTGCTGAACAGCTTATGAGTTATTTGGAGAATCAAAACAAAGACTTCCTGCGGACATCTGTACAGTAGATTCCCTTTCAATTAAACAGAATGAGAAAAGGAACAGTAAATCACTACTAACACTAAACAACTGCCACACAGATATAAAGAAGTGCTTCATTTGACTTTTCTGGTAATCTTTGATTATACAATCTGAAATGTTACACTTACTTTGCAATTGGATACTCCCACATGTAGCCCCATCCTCCGTGCATTTGTACACACTGAGTAGCTATGCTGTTTTGGAGATCAGAACACCTTAAATGGCCAAAAAGGAAATTTGCTTTTAGAAGGACAATATGTTGCAGAACCTTACAAAAGATAAAAACATGTTAACAAGACAAAAACATAACATGATTAGTAGGAAATGCATACTGTTCAATTTAATGCATTGAAGTTTTGCTCCCTTTATGGGACAGCTTTCAGAAAATGAAACGTTTCAAAACAGACAGGCTTGTTTACCTTCTTCATAGGCCAAGAGAATCCTCTTGTGAAGCAAGTTGATACAGTCTCTTTTCTTACCAAATCCTTCTGCTTTGTCAGAAATTAACAGTAAACCAGGCTTTCCCCCATCATTCCCATTAGCAACACACCAGGATGCTTGCTCTTTGAGCACAACTATCACCTGGGCATAATTTATTTTCCACAATAAACTTTAAAGCTTTCAATTCTAAAAGATACTGTAATTCTTCAACAGCATTTGTCGACTGCAAAATTTGGATTTAATAGCAAAAAAACACTTAACTGCACTGTAAACTCAAGCTGAAGTTAGAACACATGAAAAAAACCTGCTTTCTAAGCATACAGCTTCCAGTGGCAACAGAAGAAATGAAAATGACAAGTCAATTGCTTCTCGTGGAATAATGGCCTTTTCCCCAAACCATCCCCTCATTCAGTTAAATCCTTCTCATTTATTATACCAACTTTAATTCTGCAGCAGTGAGTTACTGCAACTATCTTTCCTAAATATATTCTCAAAATTCTTTTAGGTATGTAACACAACCTGTCACCACAAGAAAAACCAAACTAAAACAACCCTATAGACCTTTCTCCAGATACAAAAAAAGAGATGCACAAACCAGGTTTTAAAATCTTTCAAAGCTCTAACTCAAGTCATTGACTATGCAAAAGGTTTGAAGGAAAATCAGAGACTAGAGAGAATCTCCTAATACATTAGGGAATAAAGCAATTCTACATTCAAGTATTTTCTAGACCATTTAAGAGAGTCTTCTGGAAGGGTCACAGGGACTCCACTAGGGAAAGAGGAAATCCACAACAAATCATGATGCTAAACAGCTGAGAAAGTGAGGGAGTTCCAAATGCCTTGCTTTGGGAAATTTGTTGAGGAAGTGAGTCTGCATATCTCAGCTGGGATTAATTGTTTCCTCCTCCTCAAAACTGAATGCCTCTGCTTCTGTACCTGGTACTTCTAGGTCATCACTGCCAGGAATAGCACTCAAAACCCTTCCTTCCATTGTAAATATTTCTGCTCATTTCCTCTATACTTATTTTGAAAAGCCTAAAAACTGTAAACCTGTGTATCTTTCCTAAATTTCTTTGCTCATGTCTCATGTGCTTTTTCCTCCCATCTTTGCAACAAGCTAAAACTATACAAATTCATGTACCACTCTCTTAGATGTTTCCAGTTGTTTTTCTCTTGTAAAACTAAGTTAACATACAACACCATCAAGTATGGGATGGGGGGAGAAGTAGTTCTGGACAATAAAGGAAAGCACTGTTCAGTCTCAGTTACAGCAACAGCCATAGCCAACTATTTCTTCTTAAAACCAGACAGCTTTGAAAACTTGCTGGGCCAGACAGCTATTGTTAAGTAACGTTAGCTAAACAGTATCATAGAGCTTCAAATATGTTCAAATTTTGCTCCAAATATTCACATTTCGCTTTTAAAGAAACCAAACAAAGCCATAAACCCCATTAAAAATCAACAGAGAAAACAAAAGACACCCAATAACAAATTGCTAACAGTAAAATGTAAATTTTTGTCTAAATACCAAGGGAGCACTCACTTTTACTTAAAGCTCAAGCTGAGGCGTGATCTTGTTATTAATGGAAGCCTATTTTAAAAGTATGCCTTTATTTTGAAATTGATCTGGTTAACCAACCCTGGTTTTCAATGTACCTGTATTTTTGTTGACCACATCGTTAGAGTTAAGATCATGCAATTAACACTTCTAGATGTAAGCACATACCAATACTTTGCCATCGAGGCTGTGGCAGAGTCCAGGCGTTTGTCTGCATGCAGCTGCAAACAGTTGTCCATAAAAGCTCGGGCAACACAAATCTGCGTTTTTATTTCGGCCAACTTGTGCTGTACTGTCTTGTTTTGGAAGTGCATAGAGAGGGTAGAGGAAAGAAGTATAGTGCAGTTTAATACTTTAGGTAAAAAATGCAGCATTTTGCAAAAGGACTGCTGTTAGAAATCACTACTTCAAACAGCTTTGGCTCTGTACTTCAGAAGACACCTTACTTTCCAGACAATAATGTCTTCACCAGCCTTATTAGACAAAATTAGACTGCTCTTTAATTCTCAAGGTCAACTCGATACACGAATTTAAGAGAAAAAGGACAAGAGAATGGGAAAGCTAATTCCTAAAGAGCAGGAGGCCCAGAGTGCTCTGTCACTCTTGGCTCCCTCTTGCAAAGTAACATCCTTTCAGTCTGCAGAGCCATGAATTTTCCCCATTAATAATATTTCAACATCTAGAGAATGCTTTTTCTACGTATGCTTCAGAGTTTAAGCTACATGCAAAGAGACTGAAGCAAAAAATTAAAGAAATTTTAGACTATCAGAAAGTTTTTCAGCACTGAGTTCTGTCACGTTGCGAGAGAGGTCTAGATAGAATAGGTAAAATCCATCATAAGCTTATGTAAAACCAGACCGGGCAGGCATTTGACCACCTTCTTGTAATTCTGGTATGGAGGGGATAAAAACAGCACCCACTGATAAAAGTTCTTTCTTATTTCAGTTCTAAAAAAGTAAATAAAAAAATCTTGCTTCCCTTGACAATAAATATACTGGACCAGAGTACTACTACAAGGAAAGAATTAATTTCAAGTGCTGTAACGTGGCATGACTAAATGAATTAGCCCAAGGCAGAGGTCTAATTGGAAAGGATTATTTATAATATGCACACTGGAGTCATCAGCAGCAAAGAAAAGGAAACTGAAGAGATATGCAGAAATTCATTATTTTGGCAAAAATAATATACTTTATGAAATTTATTGTCCACCTGCTGGTGGCCTAGCCTAGAAAAGGAGATTATTTGGAGATCTCTGCACAGTGAGCTACTACAAATAGGAAGCATCCCCCAGCTACATTAAAAAGGTAAAATATAGTTCTTTTGTGCTACAGTCGCACAGTGTGCATACTAAATTCCATCTGGAATTATGGATTCCTGAAAGTTAACTTTAAAAACAGATGAAGATCATAATCCCCTGAAGGATACCTAGCATTCCAGTCTCCAGAAGTTCCAGTTCTGGTGCTCCTCACAACTAAAGATTTGAGTTTGACAAACGAAGTCTCAAGACGCAGAAATGGATTTTTTTGTGAATTATTTCAAAAGTATATCAAGAGGCAGCCAACATCTTTAGCCCATATGAGTCAGTTCTATCCTATAAACCAAACACGCAGAAGTTTGGCCTGCTTCAGCCCTAACAGTTAATGTTGTTGTCAGGAACACTGCAGTATAGCAATCCTGGGGAAAGCAACATGTGTTTTATGACTGCAGCTAAAGAGTGTAGGCACAAACGTCTCAAAACTCAATTACCTACCCCCATCGGGGGTGAGCTCTGCCCACAGAGCACGACCCAACAGTTTCACACACAGTCACACAAAGACCCAGACTGCTGCTGGCTGGGGATTCTCATTGCAACATTCATGAAACACCTCTGCAGCACTTGGGCAGTAAGGTCACTCCTGGGAATCACCACCTCCAGCAACCTCCAAAGTAATTTTTCTGCAATGCTCTGTGTACAGAGGAACACAACACCTGCACAGGCAGCCCCCAGGATTCCAGGCACAAATACATGCAGGGATGGACCCTGTGATTAGGACCTCTGGTAGGAGAATGCAAGCCTAAGATCAACAAGGGAATTGTTTTTAGCAGCAGCAAGGAGCCAGCATACTTCCTGCCTACCTATTCCCCTCTCAGAAGTAGCACTGCTGGGAGGTTACCCCAGCACACACATTAAGGCTTTTCGGGTGCTTCTCAAAAATTATTAGTTTTGCATGTCAAAGATGAACGATGGGCATGGAGGCAAAAAACAGCCACAGTCCAACAGTGAAACCTGTGAAAATAATTCTTTCAAAACAGCCTAGTGATTTTATTTAGTAACTATTTCACATACACAGATGTACAGCAACCACGCACTAGAATCTGTACCCAAGTGGCTCAGTTCTAACTCACCTGCAAATGTGCAATTGTCTTCCCAAAAGCTTTTCTTTGCTTCACATAATTCCTTGTTTCTTCAAACATGAATTCACAGCCGGCAAGAGCCATATCAGCAATTAGCAGTCTTTCCTTTTGAAACACAAATTACAGAATCCCGTTGAGTTAGTCCTACATTCCTCCGCATCAGATGCGCAATTAGGACACAGATGTTCAGCATTGTTCATTAAGGGAGTGGGAGCAGAAGTCACAGCAAATATCAAACCAGACATACTGCATTACTGAAATTAACAAGTGGGACAAATGCCTTGGTGTCTACAGCTCACTTTTGAAGTCTTTACCAGGATAACGCTCCTTCACAACGACTCAAAAAATAGCTACAGATTGACCACAGGAATCTTACCAACTGAAAAACTCACATCAGATTCTGCTTCAATTATTGGCTTTCACTGTTCAGTTTAAACAACAACTGTATTTAACAATTTCAATAGGACAACTCTAGGGAAAAAAAGCTGACAAAAAATGGCTTGTTTTTCTTTCCTCACTGCATGGTGAAAAACAAAAACTAAATGCAGAACAATTGTTTCTGGCAACATTGAAACAGTCTGATGCATTGCATTGAACCTGTTCATGAGAACATCTATTTAAAACAGTAAAAGATCTCCTTTGATTAGGTTTTTTATTTACTCACAGTATAAAACTAAAAAACATGATCCCTACCAAATGAGGTAAATACAACGTCAGAGCTTTGACAAAGCACACACACATTTTGAAAAACCACATTGCCTCTTTGCCCTCCCAAGTAATTTCAAAACTTCATAAAATAAGTTGTAAACTGGCAAGGTATTTTGGCAGCTAAACAATTACTTTACTTCATTATATGAACAGAGCTTCATGTAACTTTAATATGCTTCTACTTGCAAAAGAGCTAGAACAGCAGTGCTTGTTTCTTGAAAGAGACTGCCAAATGAATCAGAGACGTCCAAGCAACACTTAATTTACTAAGCTAAGAGCTTCCATACTAGAAGTACACAAGAAATCTGTGGTATATTCTTTTTAATACACTACCCTCAGGTTCTTCAATAGCTGGGTTGTTGATTAAGAGATCTGGCTTTGAGCTGGTGGGATATCAACATTTTTAGCAAAGCCCAAAGAATTCTACACCTAGCACTGCGTGCTTCAGGTAAAGATCAGCAGTATCAACAAAACATTGCGCACAAGACTGTCAAAGACTGGAAAAGGTTGATGTCTCGAGACATTTTGGGATGCATGTGTGGGGTAAGGGGGCAGGTCAGGCCCCGCTCTGGCGAGGTGTGCCCTGCTCCGCACACCACACCCTCCAGCCCAGCCCTAGAGCATCCCAGCCCCGCGGTGTCTGGGAGTTGTGGCACACTGGAGGCAGTGCCCCAGTCTTGCTGTCCGAGGTTACACTGTAAGATGTATCCAAAAGTATGTATTCTATCACCATCTTCATAAGCTGTTAGAACCGGTGGGACAGTGTTCCCCATCGCCTCCATGACTCATCCCTGATAAGCTCCTGGGGCTATCTTCTGTTAATGGGCCAGCTGTTGACACCAGGTGCAGCAGAGTTCTTATCTCTCCTATGACCCATCCTCCCTCCAGGGGGACATCTTCTGTTAATGGGCCATCACCGCATGGCTGATAAGATTACATCCCATTGTGAGATACTCCGCCCAGAGGGAGGAACCAAGCATTCCATCCTGGATATAAGCTGAGGTTTGGAACACCACAGGCAGCCCTTTCCACTGGATTCCCAGAGGAAGACCAGACCCTCCCTACTCCGCCACTGGACTTTCAGAGGAAGACCAGACCTTCTCTACAGAATCACTGCTTCAACGGAACCATCACTCCAGGAGAACTGCAGCCACCATTTGATTGAACTTCTGCCAACCCCCTGACTGTCAGGGGGTCAGGTTTGTACTCTGACTCTGTCAGTGGGTTGTTTTTTTGTACTACTACATTAATTTAATTTTTCCTATTAAATTGTATTTCTGATTCGAAGTCTCTCACTAGTTTGCTTTCAAACTAGTACACTTGCCTAAGCCAGCTCCTGCGTGGCCGAGTGACTAAAGTCCCATCTGGGGGGAGAGCCAGGGTGGCTCTGGGGTTAAAAGGCTGACCACAACAGGAGTATGTCTTGACTCTACCAGCCTCTTGGAGTTTCTATGTCATCAGCACTGGAACTCAGGAGCTGGTAGTTAAATGTGTGTTTTTCTGTATTTTTTCTATCTATCTTTCTCCCTTTCTTCTTCTTCTTTTAATTCTCTTTCCATGGATCATTTTGGGTAATGTAACATTGGACGGGTTTAAAGGTTGCTAAGCTAAAAGGACTAAGTTAATGCTGTGGTAAGTGTTTTCTGTTAATTGGGTGTTGCACTACATCCTTCGCCAAAGTTCCTTGATTTTCTATATTTTGCCAGTAAACTTGTGTAGTTGTGACTCTTGAGAATATCCGGTTGCTATTTCTCCTGTGAGCTCAACCCATAGAAATGTTTTGGGCTGTTACAAAGGCATCCTGCTTTAGCAACCCAGGTGGCTCACCACAATATATAAACTTAAGGACTAATGACAAAAACTGTCTCTGTATTCTTCCTGCAGACAGTAAACACTGACATTCCTTTTACCTGAGGGAGCTCTGCCATCAGATAGTAGAAGCCTTTGTTTTCTTTTCCAAGCAAGGCACTGGCTGGCAACCGCACATCTTCAAAAAACAGCTCTGCTGTGTCCTAAGAGGATTTGAAATGCATCAGTTGCGAGTCTGACATTCTCATCTCATTACACTCATTTTGCCCTATTTTTTTCTTGCTATCGTGCACTTTAACTTGCAATTCCAGAATTATTTAGCCTGGAAGGATCCTCCAGAAGTCATCTAGCTTACATCCTACTCAGGGCAGCTCAATCAGCTGAGGGCCTTGTCTAGTTAAGCTTTCCAAAGCTCAAAAGATGAAGGCTCCAGGACTTCTCTCGGCCCCCGTGCTAGTAACCAATCACTTTCCTGGTGGACTTTTTCCCCTACTACCTACTAAGAATTTTCCTTAACGTAACTTGTCTCCTTTGCCACTCTCCCTTTCACTCTGCTCCTCAAAGAAGAATCAGACCCCACCATCTCTATAGCTAAAGCCATAAGTAAGATCCTGTCCTTCCAGGCTTCTTCAGAGTAAACACATCCAGCTTCCTCAGCCTCTCCTTGCAACATCACATGCTTCAGATTTCCACAGGCAAAAATCAGGATACGTATGTTCCATGTTTGTCCTCTAAAGTCTAACAGCTAGAATAGCACCACATTTATTTAGCAGTTGCCAGGCATTAAGTGAGTTTAGACTTTCTCCAAGTCTACTGCATTACAGGTTGTATGAACTCACTTGAGCTTTTAGGCCAATTTTGTTCAGTTTGCGTCCTTTGATGAAACCTTTTGTTCCATTTTCCACCAGAAAGAGGCTGATCCCATGAGCAGGGGATCGGGCCTCCCGGTCTGTAACCGCAACCACGATCACTACGTCGCTCATCCAACCATTAGTGATGAACACCTGTAAAAAAAGGCAATTTAGAATAAAACAAGGTGGATAGAGGTTAGAAGAGATCACCAAGCAGCAGAAAGAAAAATTACATGGACACTTTCACAGGTGAACAGAAAGGCAAGGTTCAACTGTCCAGAAGAATTGTAAGCTTTTGATATTAAGTGTTTTGGAACAAGGCAGACATTAATTTGAGAAGCATTGTGTGGGGCAGAAGTGTCAAGTTAAAGAATGCACAGATCTGTTTCTTTTGTCTGCCCCATGATAAAGAAGGAATACAGTATCAAATGTAAATAAACACAGAGATTCTCTTGTCTAGAAATTAAAGTAGTAAGGCGTAACACTCAAAACTATCAACGGCTTCTTGTCACAACTGCTTACTATTATCCTGTAGAACAACTCATGAGCCTGTCAAATGGATCCACCTTAAGTTAGCAAAAGAAAGCTTTCTGTCCTGCTTGGCTTCAAATGAGCAGCCTGAGCACCTTTTTAGCACCTATGCATATGTATTTGCTTGCATGCATTCTCACCACTGATATTCTCCTAAGACCACAAGTCTCTATCAGTAATATGCTATCAGAAGCAGTACAAAAGAAGATTAAGACATTTCATAGCTTTTTAAAAAATGGTCTGTTGAACCCACACGCCCACTTTAACACTATTTCTGCCTTCTTGTGTTTCATTATGCTAACGAAAAAAGTGCTTTGCCACAGCTTGACAAGACAGTCAGAGCACCTGATGCAGCTGTTTTGGTTTTTTTCTAGCATGACCAGCAAGCTCCTGAAAAAAGATTCCCAGCTTGCATTGTGGCAACACAAGTTTTTACTCAGGCCACAGAAGATTTCACGGCACTTCACACGTATTTTATTGTTAAACATCAGTACTAACAACCATCCTGCTCATACTACACAGCACATTTTCCCCTCTTTTCTTCTCAGTTTAAGGGAAAATAAGCCTTTTAATACGGTTATTTAAAAGCTACAAAAAGAACCTATACAAGCCCTCCCACAACTCAGTTTGTAAATTGCCTGCAACAGACATGTCTCAAGACCCACAAAAAATAACTGGAACAAACCCCCCCTCCCCCCCCCCACATAACCCACACAAAAAAACCTGCTGCATTCAGCTAAATTTCAGTTCCCAAAGCCTATGAGCAGTATGTACGGCAGTATGTATGCACTTACCTTACTCCCATTAAGAATCCAGTCACTTCCATCTTTTTTTGCGTATGTCCGTATTCCCTGCAAGTCACTAAAACGAAATTCAAAAGGTCCTTCAAAAAACCATTCCGGAAGCTGCAATTTGTATATTGAATTCTATCTAGTACAAAATAAGGTAGATTTTATACCATCCAGGCATGGGCTCAGTGAAAACAGATGAGGATAGTGAGACATTGTGAAATAGTCGAGTGTAACAGAAACCACAAGCACGCTGTGCAAAAGGATGGTAAATCTATGCAACCATACAGGAGTGTGAGGTCCCATCTCCCCACCCGTTTGTGGGAGGTGGTGTAACACAGGCACTGACATAACAGGTCAGCATCCACTTACACCAGTATGCCTCAGATGACAAATGCCACACAAAACCACATCCTTTAAACAGGCTCAATCCTGATCAGGAGGCTCTGAGAAAAGCCATGAGCAACATCTACCATTTGTAAAAACACAACACCAACAGGTTTTGCACTTCATGTGTCCCTCTCCTCTCTCTTTTGGAAACTGGTCAGATCAGCAGTGCCTACTCCAAACATGTGCTGGGCAAGGAGGGACATTTCTCTGAAAGGATTCAGAGGAAAGAAAAACATGGTGTTCTGTTCCACAGAAAAAGCTAATAGTAAAGCCAAGCCTTCTTTACCAAGGTATGTAATTTCCCACTGACTATGCTTCATAAGTATGTTCACATGACAAGCAAGTTGGTAACTATAAACTCAGACTGCAAAAGCAAATATAAACATAACTGCCCACAGTAGGACAATACAGAAATCGATTCTGAGCTACTATCTTGAAATGACAAAGCTGTAATGAAATATCTGTAACAGGTTTTTCAAGTCTTACCTATAATGTGGGATAGTCTAGTCCGTACAGTAACTAACCAGGAGGTTCAGAATGCTTTTCACTGGCAAATCAATAGACAGCAAATAATGTTAAGACCATTGTTTTAATATTTGGCTTACCTGCCAGCCCCAGGTTCTGTCATGGCAATAGCTCCAATGCACTTGCCTGTAACCATCTGGGGGATAAAGTGTTTAATCTGTTCTTCAGAGCCATAGTTTGCAATGTAGGGCATGACTATATCTGAATGAAGGCTGAACCCTGGACCTGTGCAGTTAACATACATCCTGGGAAAAAATGGAAGGGGGGAAGTTCAAAAAAAGGACTACAAAGACTTGAACACTGAACTTGCACTGTTACAAAAAAGATCCAATAATGAAGAAAACCCCACTACAAAGAAGTCTCAGAGATCTTCTGGCACTTTTACCATTATTTATAGAATGTAATTTCACAGTCAAATGGGTACATAACCTACCAGGCTAAAAAAAAATGCTTTCCCCAGTCACAAAGCCAGTGGAGCATAATGACACTTGTTACTCAAACAATGATCCAGAATACTTACAACAGGAAGGATTTACATATATCTAAACTATCCTTTCCACAGGAAAGATAACATCATTTTCTGTAACCAAATGTAGTCCATAATGAGGATAACTTATGGGAAAAAAATACAGTCACAAACAATAGGATCACTGCAATTCTTCCTGAAGCATCTAGTACTCACTGCTCCTCCCAGAGGATGGCTGAATAGAGAATATCCGCTCCAATGCCTCCATGTTTCTCAGCAATAGCAACACCCAGCAAACCCTGCTGTCCAGCTTTTTCCCAGAGCTCCCTGCTCACTTGGCCATTCTTCTCCCATCTGCAAAGTGAACACAGAATCAGGGTCACACACTGAACCCCCCATGTGCCACTGTTTATCTGTCGTGGCTGCTGCTGCCTCACGCTGCAACACCAGCAGACAGTGCAAAGGTACATAAACAGCTACACGTCACAGCCAAGAAGCAGCAGCTTAATCACAGAGATTCTAATCTTCAAGTCCACACATGCCACTGGCATTACAGGAACACCAACTGTAAAACAAGTTTCAACTCCTGCTTCCAATGTGTAACCTGACAGGATTTCATTAAGACTTGTTATGACTCTTACACCAGACTGGGATTTAGGCAATTTAGCCCCAACCATCTGGATCATTACAGGCAGGTGTTTATCCTCCTGACATTCCATTTACGAATGTGCATTTACCCACCTATAAAATGAGTATAACACATCAGTATCTTTTGTGAAAGACTTCAACTCTACCAATGAAAAATGCTTTATCAGAACCAAATGATATCATATTAGTCAGTTTTGTATAAAAATCTGTCCCTGTGCACTTCCCACGAGTCAGTACTGTATCTTGTTAAATTACTGCTTTAAGGTACTTTCCAGTCTGTGTAAAGAGATAGTTGAGGCTTATCTGCTGACATTTTGCAAACTTTAACACCACAGGAATCATCTATTCTTAGAAAATTAGTGCCTCTTTATGGGGTTTGCCAACTCAGTAGAACATTGGATGGCCATTAATGGTCCAGGTTTTCTTTTTTTTAAAAGCCTTATTTTTCTAATGCCACAATTTTAAAATTATATGGTAAACAGATGATATCAGAGACATTCCTCTGATGCACCTGCGTGCAGCAGAGCCATACCACAGCTGTTTACCCACAGTTAATCAAGTATCTTATCCTATATATAAAACAGAATCATAGAATCACAGAATGGTTTGGATTGGAAGGGACCTTAAAACTCACCCACTTCTGACCCCCTGCAATGGGCAGGGACACCTTTCACGAACTCGAGTTGCTCCAAGCCCCAGCCAACCTGGCTTTGCACATTCCCAGGGATGGGGCAGCCACAGCTTCTCTGGGCAAGCTGTTCCAGTATTTAAGCTGATTCACAGAGCTTTTGCTCCTACACTGCAAATCTTAAATCTCTTTTTACCATCTTTGCTTTGCCCCTGACCCCCAGTTTCAGGGACATTCCTGTCTTTACTTCACTCAGCATCAAAGCTTCTCCTCCTCAAAATAATCCACAATTGCATTCACTGATGCTACATTTGTCTCTTCACCGCAGCCCAGACAATTAATATACTGTGCCTGAAGCCTCCTTGTTTACTTCAGAAGTGTGAGAACAGAGTGGTTCATCGGTCACTAAAGTGATGCAAGAACACAAGCTCGACTTGATGCAGCCTCCCTAAGAAATTGTTCTTTCAGCAAGATGGCAAATAGGATCTTCAGCAGCCTCAAGCAGAGCCAATACATGTACACAAGCCTGCCCTGGAAGTCCTTCTAACACAAAATGAGGGAAAACATCTCGTTTTATGGACAGAATACGACTGTACAGTGGAAAAGTATACTACTATGAGGTTGTGGTTTGAGGATAAAAAAAAAAAAATAGCTGCCATCAACCCTGCTGTAAGCCTCCTGCTGCTCATTCCTGCCCCAGAGCCCACCCACTCAACTGAGGCACTTCAGCTGTTTATGGATATACACTTGAGCTGTACCAGGATACTCTCACCTAGCAGGGCAATTTCAGAATAAGCCCTTCACTACCCCTTGCTGTTTTTACTTCAAGTACTAGAAATTGCTTAAGATACTACTACAGCTTGACACTTTTGGTTTAAAATCATATCCTGAGTAAATTTCTTTCCTATCCACCACTATAATATGATTGGATATGGCTAAAATAAGGGCTAAAACCACCCTCCAGCTCTAGTTCAGTGGAATTACAAAACTTCTATTCTGTACAGAAAATGCACATATTTCCACAGAAACAAAAAATAAAGAAATTCAAACAAAGATGTTTTGTGCAAGTTCCTTGGTAATACATGGTTCACCTCACCATGGTATATGTACTTGTATAGAGCTACAAAATCCACTGCAAGAGAGTAACCTAGACACATGATCAAAGCCTTTTTCAGTAACTATTTCCCAGCAGTGTGGGAACTGAACTGTCCCCCAACTCTGCCCCAAAAACATCTGTGTCAGTTAATCCTACAGGCAGGGAAACTTTGCTGCCACTCTGCAAACTACATTTGTCTGCTCACGGGCCTAAGCTGAGGATGCCCGATTGCCTACGCTGGAGCTCAAAGGATGCGCTCAATTTTGATTGTGTGTGATTTTCCTTCATGCATGACTTTCACAAGTTTGTTTTAATTTGGTAAATTTGTATATCCTATCGTACCAGGAGTAACACCACGAAAAGCATTTTGGGGAAAAATGAATACCAAACTGGTATTTTGGCAAACCAAAATGTTTAAGAGGTTATCTTACTCTGCATGAAAAGGCAGTACTTCCTCCTGAAAGAACTTCCTGGCACTCTCCCTGAAGATATCATGCTCTGATGAGAAGATCCTCCGAGTGCCTATATCAACCAAAGTTTTAGCAGAAGATGGTTCCAGGCGCTTTGTGCCATGCTGTTCTGTTTGCAGAGGACTAAAAAAAGACAAATTAATGCATCTGTTAGGACACTGGCACCCTATTTGCACAACCCTTTTAAAAGGGAAGAAACACCTGTGTTACTGAACATAGTTCACATCCCAACTCTGGCATACCACTAGGTCTAAAGTATATCCATGATAAATACAAAGGACTAACATACACTGCACTCCACTGGACTATTAACGGAGGTAAAACAAGGCTGGTTTCTCCTTAACACTTCAAATACATTAAAAACAATAACAATACATATATAGGTAAAAGAATAAAGTTACCCCAATGAAAACATATGTAAAAACCAAATGATGCTTTAACAAAAAAAACACCAAACCTGAAATAGTGGTAAATGTCAGTAGCAGAAATGACACAAGGAAAGTATAATTACGAAATAAGAAAAAAGGGTTTATAAAGCTTTTGTCGGGGTTTGGAACATCAAGGATGACATATGACTTTAAGGCTGAAATGAAAATTCACTTTTATATTGGTGCATTGGATTCTTTGACTTGCTTTTATTGTATTGCCATGAAACACGACAAATTTTAAGTACAGAGCTGAGTACACGGAAGAGGCATTCACTTTTCCTTTCTCAAACTGTTTTGTTAATCTCTCAGTTCCTCCGCACATCAACTGTGTGTAGTCCTACAGCTGAGCCTACGCTTATTTACTCTGCTGTAGAAACACAAGTCTTTATTTACCACCACATGTAGTTACTCAGGCTCTGCCAGTGAAATAATCCCCCTGAAACACAGACTATATTTACTTCTAATACCATTTTGGGAAAATGGGATACAGCAACTTGCTTTTTGAGTATTTTGTACCCTCAAAGCTAGGCACACAGTGACTCTCCCAAAAGCTCCCCCTTATTTTTAAAGCTGTTTAAGATGATGTTGAGCTTTATTTAAGCCCACCCTTTTGTTTAATTGTGGCTCACTCACACCCCAGATGTCCCACAGGGAAGAGCGTGGCTACTCCCTCATTCTCAATGACAGTCCTAGGAGAGACACCTCGAAGANCCAAAAGCTCCCCCTTATTTTTAAAGCTGTTTAAGATGATGTTGAGCTTTATTTAAGCCCACCCTTTTGTTTAATTGTGGCTCACTCACACCCCAGATGTCCCACAGGGAAGAGCGTGGCTACTCCCTCATTCTCAATGACAGTCCTAGGAGAGACACCTCGAAGATGTGGGAAAGGTGTGGGAAAGGTGTGATCCCACTCCTGCCTTTCTGCTCCCCTCAGCCCCCGAGCCTGAGCACTGCTGCCAGGGAGAACGCGGTGCCCGGGCAAGGACGCGCCCGGCTGTCACCTGCCGCCGGCACGGCACCNTTCACCTCACCATGGTATATGTACTTGTATAGAGCTACAAAATCCACTGCAAGAGAGTAACCTAGACACATGATCAAAGCCTTTTTCAGTAACTATTTCCCAGCAGTGTGGGAACTGAACTGTCCCCCAACTCTGCCCCAAAAACATCTGTGTCAGTTAATCCTACAGGCAGGGAAACTTTGCTGCCACTCTGCAAACTACATTTGTCTGCTCACGGGCCTAAGCTGAGGATGCCCGATTGCCTACGCTGGAGCTCAAAGGATGCGCTCAATTTTGATTGTGTGTGATTTTCCTTCATGCATGACTTTCACAAGTTTGTTTTAATTTGGTAAATTTGTATATCCTATCGTACCAGGAGTAACACCACGAAAAGCATTTTGGGGAAAAATGAATACCAAACTGGTATTTTGGCAAACCAAAATGTTTAAGAGGTTATCTTACTCTGCATGAAAAGGCAGTACTTCCTCCTGAAAGAACTTCCTGGCACTCTCCCTGAAGATATCATGCTCTGATGAGAAGATCCTCCGAGTGCCTATATCAACCAAAGTTTTAGCAGAAGATGGTTCCAGGCGCTTTGTGCCATGCTGTTCTGTTTGCAGAGGACTAAAAAAAGACAAATTAATGCATCTGTTAGGACACTGGCACCCTATTTGCACAACCCTTTTAAAAGGGAAGAAACACCTGTGTTACTGAACATAGTTCACATCCCAACTCTGGCATACCACTAGGTCTAAAGTATATCCATGATAAATACAAAGGACTAACATACACTGCACTCCACTGGACTATTAACGGAGGTAAAACAAGGCTGGTTTCTCCTTAACACTTCAAATACATTAAAAACAATAACAATACATATATAGGTAAAAGAATAAAGTTACCCCAATGAAAACATATGTAAAAACCAAATGATGCTTTAACAAAAAAAACACCAAACCTGAAATAGTGGTAAATGTCAGTAGCAGAAATGACACAAGGAAAGTATAATTACGAAATAAGAAAAAAGGGTTTATAAAGCTTTTGTCGGGGTTTGGAACATCAAGGATGACATATGACTTTAAGGCTGAAATGAAAATTCACTTTTATATTTGTGCATTGGATTCTTTGACTTGCTTTTATTGTATTGCCATGAAACACGACAAATTTTAAGTACAGAGCTGAGTACACGGAAGAGGCATTCACTTTTCCTTTCTCAAACTGTTTTGTTAATCTCTCAGTTCCTCCGCACATCAACTGTGTGTAGTCCTACAGCTGAGCCTACGCTTATTTACTCTGCTGTAGAAACACAAGTCTTTATTTACCACCACATGTAGTTACTCAGGCTCTGCCAGTGAAATAATCCCCCTGAAACACAGACTATATTTACTTCTAATACCATTTTGGGAAAATGGGATACAGCAACTTGCTTTTTGAGTATTTTGTACCCTCAAAGCTAGGCACACAGTGACTCTCCCAAAAGCTCCCCCTTATTTTTAAAGCTGTTTAAGATGATGTTGAGCTTTATTTAAGCCCACCCTTTTGTTTAATTGTGGCTCACTCACACCCCAGATGTCCCACAGGGAAGAGCGTGGCTACTCCCTCATTCTCAATGACAGTCCTAGGAGAGACACCTCGAAGATGTGGGAAAGGTGTGGGAAAGGTGTGATCCCACTCCTGCCTTTCTGCTCCCCTCAGCCCCCGAGCCTGAGCACTGCTGCCAGGGAGAACGCGGTGCCCGGGCAAGGACGCGCCCGGCTGTCACCTGCCGCCGGCACGGCACCTGCTGCTCCCGGGAAGTGGAGCAAAGGTCGGGAGATCACGGGGAGGGACGCGCTGGGGCTCCGGGGCCCGCGCGGCTCGGGGGGCTCGCCCAGCCCCAGCTGCCTCCTGCGACGGGGGCACGGCC
>WEIT01039828.1:65025-147225 GCA_013389985.1 Dryoscopus gambensis
CACTGTAACGTTATAGCAGCTGGATGATCTGAAGTACGTAGGGAAGCTGTAAGAAATATTTTGCTTTATTATATGTGCCAGCAGCTTTGAACTGAGGACATTTTTCCATAAACCCTCCCAATTGTTCTGTAAAATTTTCAGAATTAAAAAGTAAAGAAGAGTCCAAATAACTTTTTTTTTTTGTGACCAAGAGAGTTTGGATTGCAAGAAGAGAATTGTTACCAGTCTCACTTGCTGCACTATACCTCTGCTTATTGCTTTGGTGGTGTAACTGAGAGCAGGCTCAAGTTCACAAAGTTCAGGGCTTTCTCAAGACCTGTTTCTAGCTATTCCACTCCCTTTGAATTTCTAGGAAATCCTTGTATCTTCCTTTCTAAACACTTTCTTCAGTCTACTATATGTGCTACTGATTTTTTGACATTTTAAAATGTTACTTAATATAGCCCAAATGCATCTCTTAGGCTATTTGAAATACTTCAACTTAGATTTTCAGAGCTTCAGTGAGAATTATTGTTCATGTCAGAATTTTTCTAGGAGATTGAAGGAAAAACATTGGAAGCTGCAAGTTGCTTGTGAATCAAAGAATACAGCGAGATGCTCAAGAATTGCAGCATATCCAGACCATTGTGTAAGTAGCAGTTTACACAAGACACTTATTTGCTATTTCCATGCTTAAAGAATACTTTTACAGTAAAACAGCCTTTGTTCCTCCTCTTCCCCGACACTTCCTGGCAAAAGTGACATGTAGAACTCTTGCTTCTTCTGTTCACGTGAGATTGCAAAGTCACTGCAGCTAAGTTACATTTTCAGCCCACTTCCTCCTTCTGTTGTCCTCCTTCTGCCTGTTTCCCCTGGGACTGTCAAGTTTAAGACTTATTTTCAGCATCCGTGTGAAGAGCCAGAACAAGAGCACAACTGAAAAATGTTCAGTAGGCAGAGACAGTGTATTTCCTCTTTGTACCAAGGTACAAACTTTTCAGTTCAGTTAGCATGTAAACAAACATCCAGATAAATTACATGTAGGTCTACGATCACCTTCTTGTTCAGCATAAGTCATCACCACTGCTCTGAAGTCAAGAGTGGTGATTTATACCAGACGAAAACTTAGCTCATTGTTTCATAAAAGTTAATTTCTGAGCCTGTAGCTCTTTTCTGAACCCACATACATGTAAAACACATCAGCTCTCTTGTAACTTACCATCCTGTTGCTCCTTGGAGAACTCGATCTGTTGGAAGGAAATCAATCACAAAAAATAGCTTAGGAAGGGGGGGCTGGGGGAGAACCTGTGTGTTTTCTAAAGCATCCAGCTCAATCCATGAGTCATCTTCCAAAAGAGCAAAAATGTGGCCTGTCAAATGTGCAGAAGTAACGCAGATAGCAAAGAGCTGTTAAGGCTAGTGAATATTTAGCATTTGGTAGCCATTGTGTTCCCCCTCCTGCCCCTGTTAAAGTTTAAGTTTGATTTCACTTACCATTGATTTCATCAGCTGAGAAGGACTGCAGTTGGGGAGAAAAAGAGAGAAAAAAAAGAACTAGTACTGCTGAAAATGCACTGAGAGAAAACAAATAGTACAAAATACCTGTGTGCTTTCACTTCTGTCTTGCCTAATGTAGTTAGGCCATAGCAACCTAATCTAGCAATTTCCCATGTAAAAATGCATCAGGAAGTCTATTCTTAAAGTTTTCATTAAAATCTACATCCCAAGGAAAGCCAGAGCTGTGGCAAGAAGCAACAAAAATTGGAAGTCTCTTAACTAACAAGTCATTAATTACCATCAGGTCCATTTTCTGTTTTAGCATAGATCCATTTTAGTTATACAATTTGAAGTAATATTTCTAAGCAAGCACCTTTTTTTCATTAACATAGACATTAAATTAATCCCTTAAAGTTTATGTCTCTAGTTTTTGACGGTATGTTGTTTCATAAAGTACTAATCTATGATATTTGCTTATATAAAAATACGATTTTCCCTCACCATTTCAGCTGGTTGCATTTGATTTCAAAAAGCTTAGGAAATTGTAACCCTTCTGTTGCAAGCTGTGGGAGCTGTACTGTTGCCTGGTTTGGAACTGGAGGCCAGCTGGAAAACCTTGCATAGTCCTTTAAGTTTAAACATGAAAACCAAGCAAACCTAAACTGTCTTCTGGACTGTCCTTCCCCCACCCCCCAAGACCTTACGTGGGCAAGAAGCCCAATTTACTTATGTAAAATCCTCTGGCTGGCTGCTAACCAGTAGCTTTCCCGTGCACCCACCATGGTTGAGTTGGAAATGCAGAGCAGCGGACAGGCAGAAAGGATTAGCGGAGAGGTCTTGAGAGTGGTCTTGCTTTCCTTGCCTTTCTTCCCCTTATTTATCCAGTAGTGCTGACGGCATTGCCTGGATTAGGTGTCAGAAGGAAAAGGTCCCTCCCCTTGGCGAGTTCTTTAGCTTTCTTAGGGCAAAGTGACAGGAGACTCCATGTCTTGATAGACATCTTATGATGGCTATTTTTAGGAGGCTGAAGAGGGGCAGGGAGTGACAAGCACCAAGTTTGATTCATGTCAGCACTTCCTGGGTCCGTACCATGAGGAGGGGATATTCCTTGTCCAGACCTACCAAGACTTCCTTATAGGGAAGGATTCTATTTCTCCAATAAGCTGCAGAGTCAGTGAGCAAGGAGCATTGAGGGTGAGGAGTGCCCCATCTTTGCCCAGCTGGCTGGTTTTACACATGGCTTGCAGGATGTATGAGATGCAGCTGAATGGTCCTTGTAGCTTTGCTGGGCTTTGCTCAACCTCTTACATGGATAATACAGTGCCCAGCATTAGACGAGTGGTACTGCTGCCTGTCTGCTCAGGGGGATCCAGTTGTTGACACTGAGCAGAAAAGTTATCTGTCAACAGAGGTGGTATCCTGCTGTGAAGCTCTTCCTCTGCACTGATCACGTTTTCCAAATTTTTAACATTTTAAAGGGAAAAATTTTCTGTGTATTTTGGAACCAATTGTATTAAGTTAGTGGCTAATGTGTAGATGTACCCTGCAGGGCAGTGGAAAACCTATCTTCATGGTAGCCTGTGATTCTAGGATACTCTTCCCCTGGGGCTGGAGTTAGGCAGGGCACCAAGGTGCTGGGTTTAGAGCTCACATGTGCCTGCAGAAGTGGTGCTGCTCAGATATTTGCGAGGCTGAGGCAAAGGAGAACCTGTGATGGAAGCTAAGAACCCCAAAAGTCTTTTTGAACTGGAAGGATGACTGTTCATCGTGGGGAAAGGGGCACTTATTTTTGGATTTTAGGGTGGTCATGGTGGGCCTACAGATAGGGAGCAGGAGGTAGAAGCTGCAGCTTTTTTACTAGATAAGACCTAGGCCCACAATGTAGCATCCCCCAAGACCAGGTCAAATATCTGAATGGATGTTATGACATGTAAAAGGATCAGCAAATTTTGCTCCAAGCTTTTTCCTTTCCCTATTGCCTCCACCAGATCGAGAGTGTCATGAAGCCAGGGTGGGAATAGTTGTGTGACAACAACAGACTCCCAGTTCTGAACTCAAATCCCCTTTTAACTTCCATTGATTGCCTCTGCTAAGCAGTCACTGCTCCTGGTTTTCTAATGATGAGATGTGATGAGAAAAACTTTCTCCCGTAGCTAACGTAGTTACCCTGAAAAGAAGCATAACCTCTGTGATTGTGTCTTTTCAGTATATTAAGGACTCTGAATGAAAGAAGCAAATTCAAGCAGGCCTAATTTTACTGTCATTTCTAAACTGAACAATCAAAATAAGTGGATTTGAGATATTAACCTCCTATGTCCTATTTAAAAAAAATAAAGATGCAACTGCAAATATTTTTCTGAGCTTGCCATTTTAGCTGGAAAATGCTCTGTTCAAACAAATTATTTGCATTTTTTAGAAATACCTGGAAATGTACTGAGTATGAAAAAAGCTCCACTGACAATCCTTTGCCTTTGGTTGGTTTGTTGTTGGGTTTTGGTGTTTCTTTTGCTATTTGTAATCTATTAGCCTGTGAGAACAGGGATGTGTTCATGAGGGTGTAGCCACAATCAGGTGTGGCTGCGTAGAAAGGGGGCTGATGTTTTTGCCCTGGGTTTGCTGACATAGGTTTAGCACAGTTCAGAGCTTCTGATTTACACTGGCTGGGGCTGGAAATGAGGCAAGTGAGAAAGGTCCTTGAGATCTTGGCCATTAGTCCCCATGAATTAGTAGAGGAGCTTTCAAAGACTTTGGCAGAGCTGAAATGGAGTCTGGGTCAATGTAGTATGTTGCTTTTTGTGACATCTTCCTTCTGCCCTCAGCGTCTTCCTCTTCAGGGCTGGCAACTGGGAAATGTTCCCCTGAAAACAAATCTGATTTGTTTTTTTTTTTTTTTTTTTTTTTTTTAGGGAAAACTTAGACTCATTTGCTTGAACAGATAAGTTTTATGTTTGGCTACAACAAAGCTCACCACAAGAGATGCCAAGCAAAAAATAATTGGAGTGCATTTGTCTTGGTCATAGAAAACAGGCACCTGGATTACTCATCTGTCTTAAATTTGCTATCAAATATCTATCAATTGAGAGGGGTCTACATCTAAGATAATTATCTTTTGACCATATAAGAGTTTGGCTCAGAGTTCAGATGAGGAAAAACTCGTACACCATATCAGCCCTTCATTTTAGTACCGATCCTTGAATGAAATCTCACAGAGTTTTACTGCAGAGCAATATTCTAGCATGGGCATGTTGCGTTGACTTAAATTAAGAATAGCTCTAAGACAACAGGTCTGTTAGGGGGGTTAAGGTGTACTTGCTTTCAGTAAGGTCCCCTACAAAATGGCCTAGATGAAAAATATGTCAAATAGTCCTTAAAAGAAATTAAAGGTGAGATTTCTGATTCTATAAGGAGCTTTCGGAAAATTCAAAAGGGACAAAGAAGTATTTTGCAGTGATCTGATCTTTGTTCTGATCCTGGCAGTGTTCTCTGCATTGTCAGAGGACACTGTGAGTCTTGAGGCTTTAGGGATGATTTTGATATTTCAGAGAGTTCAGTTTAACAAAAACTGAATGCCCCACCCCTAGCAAAAAGAATGAGAGGTTGAAGAAACTGCAACACATCCGAAAGACCAGGATGACTTGGATTTTTCTAATTTCATATAGCCCTTATTTATGGGCAGAGTTATTATCCAGAAGGCTATCTGTGCCAAAGAAAGACATGGTGTGTTTTGAGTTTGTTTTTTTATTTTGTTCCTTCCGTTGTCTGTGACCACCTTCTAGTAATTCTGTTGCTAGGGGCATTTTGACCAGGTCCCAGTTACAGGGTGGGGTGCATGGGGTTGTATGCAACTCTTTATCACCAGCTAAACAGCAGCCAAATCCACACAAATCCTTATTTCCAAATTATTGACAAAGTTCCTGATTTCCCACAAATCACTGGTTTCTGTGCCTTAGGGCCCCAAGCTTTGCAGTGTGATGCTGTGCTCCACCTCTTTCGGCTGCTGGGTACTGGGACTGAGTATGGCTGTGCTGAGGGGCAGCTGCCTTGTGCTCACTATAACTCAGGAAAGGTCTGGACAGGATGAAAAGGCCTGGGAAAAGGTGCTGCTGGGAGTTAAAGCATTAAGCTGCTCCATCTGCTTGTTACCTTTTGGATGAATGACAAGAAGCGAATCATCTTAGGAGTTTATTAGTGAGTCAGCAGATATTTCAGGGTACTGTCTCTTTAAAAGAGACTAAAACATATCAGATATCTTGGAAAAACAGAAAGGAGAAAATTTTAGAGTCTCCTAGGATACTCTTATATATTTAGCTTTCAATGCAGGACTACAGGGATTTTTTTTTTTAATGAAGTTAAGCTAGGATTGTGCCTACGGTAGTTTGTATGATACCTGCTCACCATTAATGTCTGCTCCTTGATTAATACAGCTGCACCTCTTTCCTAGTAGACATCAGTGAGTGCAGGATTACACAGCTTCCAAACCCCTCTGAAAAGCAGGTTGTCCTCTTCCCATCCCTCGCCTCAGGTCCATAACTTGTGCAATCAATGCCACAAGGTTTTAGAGAGGCTGCTTCTCATTTAAGTAAGAATTAACAGCCTGATGGATTTAGCTTCCTGCCATGTGAGGCAGAAAAACATTAGCAGAAGAGCTCTTGAGAAACTGGGGTCTGTTTTGAGAACAGAGCTGCCTAGAAATACAACTGAAGAAAGAATAAAAACAACTACCAGTAATATGGGAGAGAAAATTGCTTGTGTGAGATACTATGAGGTTTGAAAGAATACTTTAAAAATATCTCTCAGTTTAAATGACTTGACTGCAGATTAATTTGGCTTTTTTTCCTAAGCATTTTGTGTAACTTTCCAGTTTATAGATTTTTAAAACTTGTAAATTCACAGTTGCTTTGCAGCTGTGCAAAAACTTTTGGATGAGCCTTGATGTTTAATTAATGTGCCCTTCTAAAATGTCTAGGTGTGATATGTGCTCTAGCTGCACTGTTGATCATATCCTTTTAAACCCATATCTTGAGCTTCGGGAGGAAAGTGCCTTCAGCAGTGCTCATTTGTAAACATGTTGCTTTTCTAATTGCTTTTGTGCTTGAATATGTATAATCAAGGGGATACACAAGATGTGAGGCTCTGGAGCCCTGCTTTTGCAGGGATTTCTTGTTTTAACATGCCTCCCAGCGGCACTGTTAAGAGTATTAACGTAATTTAAACCCTTGCTACTTGACATTTAAGTGCTCCGTTGTAAACCAGCCAGCTGAAAGTGCTTCTTGGCAGTGGGTATAAGATGTAATAAAGCCTTAGTGAAACAAGAGCAAATTTCCAGGTTGCTTGTTTCATATCTCCTTACAGACAACTTCTTTCTCTGCTTGTCATTGGCTAAATTTGTCACCTTCTTCTTGCCTTATGTAAGATTAACTCTAATATCTTGTTACTATCTTTTACAATGTCTCTTTGCCCTGAGGGGGCTTAAAGCAGTATTTTAGAAATATTGTGGGGTCGTTTGATGGGAGTAAAGCTCTGCCACATAACTCCTGTTAACACTTGGAGTTACCCTGTGAGCTTTTGAAATGTTTTATTTCGTGTAATTTGCTTTAAATTCCACTGTTTCCACCAAGGTTTGCCATTCACCAGAGCCTCCAAAGGCTATAGGTATTCTTTTTAAAATGCTGCTCAAGCTGTGAATTACTAAGAATGGATCTTGTTTAAAGAGAAAAAAATCATTATTTTTCAAACAATTTTTCTGGTTAGCAACATTAAGGAAAATTTTCAACTAATATGTGCGAGTAGTCTCTACTTTTGAGGCACTCCTTGCTTAGCAGCAGTTTAGGAAGGAAAGGAGGCAAAGTTCTTCCGAAAACTTTGTAAACAAAACTAAGCTGTAGTTTTTGTGTGTTGTTTCCAGCAGTGTCCCCAGGGGATGTCTCGGTGTGGCCAGTCTGTTGTCCAAGTTGCCTGCCCTGGGACACCTTTACGCCATGCCTTGCCTGCCCTGTGTTTGTCAGCAGTGTGCGTTGTTCCGGGTGGGTGCCGAGGTTCACAGAGGCAGGGGCTGTGCCTGGGGCTGTTCCAGGCTGGATCCCGGATGGTGCTGTTTCGTGGGTCAAAGCAATAGCAGGAGGCTGGTCTAGATGGCATCAGAGACGCGCTTTTACATCTCTTAAGACTGAATTCATATTGATGCTTGTCCCCTTCCTAGTGTAAGGACACTTGGGACTGGTGACCTTGTCCAACAGATCACCAGTCCTAGGGAATCCTTCTGGAGTCATAGCTGCAGCTTGATCAGGCTTAATTTGAAGACCTGAGCCAAAAGTTTCAAGTAAAAACCTGCCGTTTTCTAAGAAAGCCCTTAGCACTTTTGAGCAAAGCTACCGTTGACATTCCTGCTCTCACTCCACAGCTTCATGTGGAGTTTGTCTGCAGCACAACAGCTCTCCAAGTGCTTCAGCTGACATTTGCAGTGCTGCTTGCCCTCCAGCCCAGGAGTTTTCTGTCAGTGCATTTTAGTGATTTTATCTCTCTCTGGTTATATCCAAAGCAATGTCTGTTCAGAGATGACCTACTCAAGTAGTAAATGTAACAAGAAATAAGGACACTTGGAGAAACACTTTTTACTGCCTTAAGAGCTCTGCGGTTAAAAACAATCACAGGCTTGCTTCCATGCAACAAGCATCGTCATCATGCATCACACAGTTACGCAAGATTTTAGCAAGTCTTTACCAGTTGGTAGCTTTGAATTATTTTTCTCCTAAACATTTGGGTGGCTTGTCTGCAGTTGGGCATGGCATAATTGGTGTTCTGGGATTTCAGTGTTACCCCTGAACCTCACTTCCACCGTGGACACTTGCCCAACCTCTGTCTCTACTCAAGTGAGGATACTCAGCTGTATCCTTGAAGTAAAGGACCTAATGTGACACCAGATCAGGGTGCTACACATTCAGATCACCATCTGCAGAGCGGAAGCCTGTGAAGCACTGTGCTCAGCATCTTCAACACCTGCATCCCAAAACATCCCAGTTGAATTTATGAGCCTGGGCTCTGTCCAAGGGCTGGTTACACGTGCTGGAAAGGACCCTTATATTTCCACTAGAAAATCAACATACTTTTCTTGTTGGTAATATGGACTAAGTTATACAGATTTGTGCAATGGGAAGTTTATCCACTCCCCACTCCTTCAGTTGCAAAACCAAGCATGAGACATCTGCATCATTCATGTTTCATCCCAATTGTTGCAGACATAGACCCACAGTAGTGCTTTTCATCACTTAAACATTCCTTCTCCCTCAGGCTTGTGTGGGAGAAGAGGGTTGATAAAACAGATAAGCTGTCTTTTTAGGAGTATACTGGGCCACAGTTTTAACCACAGAATTCTTGGAATCTCTCAAGAAAATTATCTATATGGTCATTTTGATTTTAATCATGGTTGGTTCCCAGTGGTGGCTCTCAGCTGCATCCATTGCCCTGTTCTCTTCTCAGTCATTATTTAATCTTTAACTTTTGTGCCCAAGCAAATCCAAGACATGTTAGTAATAAAGAAAATTGGAAATATACATTTGGTCTGGAAAGCCTTGTGCAAAGCCGATTGAGTTTTTATGCTGTTCACTGAGTAGAGAGAAATAGATTTTCACATTTCCATTTAAAACCAAGTTCTTCATCCCTGCCTTGACTCTCTTCCTATGGTTGTTATGCTGTAACCAGAGGTGAGCTGTAAAAGGGCTGAGTTTAGGGATTTGAGTCTACCAGTTGGGTATTCCTGTCACTCAGTTTTATAGTCAATAGATGTTGCTCAAAAATAGAACATCTTATATAAGCTGCTGTTGGCACTAGCAAATCACCAAATATTTGCTCTAATTGGGTTAATTTCAAGAGATGGATAAAGAACAGAAAAGAATGAATGGCCTGTAGCAACTTTATCACAGCTTCTGATGGTGATAGACAAACCCAGCTTGAGTCCTCTTAAGGAAGGGGGAAAAAAGCACCAAAGTTGCAAAATGCGTACCCCAAAAAGTTCAGAAAACCAGATTCCCTAAAGATAGGCCAAGAAGGGCATCTGAGTGGGGAGGTACCACCAAGAGAATCACTACTCATGTTTGTAAACCACCATGTTTGTTTTGGAGACTATTATGACTTCTGATGCCAACTGAGAATGAAGTGCCCAGCCAAATGTGGCTTATTTGGCTGCTGTAAGCCCTGGTTAGGCAATTCTACCCTTACCCATCCCGGCTGTAACAAAGGGCTTGGGTGTGTCTTTATAAAAGCTAACAAAGCCCTTCTGTGTGTTTACCTGCTGTGTGGCTTCCCAAATCATCGTGGCACTGTAGCCTGACATTCCCAGTCACCTCTCTTGAGTAGCAAGATCTGGCATGGCTGCTAATTCCCTGAGGAGGGAAGCACAGCCCAATTGATCCCTTTGTTTAAAGTGATGTAGGTTTTGTCTCCATGTCTGGTAAATCACTTCAAAGAGCCCTGGGTTGGGATTGTTCACTGAGTCCCAGTCAAAAGCTTAGTTTTATGTACTCCCTGGCTCTGAAGTTTTGCTGGAAATCGTGCTGTACCTTTTATCATGCTGAGACTTTGGTGGTTGAATGGAAGGGCGGAGAAATAATTGAGGGACTGGGCTAAGACTCCAAAAACTTTGATTCCTGACTCTGCCACATATCCTAGGCAGATTACTTATAACATGAAATTGTTTCCCTTCACTGCCTGAGTTCTCAAAATGTGAAAAGGGGTATCAAACCATGGTGGCTGGTTGGGACCCCAGAAGAAAGTATTTTGTCTGATATCTTTCAAAAGAAATTCTCGCTAAATTCCATCTTCTTTTATCAGTCTGAATATGACAAAACCTGGAGAGTTCTCTCTGTTCTACCAGTGTATATTTCTTGCTGCTATTTCATTTGGGTAAAGGAGTGAACTGCAAAGATGCCTCAGAGTGCAATCTGACATTTTTTAGCTGGTAATATATTATTATTTATATAAAGATAGATTACTAGGTTCAGTGGAGTTCAGAATTTTATTTTGTCCTGGTTAAGTGGACATAGAAAGCTATCAAATTCTATTAAGTTATTTAGCAGGAGATCTAGCTTGGTTCCCCATCATCTAGTGCAATGTGAGGCCTAATCTAATTTTCAGACAGTATGCTCAAAACTAGTGGGTTTTTCATGTACTCTTCAAAATTCTAAGTATTTAAAAATGTCTATTTTCCCCTCTTTTCAATAGCTTCAGCTTCAATCTTACGAGAAGATACATACTCTTTTAGAAAAATACTGACTACTGATTGGGAAAATTAAAGTAAACTTGGAGAACTTTCACTAAATGGCTTGACATCTTGGGACTATATGTATTAAGGTATCTGAAATACAATTTATCATGTATAGGTCCTATTATTAGACTTTGTCCTTCTTTTACTCATGATGATTCTTTATGTAGAATTTAGCAAATTGGTCCTGGGACCAACCAGCTTGTCAGGTAGGTGCAGAATAACTATTTATAGTCCTACTCAGAGAAACTAGTCTGTCTCTTCATCTCTTAACTGCTTAACCTCCCTCTCCTCTTTCCTAAGTAAAGAATCTCCCAGAATGGAGGAGTTTACTCTGAAGGGTCAGGACAACAGTTAGTGATGTTGGTTGACATGCAAATCTAAAGACATTATGAGAACAAATGGCTGTGCAGTCAGAGGGAAACTTCCAAAAGACTCTTTCTCTTTGTTGCTCTCAATTTGCAGCAAATTACAAATTGTGAGCAAACATGTAAGGGTGAGAGGAAATCACTTGAAATGCTTCCATCCGTAGCTTTCTTGCTTGTGGTCTCACCACTGTTGTACAGTGCAAATGAAAAAAAAATAGGCAAAACGGCCAAATCTCTCTATTTTAAACTGTTTTGTTATGTTTCTTTTAAAGATAAGTCATATTGAGCTCGAAGCACATGACCAAAGGGTCATCAGGTGGTTCAAAAATTTGGAAAAGAATTTTAAACTATAAAAGATTGGGTTTAGTACAGCTCTATGGGGAAACATTGTATTTCAACTTTCAGTAACCCCTTTCCTGTCCTCATGTACCTACTTTAGGGTTTTTTTCCCTTTTTTTTTTTCTTTTTCTTTTTCTTGTTGTTGACGTGTGTTTCCTTTAAATTTATCTTTACTGAACAGGTGAGACTGGTACCAACTGGGTAAAAGGTTCTGAGGTCCACACTCCAACATACTTTTGACATCCCCAGGCTTCACCCCGATGTTAAATCATGCACCATGCCTTACACCCTACAGCTACTAAAGTAGTCAAAAGCTCAGGCAGGTCAGCAAATCCATCGGCTGAGGTTACTCATTCATTTCCTTGCAGTCCTCAAACCGGAACCAAACACACGCAACGCTTCACTGCAATTCTTAGCCGGGACTCCACTGCCTTTTCCCCGTGGGCCCGTGGTCAGCACACGCTCACCCATTTACCTTGATGCTCTTGAGGTCGATGGCGGGTTCTTTGGGCTTGGCTGGCGCGGGTGCTGGTGCTGGTGCAGGCGCTGGTGCTGGCGCTGCCGCTGGTTTCTTTACGTCCTTCTTTGGTGCCATTTTGTGTTGCTTAAACTGGAAAGTAAAAGTGCCCTAAAAAAAAAGTTTAAAAAAAAAAACCAAACCCAAACAAAAACCACTTAACAAGTGATTCCTGGGAGAGGAGCAGTGGTCAGAATGAGCTACAGCCTGTGCCCTGGAGGAGGACTCGATGTGCTAAACCCTGTAAGGGCATATATATATTTCACTTAGTGCCTCATACAGTCCTGACACATGCAGCTGGATTGGACAGCCTGATAATCAAGGGGGATGTCATTCTAGCTAGAGCTATAAATGGAATATAAGAGTTCAGGGCTTTAAGAGATCAAGGGACCTTTTTCCCCTTTAAAACCCAATCCACCTTCCCTATCATTTTTATGCATGCAAAAGAGAGGGAAATATAACAAGCCCAGTTTCATATCTGCCATTGATCTGAAATTTGAGCGTGGATTGAACGGTCCTTTTCTTGTCAGAATTTTAGTTCTGCTTAAGTAATAAATCTTCTTTCTTTCCTTCCCTCCCGGCCCCTTTTCCCCCATGCCTGTGTAGTACTCCAGGAGGATTCAGTTTCAAACAGTAATTTTGACTTTCATGGCTGGGGAGATCATAATTTTCCAACCCCATTTGCCTCTCTCTCTACAGCCCCTTTCTCCTCCTCTGCTTCCTTTTTGTTCAAGGAAGTGTTGCTCAAGCAAAGGCTCTGCGTGTTTAAAAATAAAGCAGACAAATATGGAAAACACCGCAGTACCTTCAGCCAAGGCATCTCTCCCTGACCTGACCCCGAGTGTCTTTCAGCTGTTCTTACTATTCCTTTCCATCACATTAAGACTGTGTTTAAAATTGAAAATTGTTTCCTTTAATCTTTTTCTTTGATCTTCTTTTTCCTCTCCTAGGGATAAGCTGTGCCCTAATAGAATGAAGATCAGCTGGATGTTGTCTTCCCACACTGAATGGTTTCCCTTTGTAATGTATTTATTATTGGAAACTAGCCATCAGGCAGTGGAGGCACTTCTGTTTTCACCTTGTTTGCCTGCCATCCTGTGTCCCTTGTTTATCTTTCTATCCCTCAGTCTCCTGATGGATGTCCCTGCTCTCCATGCTCTCCAAGAGACAGCTTTCAGGAGGAGATGGCTTTTGTGTTTTCACTAGACTTTTTCCATGATAGTTAAACAGCTTCTAACTCTTTCAAACTTGATGGTTTCCCTGAGTCCATATGGTTGAGATTTTTCACAGAAAAATCCAGGAGTGCTGATTGTTCCTCCCTTGTCTAGCAATCCCTCTCGTAGTTACTCTGAAGATTCCTTAAATTTTGTGCTAGTAAGTGCAAGGCTTTTGATGGGGCCCATGTTTCAGTCTCATGAATTATACTGTAGAGTGTTCTGTACTTAGAAGTTAAAAGCTTGAAGGCCTGGACATCCAAAATTTGGCAGGATAGCCAAGCACTTGCATTTTAGATTAATGTGTTTTAAAGAAAGTAAACTTACCAAGACTATGCACACCAAGAAGAGGGATGGAGAGTGGCTAAAGGTGCACTTTTATGTAGTATCATGCTCAGATCTCTTCTTTGCTACAGCCCGTGACCTTGAGCAAGGGACTTGTTGGAAGCTGAGTCGACCTATACTGATGGATATAGTTTGAAGCCATGGCTCAGTCTCTTCTTTAGGGAACACAGGCCAAGAAGGACTTTATTTCCTATTTCTCTGCCTTTAGGCTAAAGCCTGTGATATATGAGCTCTGCTGGCTGCCTCCAAGGTGCTTTATGGAGGGATTCCAGCTCTGCTAGACTGTCTGGGAAGGTGGTAGCACAGATTCTCTGCACTGCTGCTGATTAGCAGGAGCCTGTGGACTGTCATCCCCAAGGGGCCTGATGGGGGCATCTGCAGTGATTCTGATGTTTTACCTTGCACAAACCAAACTTCAGTGAATCCAGCAGTAGAATGAATCCTAGAGGTATAACTTGGATGGAAATAGTGTAAGCCAATTTTTATGCATCACTACACCTGTGACAAATTTCATTGCAAGAAAGAATTGGTGATGATCTAATAATTTCTATGATCACCTGTGATTTGCAATGAAATTAGCCTGAAAGCTACCATCAAATATATTTTTAAAAGGAAGAAAGGATTTCAGGAATGAAGAACAAACTTAGTGTTGTTTTTGCACAATTGTGGCCTGTGTAAGAATGCAGATATGTCTAGATGTGCTTCATTCTGCCAGTAAAGGTGGTTTTGTGAAGTGCTGACCCAAAATAATTGCATATTGATTGGATGAGAAGATAAAACAGGTATGGAGGAGGAGGACAGCAGGTCCTTATTTCAATTGCTGCGTTAAGGATTTGGATCTAGTCAGTTCTCTGGTGCTGGGACAGAACACCACAGGTTTATCTGCCTGGCAAGCTTGGATGTGTCTCAAGACATCTCTGGGAACAGGTCAGGTATGTCCTTAGGGAGCAAAGTCATTCCAGGTGATGCAGAGATGTGTCCCTGTGGCATGAAGCTGTGTCAGGAGAGGGACTGGGTTGGCTATTAGGAAAAGGATTTTCATTCAGAGGGTGGTCAAGCACCCTGGCTCCCCAGGGTAGTGGCCACAGCACCAAGCCTGACAGAGCTCAAGAAATGTTTGGTCGGTGCTCTGAGGCACAGGGTGTGATTCTTGGGGCTGTCCTCTGCAGGGCCAGCAGTTGGACTCAGTGATCCTTGTGGGTCACTTTCAACTCAGGATATTCTGTGATTCTGTGACCTTGCATGGGAGCTGAGGTTTGCAGTTCTCTGGCAGTGCTGTGCCATCTCACCCTAGGCTGTGGGTTCCAGGGGCTGCAGCAGGAAGGCTCCTCTTTCACTTTTAGCAGCTGCTTTTTGCAAGCAGGATTGCCAGAGCAAAATCCAAGCTCTCCCTTGCGCTTGCTAGGACTTGCTGAGATCCATATCCAAGGGAAAGCAGCAGCAGCTGGGAATGAGAATTCACAGGCATCTGCCTTGTTGGGTGCACAGCTCTTGGGCAGTGCATTGATGCTTCTCTCCTGCAAAAGAATTCATGTTGAGGGGAATGAACAGCGATGGAGCTTCAGGTTTCCCAAGGGCCCAGAAAATTCAGTAGTGAGAAAGATGTTGGTTGGAAGCCATGTCCTGTTAGCCCTGCTACTCACTGACACAGGGGGCAGCTTGCTTGGGGCTTGCCTGGTTTTCGTTTGTTTAATTGATGAGGATATGGTTCTGGCCAATGCAAAACTTCTATGCATTTGGGCTGGATTTAGTTGAACTAACATAAGGGAAGTCTGTTTTACATCCAGGTCATTGAAGTGATTCATTCTGACACTTCTGAAGTGGAATATGTTCCTTTTGTCAGGCTAAAGTCACAGAGAGGTGGTATCAATTGCAGAACCAGAATGGAAATGTGAATACCTGTATTGGGCTGCACTCTCTGTGTGTTTACTCTGAGATCTCTGTCTTTCTGGTCCAGTTTTAAAAGGAGAGCTCTCTTTTGGGCTTTCTGTAGCCCAGGGAGTCAGGCCCTTCTTCAGGAGGCGGGAGCTGTTGGCTTGAATCCATCCTATGATGTAGAAGACAAGATCTCCTGTATTTCAGGGCACTGTGCAAGCCTTGGAGCTGTTGGAAGAATAGGAGAGTGCTGCTGCTTCTGTGCTGTTTCATACTGAACTCCCTTTGAGACTTTTGCCTTTTGCTGTCTAAAATCCCTGAAAATGCAATTAACTTCCTGTTTGTTTCGTGGTATTGTTGGTGAGTTCATGGCAGGATACCAGATCAAGTACCAGGGGAAATGTTGGTTGCTCAGAACACTCTGATGGGAGTTTGCCTTCTGGCAGGGTGTGAGACTATAGACTGTTTACAAACACCTAAGTACAGCCAGCATATTCCACTCTTTTCCTGGAGACTTTCTCCTCCTGTCCCATGCACACTTACTTGCTACAATTTCAGCTAATGTGTTTTCTCTTTCCTGTGATCAACTCCTATCTGACACGTGTTACTGTTAAGTATTTGCTGTGTTCCTCTTCTGAAGATTGGGTGGCTGCAATGTCAGCAGGAAAAATTACAAGTGTACGTGTGCCGTTTGGCAAGCAGCAATCTCTGAGAAAGACTGCAAAGGTCTGGTGCAAACACATATTTTATTTAGCCCATAAGTGAGAATTGGTCTCGTTTTCTAATGTAAATACAGGCATATTCATGGAGGAACCTACTGAACACAAACAAGGGAGGTTCAGTGAAATTTAAAACTAATACATACAAATGATGGTTTTTTTCCAACACCAGTTTAATTGTACACCTTGGAAGATTGTTTGAAGCCAAGAACCTAATAAGATCCAGGAAGGAACTGGGTATTTAGGCAGTTATCAGGAATATATGACTTACCATAATTCACAACAGATTTGGAAAGAATATATAATCCATTTTATTGTGCTTGAGCAGTTCTTGAACTGATACAGACTGGGTGCATTTTTCCATACCAAGATGCTGCAGACTTCCTTGTGCTCTCTTCAACATGTGATTTTTGCCATGACAGAGAGGGACTGCTTGTCTTGTTTGATTCTTGGATGTTTCATCACAGGGTCTAAGCATTAAGCCAGGGATCCACTTCCAGCAAACTTCAAGGTCTCAGCTGTAGCCACAATCCTGGCTGTGTGCCACGGAGTGCCTAATTAATCTGCTAATAATTTGGCTTTTCAGTGCTCACAGCATGAAAGCCACTTTCAACAAAATAGCAAAGCCTTTTGCTATCCAAGATGCTCAGAGCTGCAGAACATCCTGATGAGCTGTAGACACTTGTGTAGAAGAGCCAAGCCTGAAAAACTGCCATGTCAGCATGTTTTATGGATCTTGGTCTTAGGACCCTGTCGGGAAGATGGTCTGGGAGCACGGTACAGCTTGGGAGGAGATCTGGAGCTGACTGCAGGGGTGTCAGCAGCAGTCAGGAGCGGCCCCATGGGGTTTGCAGGTGGTGGGAAATAGGGCAGTGATGGGTGAACACTGGACACAGCTTTATATAATGGCACAAAGATTAGATTACATGGACAAATGAAGGGCTCTGTTGGCTGGAGGGAAGATTTGTCTCTTGGCTCCTTTAAGTGCTGCGTAAGGTGTTGCTAGCCTGACTGCAGCCAGGGGCACGTAGCAGTCACGGGGCAGTGTAGGCTCAAGTCAAACCTTGCTGAAGGAGCAGCAAAGGAATGAGCATCTAAAGAAGGGGAAAGAAGGCACCAACTGGTGTGCCACATATAGCACACGGCTGACTTAGCACTTGTGCCACGTTGTCCTTCTGCTCAAGGTTTTCTAATTCTGTCCCAGACGATGTCAGCGTCCCCCAGCAACTGGCAGCAGCACATACAAGGCGTTCCCAGAGAGCCGGCGAGTGTTGCTGGCAGCCCCTGCCTTGCCCCAGGAGGGCTGTCTGGGTGGGGAGCAGCTTCCTGAAGGTGTGTCTGCTTCTCAGCCGTGCCCAGATGACTTAGGGGCTCCCTTCAACCTCACCTTTGGGCAGCTCACCTTCCTCGTGCCGTTATTCCCTGTGGAAGAAAGTGTCACCCAAGTACTCTTTGCAGTTTACTTTGCACTGTCCTGTAAAGCTTCCAGTCATTTTCTTGGCACCTTGGTTTCCCTGGCATGGGCAACAGTTTATAGATCACTGAGCAACCAGGCTCTGAAATGCTAGTGCCTGGCTAAATGTAACACCAGTATGCATGAACAGAGGGTGATAGAGGCAGAATGTGTGCATTGAATCCTACCAGGCAGGACTCTCTACCAAGGAGAGCCCTACCCGGCAGGCCTGGAGGGATACTGTGTAGTTTGAAACATGACCATTGGGCACTGGATAAGATGTTAAATTCTGCATGCTCCCTCATGCTGTGCAAGATAAAATCCCCTTGGTGCTGCTTTGGGCATTTGGGATTCCTGCGTCTTCAGAGCTCCACTGCCTGCATGTGAGCTGCAGAGATTCTCTTGCCTTTTCCTTCCTCTCTTTTCCCTGGAGCATGCAGCAGAGCATTTAAATTACTGCCATTTAGAATGATCTGCCTTTCTTGGGTCTCATTTTAATCTACTAGGAAATGAAGCGACTTCAGGCTTGGAAAGGGCATTGAAAGATAGCTCAGTATCTGGCCGGGACTCCCCACATACCTGCATTGCCTGGAAGGTTTCATTATGACTTACGGGGCATCAGCCTCTTTTCTTTCACGTTTTTTATTCTCTCTCTTACTTTTGACAGGAAGTGCTCCAGGTCTTGACTCAGACCAGCAACTAAAGGACTAACTGGCTTAATATGATGTGGTTTAAGTTTTGCTGATTTCTGTGAGGGATCAACTGGGCTTGAAATCTAACAAAAACTCAAAGGTCATATCTGTTTTTAGGAAATCTGGTGCTATCACAATCTAGACCTCTTTTTCTCTTCAGTCATTAGTAAGACTTCTCAATGAGGTGTGGATAGCTTTCAAGACATGGAGCTTGGATATATGAGCATCATTCCCTGAAATCATATGTTCTCTGTCCTTGTCACTGGAATCCTGTCTTTGCCAAGCACACAGTTTGCATTTGCTTAAATACTGCTAAAAGCCCAGACACTCCAAAATGTGTTTAATACACTGAACCACCCTGTTTTCAAATTACCTGCATGACTCTTGCTGTTGTGTTAGAATTTAAATGGTATGTAGCTCAGTCGTATGGAAACCTTGAGACAGCCCAGCAAGAATGAAGCTGTAGGAACCAAAATTTTTCAGCTATTTTCCATGTTTAGCAGTAACTACTTTGGATTTATGAAACCTGTGTAGATTTCAGAAAATATTTGTGCATTTTGAATCATATCCATGAAGATGATCGTCTTGGGGAGAGGTGGCCATAACTACATTATCAAAAGATCAATTGCATTATACATATCTCAGAAAGCTGTTTTAAGAATGTAAGTAGCATTGTCAGGGCTTATTAAGCCGTGATAGAGTCCCCACAAATATCTAGAATATATCTGTACCACAGTTGTCTGAGAGGACACAAATGAACATAAAGCATTTGATGAGATCCTCTTTTCTCATGAATCACTATGATAATGTTTCTAAGCATCCTGTGTAAAAAGTGTCTGTATGCAGAGAACTGCCATGGAAAGATGGAGATGACAGTTTGGGCTGGAGATTTGGGCATTTGAGGTTATTGTGGCTGGTGGCAGTGTTTCCTGTGGCACTCCCAGCTGCGGCATCCCTCTGTAACTGATGCCTTTGGTCCAGCCCCCCAGCCATCCCAAGGCAGTGGTCTCTCTGAACTTATATTCTTCTGTAGCATTAACAGGTGCTTTCTGGTGGCACTGTATCCTCTCATCCCAGCAGGATGTTCATTCCCAGTGCCGAGCCCATGGCTGGAGAGGTGTCTTCCATGCTGCAAAGGCAAAGGAGGCTGCGGGCAGGGCCTGGCAGGGTTTTCTTGTACTTCTCCAACCAGTCAGGGGTAAAGAGCCTCCTTTTAGAAATGTCAGAAGATGACAATGTGGGTCTCTTAATGCTTTTAGTGGGAAAGGGGAGACACAGCAACCTGTCATGCTGCAGTCCAAGGTGAGAGAGCACACAGTGAACTTCCTTTTTTTCCAAGGAGGCAGGAAGTGATACAATGGATAAGCCTGGCCAAGCTGTTTAAAACTAGCTGTGATGGATCTTGGCCACCTGTGCTGTGCTCTTAATGTTTGTGTATTTGCTCTGTGAAAACAAACTTGGCAAAGCACTGCGAAATCTTCCCATTGAAGCTGCTCCTCAGTGCAAGCCTGTTTTTTGGGGAGCAGTGATGTAGATGTAAGAAATGTCTCCCCTTCAGGGTCTGTCAAGAAGCTATGCTGGCTCTAAGTAAACCGCTGCTGCCACACTTCTAATTTAGCTGTAGGGAGGCAAGTGACATGGTGATGCTCAAGAATGTCACTTTGCTTCTTGTGTGACCTATGAGATCAGAGGTTGTTAGGAGATACTCAGTTACTCTTGCAGAAGGTTCTGCTGGATACAGGAGGTGGAAATCCTGTGGGATTTGGGAAGATGTCAAAACACAAGGGATGAAGGACCCCCTGGGAGGGTCTGTGGCTGTAGGGAGTGACTGAACACCTTGAACACCCTGCACAAGCTTTGTTTGTGCCTGAAGTTTGGCAGCCAGTGCAAACTGCCTACGCCTCTGCCTGCAGCCTTTGCAATTATTATCTCTAAAGTTGCTATTTCATAGAAGACACACGTAATCAGGTGCTTAGTGGTCTCTTAGAGTGCAATATAAGCAAGGCTTATATTTCAGCCCCTTCTGTTCGAATAGCTAGCCCTGAGAGCTTTATTTCTGCTTGTTAAACTTCTGTCAGTCAGATGTTTGCAATATGAGATGCTTCAAAGCTGCCAGCAAGAGGCTGATGACATATTTTAGAAGACTGTTACTCCCAAAGGTAGTTCAAAAATGCCTGTTATTGTTATCGAATACTTTCCCCCAAATTCATCCTCTCAAGCAACTCCATTAAGCTGATAGAATTGCAGCGGTTGGCTGTGGGTTGCTCTGAGTGTATATTTTTTAACATTTTGCTCACAAGGTTATTTCTACCTTTCTGCTTGAGAAATATTGGATCCTAGAAGTGGGAACAGTAAGTGCAGCTGGACCCTAAGTGCCAAAGCTGATTTGGGTGATTGTTTACAGCAAAGACTGTTTAAGTCACAGTGGTAAGTACACTGGAAGGCAGCTTCACTTCTGTAGTTTTGGGGGCTCTAAAATAGGTGGGAGATTGTGTCCTGAAAGGTTATGCTGCCATGCAAGAATTGTCCAACACAAAACCCCATGTCACAACTTCCTTAAATTGGTTGTGCTGCAGTGAACGCAAGCCAGTGCATCTCCTTCAGAATCAGTTGTGAAATCGTTTCATGTGTGTTCATTTTTGATTTGTCCTTGTGAATGTTACATACAGGTAATGACTGATGAAGTTCTTTTATTAATTCTTATTGTGTTTAAGTGAGTTGGCAGGGACAAAGGAGATTGCTTAGATTTAAACTGCAAGCTTTTGGGGACTTAATATTTGTATAGCAGTTTAAAAAAGATACCATCTCCTAGTTTCAATTCTGTTCCCTGCAATGAGTGTGCAGGTTTCTTATTAGGGTAAAATCATATTGAGATAATTGGGGGATGTGAGAATCAAGGCATCTGGGAATGTGGCTGTGGCTATCTAACCTTTCCCTTGTTGGATGTGCCTTCCAAAGGACGGGAAGTAATGTAACGTTAGCAGCCTCCTGCCAGTGCCTCTCCTCTCCCTCTTCCTCAGTTGAATGTCAGTTTAGCATAGCCTTTATAGGGTACCTTGGAGTGGGGGCCTGTTATACGTTTAATAATGTCATAATAACCAGCCTGAGAGATGTGAGGTTGGAATATCACATTTGTGCCTGCTGCTGTTGGAGGTATCTCTCTCCCATTTGTGGTTTTTATCATCTGAAAGGAATTGAGACTCTCAGTGTCTTGTAAAATTAGATGGAGCTTATGTTTCTTCAGAGCATCACTGTAGTCTGTGCCATTTTCCCTTTGCATCTCTTTTTTCTTTTTATTTTCTGTTTTTTACTTTCTCTTTCCTGTATTTTAACCTTCTTGCAGTTCCCTTTGGTTGCTGTTATGGAGGCAGAATTTTTATCTATCCTTTTGAAAGGTGAAATTTCTACAAAGATTTTGTCTAGTGTTTTTATAATTTTAGCAGTAATTAAAAAACCATAATCAACTCTGTCTGCTGTGGGGTTTAACACATAATGCAAGTATGCTGCTAATCCTGGGTAGCATGTTTGCTTCTCTGTCTGAGGATGGTGAGTGCTAAAAAGCATCTTGCCCTCACTCCCAGTGTATGTAATTTAGCAGGTCTGCTTGCTTCCCAGTAGAGTTCAAAAGTGACATTCCTCAGTTCCTAATTAACTTGACAAGTCTGTCTCGTCCCACAGTTCTGTCCTTTCAAAAGGAAGGAGAAACCTGAAGACACAACACAGTTGTGAACCCTCGCTCTTGTGGTCTGTCTGCTGCTGGGAGGAGAGGAGCAGTGTGTTTGCTGCAGAGGGATTGAACAGCTGAAGAAAATAGCCCAGTAGAAAGTGGCAGCGGCAGCTCCTGGGAGAAGACGACATCTGCCAGGAGGAATGTGTTGTTGGCAGCTTCAGCCTCTGAGGGCCTCTTTTCCCTCTGACGCAGACCTGCTTTCCCTGTCAGCCTTTGCTCAGTAATGAGGATGCTAATTGTTATTTATTGGACAAGGCTTTCAGCAGTCACAAGTGATTTTGAGAGATGTAGTCTTGGGTTTTCAGAAAGCGATGCACGCTCTCCTCAAAAAAACCAAAACCAAACCACCCTGCGGCCTCCTGTCATGGATTTTTAAGCTGAACATCCTCCAAATCAAGGTGTCTCAACTTACTTCATTTTGAAAATCAGTTACTACAGATGGATTTCTAAAGAGCAAGTGATGGCTAAGTCTGTTTCTATTAATGTCTGTGGAAGCACAAGAACATGTATTATGCTGTACACTGTGTGTGGCATGATCAGGATTTAAACCAAGGAGGAAAAGATCCTGATGGGAAACAGTGGTAAGAGGAGGATACAAGCAGACACAAATACAGGCAGGCAGTCTGGTAAGTGGGTTCAAGGCATAGAGAGAGCTAGGAAAATGTGTAAACACAGAATTTTGGTACCCTGTACCTTGAAATGGTATCATCTGCAAATACTGGGATGCTGGATTGATGGGAACAGTTAAACAAGGGTTTGGCACAACTTTTTCTTCTGAGTTTTGGGGGCAACTCAAGTCTGCACAGTGGCCAGATCATGGGGCCAGAATCCCCATCCCATGAGACAAAAGAAGATGCTCGACCCCTCTGGAAAGCAAAGATATGGGGAATTTCATTACTTCCAGTTCACTTTAAGAAGATCACAGTTCAGTTTGTTTTCCAGTTTATCTAAGGAAGATCCAAGCTGCATGTGGCTTGTTAAAGAGTTTTGTTCAGGTGTATCTAATCCATTTTCTAACTGAATACTTCGACTACAACCTCCATACCCTGAGTAATGTGATTCACTCTTCTCGGCCTGGTTTCCTAAGAAGGTGAGGCTCTAGTATTTGCCTTGCTGGTCCATATTTCTGTATTCTCTCAGTGATATCTTTTACTTTTTTTTTTTAATGCTAATTCCAGCAAAATTAGAAAGAAGGAGGGAAATTTGTAGGAAGGTGATTGCCTTCCTTATAGGTTTTGTGAAAATTGCAGCTGGGAAGAGTCCCAAATCAGTCCCTCTTGCAGTAAAATGCCTATCATATTTAAACCAGGAAAATCAAGGAAAGAATGTCAGACCATACTTCTTACAAAGAAAGTCTATTTCCCCCTTGCTGACACCACCTGTCCCAAATTTGGGGTATAGGGAGTAAGTGCTAATATAATTCTCCTGGGGTTTACAAGGCAGTAATTCCACACTTGAATGCATAGACTGTTCAGTGGAAGGCTAAGTGATTATTGGAATAAGCCCATGAGATTATTGCTGCTGAAAACCAGGGAACTGGGCCTACTGGCATTGTGAATGTAATAAAAGAGAAGGAAAGATGGTGAAAGATGGTTGTTCTGTTTTAAAAAGGGTCTGTGTGCTCCTAAACCCCAGATTCATGTGTACTCATTTGGGATCCCTACATCAGACTGTCTTCTCCATATGCTTGTACAGCATGGGGTCAGCCCTGCTGGAATGGGATATTTCCCAGCCATGGGGATATAAACACCTTGGAGTTTATCCCCTGTGATGATGAACCACCAGGGGTTCCCAAATGCTTCCACTGGCAACTTAACACTTCTGGTCTGGAGCCCAGCTTCTTGCAGATGAATTTGTCAGGCTTGCAAATATTAAGCACTGCAGTCTAATGGGATGGTGAGCACGATTCTGGGAACTGCTGTGCTGTATCTGGATGTGGCTGTCACCTAACTGCCTCCTGCTGTAGCTGTCACCCACGTGGGGTTTCTCCTCTTTCCCATGGTGATAAAATGAGCTATGAATTCTCAACAAGGGTATCCCTGGATGTAGGATATACTTCCATCCAAAGTTTGTATTTTATGGTGATTTTCTTGGAGTGTCCTAAAGTTTATTTCTGGAGGTGTGTCTCTTTTTTTAAGCCACTCATAAAAATCTGATCAATCCCTTCCTGTCCACTACTGGGAGTGTCAGGATGGAGGTGGAACACCTCATTTACAGAGAAAATTGTTCCAAAAGGCTTCTGGGAATAGGGGAAACCCTTGCAATTAAGGGGTGCTTTGTGTGTCCCCTGTGAGGAAGCTGTTTGGCACCACTGTGGTCTCCCCCTCACCACTTATGGTTATCCCTAAAGAGGGGGATCTATAATAAAACTTGGCAAAATCGTGGAAATATGATCGACTCCTCAGTCTGATTAAGGCCAGCAGCCGTTATGTGGAACATTTGCTGTTCCCTTGTATGCAGCTCTATACTACAGTGTAACTATTTATGGGCCTGGCTCCAATGGGATTTATGGAAAGCAAAATACTACCAGTGGATTCGATTACCGCCTGCAAACGCTGCAAATGCTGCAGCAAATTGCAACTGCTGCAAAATGAGCTTTTCACAAGGGCTACCTGACACGTGTCCTGCTCGCAAGAAATTCCCCAGCCATGAGTAGATGGAGTTAAATGGCTCCTCACAGTCCTGCTCGTTTTTCCCTTCTTAAGGCGTATGAGTTGGTTTTAGTGCCGCCTCTGTGCCTTCTCCATTTCTGTCCGTCTTCCTTGACACAGGCTTCAACGGTGGCCAGTCATTAGAGGATCTATTGTACTTTTTTGGCCAAATTTGTCATCTTTCACCCTCTGGGGAAAGTGAAGGCACTGCAGGGCATCTGAGGGTGAAGGGTGGCAGCAAGTTGTCTTGTCCAGAAAAGAGGGTGGCAAAACCAAATGGCTTTTGTGCCTCTGAAGTTGAGGGATACATGAAAAAGAACTTAATTCTCTCCTTTCCTTTCTGCTGGCACTCTTAGCAACGAGAATGTCCAAATAGTGGGAATAGGGTTGTTCTTGGGCGGTCCTGGACTTCCTCCTGGAAGTCCTGGGAGCTGAAGGAGGGTTCAGGTTTCCTTGTGATAAGCTGGTTTTGCCTTCCTCCTTACACTACATTTTACCTTCCCCTTGCTGTGCTGCTGTAAACTGGATTTGTGAAATGATCCAAAGTAAAAGCTACCACCTTTCTTCCCCAAGTGTCAGCTTGGAGACAGAAACAAATGGGTGAGTGAGGTAGGGAGAGAGGTAAACCAGAAGTGTCTGCCAGAGAAGGAAGTGGCAGGGACCACCATGTTAAGGGTGAAAGCTGGCTTGGGGAACACGGGAATACAAAGCTTTGTGGGTGAGCCAACAGCAGACTGTCTTGAATCAGCAGCTATATTGAGAACTGTTTTGTTCTGCTTTTCCCCAACAGCTTTTGAGGGAGTGGGTTTGATGCTGACACAGGAAAAATCCTGCAGGATTCAGAGATATGCTGGTCCTCTGGGTCTCAGAGCAGCCGTGCATTGCATCTGCCCAGGAGGCAGAGATCTTTATGCTCATTCTCTGCTTGGAAAGGTTAATTGTGCCAGTGGGGTGGCACAAGGGTGAAGGGCAATGCTCATCCCCAGACTCCAGATACCATGTTTGCAGTAGTGCCAGCAGCCTTTATATTGCAGAGCATCACCCAAGCCAAGCAAAGTCACTTCTGCAGCAGCAACATCTCTGATCCTTGCTCCAGAGCTGGGAAGGAGATCTCCGAAGCCCGGCTGCTATGTTGTGATATTTTGTAATCTTTGGCAAAGACGGAGTGTAGGAGGGATGTAAACACATTTGTCCTAAAGTGAAAGTGGTGGTGTATCTGTTTCCAGTTCATGGTAGGGGAATGTTTGATGAGTGGTATCCTCAGTCTTGGAAGAATTTGCTTGTTCTTTAAAAACCACAAATAAACAAACAAACAAACCCCAACACAAACAAATAAAAAAAGAAAAATGAAACAATAAAAATCTACCTGTCAGATATTGTTGGGATCCAACCAAGACTTGCTCTTAAGGTCAGGCACAAACAAGCTTATTAGCTACGCCTGAAATTTGACCAACTGTTCAAAGTTAAATAATTCCCCTGACTCCTACGTTAAGCTGCTGCAGAGGGGCTGGATCCTAAACTGCCCTCAATCAGTTTAACTCCATGCAGCTCCAGAACTGGCCCACATAAAGGTAAGAAATACCAGTTGTTGAACTGTGCTTGGTAAGTTAAGAGGCACAGCTATGGAGATTCTGCAGGATCCATTCACACCAGCTGTGACACTGAATTTGGGGGTTTAAGTCTATGTTTGCCTGGGCTTATCTGCTTCCTGCTGTGTTAAGAGTGAGTTTACATGGTAACACTGCACCCCTGCTGTGCACAGAAATCTCCCTGAAAACCTGAAACAGCACATGGCCTGAGACCCCCTACTCCTTGAGGCCAAATTCATTTCCTTGTGCTTCTCTGTCCTCATGCACGGCCAAAGCCGGGTGTTGCCTGGAAATTCCCAAGGCAATTAGCAGGTGAGGGACACTGAGGTTGCTCTGGCCATGTTGGGGAGAGAGATAGCACTGCAAGCCCATCTACAGGAGCCATTTCAGCTCTACCTAGGCTGGGTTTTTCCCTTGACAAATACCTCAGTGGTGAGCCTTGGTACCCTCACACATGAGCCCAGTTGGATTTTCTTCATGCTCTTGCCCTTTTGGGCTGTACCCAATCCCAATGGCCTTCCAGGGGGAGGTATGTTTGGTGTGGGAGACTTCAAAGAGCCAAGGGCAACCTGTGGAAAAGAGAGTATTTGGCTCTCTATTCCCTGCGCGTTGGGAGTGGTTGGTGGCAGGACTTGTGCAATGTCTGTAAAGCTGACGTGGGGAAATAAAGTATTTTCACTCAGTATGTGAAGCATTTCCTTGATAACCTGCCTAAAGAGCACGAGTTGTCCTCCCGTATGGGGAGTTTGGGTGGCTTCAGGCAGGACTGGACAGACGGGGTTTTTTTTCCCCTTTTTTTCTTTTTCTTTTTTTTCCCCCCTTTTTTCTTTGTCTTTTTTTTTTCCCCCAGGGGTGTATATGACTCAGAGCCACGCATTTTGGAAGGGCTTCTATGATTCTCACATCTGTCATCCCACACAGTACACAAATACAACCTCACTCGTGTGGGCTTCTTCGGTTTGAGTGACTTTCCCAGGAGCTGCACCTGAGCTCTCCCGAGGTAGGGTTTAGCAGCTGAGGAGCGCGGGTATGTGCTTGAAGCGCCAGGGTAGCTGCTGCTGAGGGGCTGCATTGCCACCTGCTGGGAACACCAACACCCTTCTGCGAGAGGTCCCAAGCTAACAACCCTGCGGGGCGAGCCTGCCTGGGGTCCAGCCCGTTTCCTCAGGTGCTTATTTTGAGCTATCTGCTGCCTCCTGCTCTGGTGGAGTTTGTCTTCAGGCACTAATAATGTGCATGTTGTAACTCTGGCGGTTTAAATTTCCTGGTCTGGGTACTGGCCTTCAGGTTTCTTTCCTAGGTGCAGCTAAAGGAATGCAGGGGACACTTTGGCCAAAGGACTTGGACATTCTGGGCAGGAACACGTGAGGAACCTGCGTTGTTCTTGCCAATGTAAAAAAAAAAAAAAAAAAAAAAGTAATTAAAAAAAAACAAAAAAAACCAAAAAAACCAAAACTCTTGCTGCGAATTAACTGTATGTGTTGGGAACTGGCCTGAAGCAGGATTTGTGGTCTTGAACCCAGCCATGTTCCCTTGGGTGTTGTCATCAGAAAACCCCACTCAGATTTGGCCAAGCTATTACAGTTGGGTGCAAAAACATGGACAAAATAAAATAGGGGAAGACGGAAAGGTGAGAGTGTGGTGCAGGGAGGTCTGGCTGGATAGCTCATGTAAGCCAGCAGCTCTGGGGCCCCACCAGCTGCTTCTCCCAGGCCGTGCAGGCGGGATGTGCCACCCTTATTCCCCACCTGGCTCAGCTCCAAGCCTGTCAGATGGAAACACTGTCTGTTCTGGGGCAGGGGGATGAGCTGGGCTTTGTGAAGGCTGACATCTCTTCTGCTGTGCTTTTTCCCTGTTAACTCTACAAGAGCATCTGCCATGCCACAAGCCAGCAGCCTACTCCAACGTGGTTTCAAAGGGAAACCAGTGTGCATCAAATCACTGCAGTGGTAGCTCATGAATGGATTTATCAGCTCAGTGTGTCTGGGCTGAGGACAGCTCATGGCAGGATTTTTTTAGTAAAAACTTTAAATAATGTTAGCCATGGATTTGGTGTCAGCGCTAACCACTGTTAGTGGGCCTTTGGAAAGGCAATATGTAGGAATGAGAAATGAAGTAATTTACGCAGAGACAGCACCATCTATTCTCTTGCACTGTCTCTATGTCACCCCTTTGATAGCTGAGGCTGCTGTCAGCTCTTGAGAGCTGAAACCACATCAGGCTCTCGGGGGACATGCACACCTACAGATGGCATTTGTTTAACAGTATTTGGGATGTTTTTCATCTTGCTGATCACACTAGTAGACACAAGAGGTGAACACAAACTGAGCCAGATGGTAAAGCATTCAAAATGTGTTTTTTACTTGTTTCTTGGGAATATAGATTATTTTTTATATTTTTCATTTTTGTTTTTTAAACAAACCACCACCATGGACAAGCACAACCATCACAAAGTGTCAAATATCTACACTTCTGATAAAGTCCCTCTCAGGCGGCTTGTTGCAACAGGTACAGTTGTGTTTTCAAACCTTGTCTTGGTCCTGCTCCCTCCCCTTGGCACAAAGGTGGGAGGAAGTGGGCAGCACCACACCAAACCCCTGTATGAGAAAGACAGAGAAACCACAGAAACTGCACTATTCTGCTTTCTCATCCTCATTCCTGGACCCTCTTCCTCAAGACTTTTACCACAAACCTTAATAGAAACTGTAGAAAACCAGGTTGTCTAGGACCTCAAGCAACTTAATATATGCTTGTGCTGGAGGGCAGGATCACCTTTATCACTACCCCTCCTGACAGCTTGGTCTTAAAGCCTCTGCTCCTGGACAGTCACAGCCTCCCTGAGGTGCCCTGCTCCTCCTTCATTAAGCCAGAGGGTGCTTTTCTGGGAGGATCCACCTCTTGCTTTTGGTGGCCAGCACTGTGCACTGTGTATTTTGGTGCAATTAACAGTAACCTCCAAGATTGTGGTCTCCAATGGAAGCCACAGAGGGAGGATGCAGCCTTGGACAGAGACAGCAGTGCAAAAGGAGGCCTTGGGATGAAAGCACAGCCTGCAAGGGAAAGCCCAGGACTGGCCTCGATGGATTGGAGATGAGGAAAAAATGTGTAATACTCTTAACACTCAGGGTGGGTGGAAGGCCATTGAGCCTCCAGGAGCTAACAGCACAGCTGTTGTGGCATACGTTGATCTCTTCAGACATGAATCCTGGTCACAAAGCAGGGGGCAGAAATAACCCAAAGTTTGGTTGTTTCAGCATTTTTATTAGAAATTTCTCCACGTAGCAGTTGTACACAGGGCCCTGATGCTCCCTTGAGCAATGTACAAACCCTGGGACATTATGCTCTCATGCCACCATGACCCAGGCTGCACAAACCATCTCCTTTTACAGAAGTGGTGCCCAGGAGAAACCCAGGCTCAGAGCAGTGTCCCTGCACTGCTACCACACCAGCCAAGCTGGGAGGTAACTTCAAGTAGCAACTCCTCTCTGCTTCCCCTGTGAATGACAGGGGATGCCTGCTGCTGAGTCCACATGAGCCTGAGGCTTCTGACAGGGATGCCCTGCCTCAAGGAGATGAGCTTTTCTGCACTTCAGGCTGTCTTTTGATGAACTTTCAGAAACCTATGAGGGCAGCAGAAGCGTGGGCTTTGAGGAAACAAGCCAGCCTTCCAGGGCTGGTTTCTTACTCTTTGCCTATGCAGGAGGTTCTTGAGGGGCTGCCTATGCCACTGGGGCTCAGCTGCCCTGTGTTCGGGCACGTGTGAGTGTAACTGTGCCAGGTTTGGTGGTCCTGCTTCACCACTGCTGATCCACGAGTGTGGCTGTGCTGCCCTGCTACTTCTCCCCTGCTCTTATGGGGCCTGAGGCACTCAGCAGCTCAGCCCTTGAACAATCAAAACCCATGGTCACACTGGTGCAGGCTGAGGAGCTACGCTCAAACAGCAAAAAGCTGTGTGGCTGCATCTGTAAACTTCCCTGAGCTCAGTGCTTAGCTCATGCTCAGTGCTAAGAAAGTGGTTTACAGAGTCAGGTCCCAAATTTCTGCAAATTGGTGCAGTATCAGCTAAGGACGGAAAAGCAGATTTACCCCCTGCAAGTACCTGATCTGCCTGACACATCAAGGCCAGTTAACCTTGGGCAGATTTTCCAGTTGGGTAGATTTGTGAGTGCAAATCAAACTACAACAAGCAGTAACATGGCAAACAAGTGATTCAAATTATCCAGGTTTGGGAAAGCTTATAGAAAACATGTAAATAACATCTATACAGCTAATAGGTTAAACATTAGCAGAACTCAGTGGCATACATTTCTTTTCTCTTGTTGCTGCTGGTGGGCACCTGGCACCACCTAACACACAAATTTAAATAAAGACTGCAAAATAAACTCTCAAAGCTAACCAGAAGAGACCACAAAAGCAAGCATGCTTAGCTCACTTTTGGACTGGAGTTTGCCATTGGATGACCAATGGACTAGCAAGGTTTAATGTACCATGGCAGTGGATTACTTGTCTGTCACTGGAACAAATGCACAGAAAAGCTATACATAGGGTTTCCCTTTAGAACAGATAGGTGCAAACTCAGGACAAGCCTTTGGCATGTCAGTTCCAGCTCTGTGAGTTGCAGTAAGATATTAAAAATATACGTAAGTCTCCACAGTCCATCACATTCGCTTCATGTGGCACAGCCCAGATACTGAACCATCTGCTCTCTGGGTGCTCAGAAAGAAAACGCTTGAAAACAACTTCCAGGGCAATAGTCTCAATTTTCCATCTGTTGTTTTCTGCAACTATTTGTTAGCACAAAAAGAAGTTAAATAGCCCAGGTTATATTCAATAGAAAACGTCTTCCCAGGAGACGGGATACGGGAAATAGCAAAACTCTGTAGCCAACAAAATTCTGTACAGTTCTCCCTGCTCCCACCTGCAACCCTGCGTTTTTAAGGGACACCAGCAAAATCTGCAAGCTGTCTTTTAAATGGAAACAATGTAATGAGACAACTAGAAATGTTAGAGAACTCAGCATGCCCTCAGGAGGATGGATTTACATTCGGTTAGGTGAACAACGATGAGTCTGGAAAAAGGAGAAAGCAGCCTTGAACTGCATTTCCAAGTGCAAAAGGATACAGGCAGCAAACTGCCAAGCAGGATTCAGAGTTCAAATGCAGGGAACTTGGCCTTGGTAGGCACCAGCAGGTCAGCAAGAAAGTAAATTGTTCCAGCCATTCCTGAGGATGAAAAAACCACTATGCTTCAGAGAAATTCCCTTTGGGCATCATTTTTCTCAGTTATCCAGGTGGTGAATGAATTATGAAGATAAAAGAAAAGGTCCTAAATAATTTTCAAGGTCTGAGCCCAGGTTTCCTGAGTAACTTTGGTACTTAAGTGGGGAAAAGCATTTTGAAGTTAATCAAATATTGAAAAGCACGTTGGAAAACACGATGGGTCTTTCCCCCACTCCAGCCTCCTCCCTTCTGCTTTACCAATCCAAAAGTTCAACACTGGGCAGCTTTGTCAAACTCTGGTCCTTCCGACACTGCTGCCTCACGTCCTCACTGATGGAACTGCTGTTGTCCCTTGGCCTGCAACAGCTCGGGGAAGTTTAGGTTAGCTCCTTCAGCCATAGCTGCTCATGGCAGATTTGGGGGGAGCTGTTAGCAAGAGGCACAAAGTGCCATAGGAGCCAACAAGGCCTATAAAAGCAGCCCCATTTGTTCCTCACCTCTAGAATCACACTGAAACACCTATGAAGGATTTCAATCCTTAAAATGTACAGAAAAGTGACTGAGAAGGCAGGTTACAAATAACCAAAAGGAGGCTTGTAGCCATGACAGAATTCCCCTTGAGATCTGTATGCAAAATTTGTGTGGGAGGCCTAAGAGGACAAGTCTTAGCTCCAACTAAGACATTAGCCTGTGCTACAGGGAGAGTGCTTCTGGGAAAGGGTAAAAAAACCCTGTGAGTACAGTTTCCTTTCTATCCTCTACACTGAGTTTTGCAAAGACTCCAGTGGAATGTGTATTTGGTTTTCCTTGGTGCTGGACCAGCTTAGATCCAGGAGCAAAACACAAGGCTAGAGACTGAGATTACCTTCAAAGAGAGAGAATGGCGTGTCTGGAGTCCGGCACCCATGTTGCCCATAGCTTAAACACCACTCTGCAAACTGAGAAAAGAGGCACAAAAAGTGTTCAAATTTGGTTAAAGGCAAATCTTGAGAAGAAATACTATCCCTTGTTTTCACGTTACCCCTTGCAGAGCAAGGCTTCTGAGGGAAATTCCTTCTTTACAGGCTGTCAGACAGTGACTGCACTGCTGAAGGTGCAGATGGTCAGATCTAGCTGCACGTCTGCCCCACTAGAAACTGGGTTTCAAAGGCAAAGGCAGTGATGTAGAAGGCGTAAGTGAATAAGCCCCTCTACTGCCTCACACAAGCTCTTACCTTGCAGGCCCTGTAGAGGTATTTCATGTTCTGAGTGAGGTTGTACAGTGCCAGGAAGGCGTAAGCATTGCCAGCTGTGCCATGGCACAGCCCGTAGCCTTTCTTCAGCAACCCCTGCTGCCAGATCACTTCTGCACACTGCAGGGCGTCATTCAGGTACTGCTGCTCCCCAAAGACCTGCAGAGACAAGAAACAGCCATCCTTGCTGAGGCAATGTCCTCCAAACAAAGAGCATCCCTGTGGGATGCAGAGGCTAGGGTCTCCTGCTGAAGTGACTTTGCTGTTTACTTTTAAGGACGTATTTTTGATATCATGAGTGGGGATGTAAGACCATTACTTCACACACTACTAGTTGTCACCATCCATCACCTGCAACAGCCCACAAAACTGATGGATATTTTCAGATAGTTTTTTAAAAGACTAATTTCTGTATCAGTCAGTGGTTCCTGTGGGTGATTTCACTGTAATAAGCCATCCTACTTCCAGGCAAGGGGGGTCTCCCAGCATCTTCTCCAGAGGAAGTTTCACATTTAGGGGTCTCTAAAGGGTCTTTGCAAGGTTTCTGGTACCTTGTATGCCTGGACAAGCATGTAGATTACACCTGGTGCCCCATGGCACCAGTGGACGAGTAGGTCTCTGGTGTCACCAATACACGGAGGGTAATTCCCAGATGGGAACTTGAGTTGGCAGACATAGTCCACACTGGGCTTGACTGTGTTGTGCAGCTTTACTTGGCTCACTCCAAAGCCAGGCTAAGAGAGAGAAAACATTTAAATCAGGGAGAATTACCATTCTGTCTGTCCCAAGAGACCCAAGGTCCGCCCAAAAGGTGGAAACAAAGTCAACTGTGGCTACATTCCCTCTTGCTCCTTGTAAATTAAGTAATTTCTTAGATTCTGGCTTTCACACTTCACAATTACCCACTCAGCCCTAGCTGCTCTGCCTTTTGGCAGGGACTTATTTCCAGTCCTACCCTTGCATCCCAGAAACAAAGACTGTCCCTAGCATGTCCCCATGTCCTCTAAGCAAGAGAGCTTGCTACTGCTTTTCCTAAAGATGAGCAGGAATAGCTTCAGGTACCCAGATCTGAAGTAAAGAGATTAACTGTCTAAAATCAGTATTAAGGATGATTCCTAGCATCTAGAGCATCTCAGCCCTGAGCTGCTGGGCCAGCCCAGCTGGCAGGCTGCAATTCTGTATCTTCACAGATGTTGCTGGGTAATTTCAAGAGGCTGACTTCACTGCTGACCTCAGATGGAAGCAAAGGAGTAGCTTCAGTGTCCTCTTCATGTGGGGCAATGACACTGCCCCACATGAAATCTGTGCAGTTCTAATTTCCCATGGCAGATTGCAATGAGAACTCTCATCTAAAGATCACACTGTTCCCAGGTTGGTAAGTGGAAAATTGAAAATCAATACTTGTGCTATAAAATGATTAGAGATAAAAGATGTTCTCCTCTCCGTATTTTGCTTGCTTCTCCCAAGGCTTTTTGTGCATCTTTCTTGGCTGATCCAGGCTCCTTCTATTTCATATAGCAGAGGAGCATAAAGCCCATGCAGTATTTTATGGAAGACTTACACTTAAAATTATTTAAAACAGCCACTTGGGAACAAGCTCGGGGACCTGGTACAAATTTGGGCTCACAGCATATCACTGTCTCCCATCCTCTTAGCTAGCTATTCTGGGCTCCTGGGCAATAACCACCTTGCATCCTCCTCTTGCCACATACTTTACTTAAAATCCACCAACTTCCCTGTCTGAGCCACAGAAGAGAGTTATATTCAAAGGACTTCTACTGATCCTGTATATGGGCTTTAACTTTGACAGTCCTGAAGGAAAGCTCAAATACTTGAAACCTGGTGGCTTCCTTTTCCACATACTCTGAGAGTTATGTCTAATAAAAGATTATAGACTATATCTAGACCAAAATAATTTGCGTTGCTCATGGGTGGTCTTAATGCTTTAAAAATTCAATGTTATTTATTGCTGTTATTTTTCTAAGTGCTTAAGCACTGTAAATATATGCACAAAGGGACTCACATAGGGAAATTATCACCCTCATTTTTTTCAGAGCCAGAATAGGGAATACTGACAGAGCTCCAGTGAGTTGTGCAAAACAGTGAGAAATCATCAAAGCAAAGGGGTACTGCATCTCCTAGCCTCTTGTCTTCCTCTGCCTGCTTCAGGCACTACAGAACTATCAAATCCCACCTCCTTCACATTTAGAAACAGGTTCTGCTCTGGATACAAAGGCATTTCCCACTTTCCTACTATGAGCCCAATTTCTTTCACCATGCTTTTCTCTCAGAGATTCTCATTCTAAGGATCTGACACTGCTCCAAGTAACCACCTCAGAAAATGAAAGGAGCCAGCAGATACTAACAAACGTGAATGCTTTATACATGTGGGGGGAAACTCAGACCCAGCTGAGCTACAGGCCTCCATTATGTGACACTGCTGGTTAATGCAAGGTCGGAGATTCAATCTTAGATTTGAAGAAAACCTTTACAATTGGAAACGCACGATAAACACATGGGTAAGCCCATCAGACAAGGTATCTTTCCCATTTTGACATTACTAAGAGCCAATTCAAATGCTGTTCCTTGTTCCAAGAAATGTGAAACACCTGCTAAGGGCCTCTCCCCTCATGCCTCTTACCTGCATGAGATAGTAGTAAATCCCAGCCAAACCATGGGCTGCTCCTACGTAGTACTCCTGGTACCACTCATACATCAGTGGGCTCTTTGCAGTGAAGTTCCTCTTCTTGGCTAAGCTCTCTCCTGAGGCTACAACTGCTTCGCAGACCTGTCAGTGGGAACAAACACGGGTGAGAGAAATGTTGCTGTCTTGGACACGGCACAGCGAGTATTCTGACACAGAATGAAATTTGTTTTTCTGCCCAAGCAGAGGGTGGAATAAAATGTATGCCAGTCCGGTACTGCCTGTGGATTTACATGGTAAGTGGGGGGACATGTGGTGCTTTGTCCCTTTCGAAGAAGAGCAGGTATACCATGATTTCTCCCTTACTGCTGGAGTTCTTTACATTTAGCATTGATTTTTACCTGCCCAAAGGTGAATTGCATGGGAAGAGACAGATAACAAATCAGCAAAAGGCACAGTACCTGATGAAGGTGACTCTGAGGGATCTTTTCCTCTCCAAAGTGCTTGTTCACAAATATCAGGGCAGAGAGGTAGCCCATCCGCCCGTAGAGCAGTTCATCTGGCACTCGTGGGTCAGCCTTGTATAGGTGGAGCAAACTAGGATGGAAAATTCACATGGAGGAGATGAGAGGACACTCAAAGCCATGTAAACAAGCACTAAGACTGGAGCTCAAACCCATGGTTTGTTCCTTCACGCTGTCTGTGCCCTGGGAGTTGTCAGGCTGGGCTCTGGCTCTCAGCCTCCCAGCTACACAAGGTGCAGAATTGCCCCTTCCTCTCTGCCTTTTGTTTGGATGATTGCTTCAGTCTGCTCAGCTGTTCACAATGCACTGACACTATGTGCCTGGGTTTTAGAGCACCAGCTTGAAAGCTACTTGAGGGGGAAACCTGGGCTACAAGAAATGGTCAGCATAAAGCTGCTGACAGCTCAGGAAAGGCTGCCCACCATTATCTCCTTGTGATGTGGCTGGCAAGTCAGACACTCTGCCAAAAATGACTACTTTCAAATTAAATGGTTATCCTTTTAATTTGGCTGTTTAATGAATAGTAGAAAGTCAAACTAGTACTAATAGTACATGGAAAAATCTTGCCCCTTATGCTCCTAAGTCCTGATAAAAAAGCCCCTTTCTCCTCCATGCCTGCAAATAGCCTGGGCTATGCTGTCAAGTGAGAAAGAGGTGTCTCCATGAGCTAAAAATCTAAGGAAGAGGTGGAGCTACACATGTTGTTTAACATCAAGCTGCCATGGCACACGGCAGGAATGCTCTCTAGGGAGAACTGAGCAGCGGTGAGGACAGCTCAGCAAAGTGGGAGTGCTGCAGCTGTCTGAGGACAGCTTGGCTGGCACCAGGCTTTAGTGCAGAGTGCAGAGTGCAGAGTGAGGTCTGCTGCAGTCAAGAATTTTGTTTGCCACTTTTCTATTATGATATTGCAAAGCTGGTGATATTCCTGTAGTGCTAATAGAGACTGTCAGCGCTTCACACTGGTGCTTTGTAGCCCAATTCACTCCTGATGCAATTTTTCCTTTGTTTTACCTCTCATCACACTTCCAGAAAGACTGGATGTCCTTCCCTGTCAGGACAGCAGGTAGCAGTGTGACTGGATTTGGCTTTACTTTTCTGTTCACCTCTAGGACAGTAGCCTGAAAAGTGCCATCACTTTTAAAATACCAGCGTAAGTGGCTTTAAGGCTGTTCCCTGACTGCTTCCTGCTGTGAAACCAGCCAGGAAATGCTCTGTGTGTGCTGGGTTCCCTGTAACAGCACTGTGAACACCACAAAAGGTGCCTCAGCAGCCTTTGCTCCTCAGGCTCCAGGGACTTTGCAACAATGTGTTGTGAAGTAAAGACGCAACCAAATGTCTCAAGTCGAGAGGATTCTGGGCTGTGACTTCTCATGGCAGGAAACTTTCCCTTGGCACTGGACTCAAAGTGAGCAGGGATATTGAAGGAGAAAGGAGAGAGCAGTGTCTCAGGGTGGATTGGCTCTTGTACCACTTGACATGTGGACTGCTTCATGAGGGAGGTTTCTTTCTCACAGATCAAAGCCAAGAGACAGACTTTACACCCGAAACATGGGTTCTTCTCTCCGCTGTGGGAGCTGAAAGGAAAGGCCTGCTGCCTCCTCATGGCGCCTGCCTCCAAGGCCAAGGAAGGCACACGAAGAGGGCTTCCAAGGAGGTGTCTGGACAGTTAAGACTCTGCCTAGCAGCAGACTGGCCAGAAGAGAAGCTGTTGTTCAGCTCTGAGATGTCAGGAAATGTCAGGTGAAATAGAAGGAATGGATGGATGCATTAGTTGTAATACCAGCGGTAGGGATTTTCTCAGTTCTGGATGTGGTGTCTGGTTTTCATGCGGAAATCTGGAGCAACTGGAGCTACTGTTCTTGTTCTTTGTGCATTACTGCTTTAAGTGCTTTTCAAGCAGAATCATCAGGGGAGGAAGCCTGCCAGCAGTTTCTGCTGTTTTTCATATGTGGTCATGCATTCAAAAAGAGATGCCTGGGATGCTGCTGGACTGATTGCACCCAGAATGCGTTTCTCAGGTGTGGGGGGTAAATCGAGGTCTCTGAAAGGAAGAGCCACTCCTATTCACATTATCAGCCTTAACCTCAAGTGCCAACAATCGAAGTTTCTGGACAGAACGAAATCAAGGCAGCTGTGGAGCAAAATGGGATTTTTGTATGCTTTTGGCTCTGAAGACAAAGCTTTGACCTTCTAAATTGGTGGGAGGTGACAGGAAAAAGAGAGTTCCTAGAACATGGCTCAGATTTTCACTGGCTCTTGGAAAATAGGCTGCCCTGAAACATTAGTCTCTCTAGAGCATAAAAGCACGTATTTCAGTCATGAACTCATTTAGGAAAAAAGCAAGCTTCTGTCTCTTCCACTTCAGGTAAAACCTGGCTGATGGATTCTCTCCACTGGCTCTGTGAAGATGAGGTGCTTTAAAAGACAGAGGACAAAATGCAGAGAGGTCCTTCTCCACAGCTCTGATAGAAGTGCTCTTTCTATGCACTTGCACTGCACAGCTTACCAACTGTTCTGTAACTGAACAGCATACTCAAAAACCATTTAAGAGTTTTGATTAACGGAGCTACTTCTCAAAGAAATAATCTATTTTAAATGAGCACAGTCAGGCTAACTGCTCTTGGTGGCAGAGTGAGGACAGTATAACTGTTCATTTGAGAAAGCCACATTTTTCTGTTTTCCTCCTCTCAGATGTATGAAGAAACCAAGTTCCAACATTCTGCCTTTATTGTACCATTAGATGGCAGTGCAAAATTAATCATGAGATTTCATTCTGCCACCAAACCATAGGCAGAAAAAGAGGGATATGGGGAGGGGAGACCTCAGCAAGAAAACATGAATTAGGGATTGTTTTTACAACCTGGGACTTATGCATTGAGCACAACTGACCAGTGCTGTTTGACAGATCAGTTCCCTTCTTGTTGGCAAATAAGTTAATGACAGTGAGATTTGCCACTTTGTCAAAGCAAAATCTAACCCACAGATTACTACCAGAATAAAGAAGAGAGTTCTGTCCTCAGACTGATTGTATCCACTTAAACCAGAAGCTATTCTTAGTTAAGAGAGTGGGAACTCGGTGTCCAAACCATACAGACACCTCTGATTCCCACATGTGGCTTTTTAAATTGCTATTATGCATCACTTGCTCATGGCTATTTAAGGGCAGTCAGTGTTCTGAAGCGCCAGGGGTTTTGTCTTTCTTTGTGCTGATCACATATGAATGGAAACTCTCTACAGGGCTGTTTCTCACCTTCTTAAAACCCATCTCCTTTAATTAACAGAAGCTTGCATCTCCTTAACTGTTTTCCTTCCTCTGCCACATGCTGATCTAGGACTGCTTGTTTGTCCTTTTCTTGTCTTAAGTACCCAACAAAAATACTTGTGAAAACAGTCGAGGAAAGGCAGGAAATAGAAATAAATGAATCATAACCAGCTGCATTCTGCAGTTGAAAGGGATGCTGTCAATCTTAGGTTTAAGTCAAAGACAACTAATAAAGAGCAAGTGGAAGCAAGTGACAAAATTAAATCTAATAATCTTACCACATTTTTCCTTTTCATCAAAATGACTGTAAAGCTAAATTAAAATGTTCTCAAAAAACACCAAACCCCACCTTCTGGGTTTTTTCGTTTTGTTTTTAATTTTGGCGCTTTTTTCTTCCTGTGTTTATCAAAATTATTTTTAAGATGGCAATGCCAGCTGAACAATATCCTTGCTCCCCAGCCTCCAGGCTGCCATGCAAATGTGTTTGTCCTTAAACCACCTCTTTTACCAGGGCAGGAAAAGTTTTTGCTGCCTTGCTAAGTTACTGGATTATTTCTCACCCAAGACTGCAACAAAATGCATTCCCTTTTGTCAGAGAGTGCCTCATACAAGCCCAGACCAGCTCTATGAGCAAGAGGAAGGTCAGGTCAAAGACGTAACCAAGTATTTTACCGGGTGATGTAGTCTTCTGCCTGCTTCTGGTTCTGCAGCTTGTGGCAGATGACAGCAGCCACTGCCAGGGGCCCGGCATCACCGCACAGGAAAGTGATGGATCGCCTGGTCATGCATCTCAGGCTCTTCTTCACGTAATCATGGGCCACCTGAAGGTAGGCTGGGTCTCCATACACATCATACAGGTGCAAATACAGCAAAGCAATGCCTGCAGAAGGAACAGAACGGTTGGATCCACTGGAAAGGTTTGCTCTGTTACTTCAGTGAACCTAAAAGTCTGGCCTGGCCCTCATCTAGGGCACAAGCCTTACAGACAGGCTTCTCAGGGACATAACCCAGAGCGTCCTTTCCTGCTCTGTCATCTCTTCAAACTTGATGCTGCTTGTGAGTGGATGGCAGGTCAAGACAACAGCAGGGTCTGATCCAGGAAGGCCTGGAGAACAGCACAGAATTGCATAAAATTTTATATACAATTACATACAATTTTAGTAGCAAGGAGCAAAAGATGACACCCAGACAAACCCACCTAAATCTATACACTGTACCTGTGACTTTTCCTCAACAGTGAAGGGGGGAAAAAAAATCATCTTCGGGCAGATGGTAGTTGTGACAGAGCAGAACTGAGTTGTTACCCCCTTTCTATTTTTCCCCCATGCTTAGGGGAAAAGAGTTTGGGTCACTTAGCTTGGCTTGGCTTTTAAAAAAAAGTGACACACCATCAGCACTGAGAAACAGCACCCTTAAGACATCCAGACATCCTACTTGACTCTTTTTTTATTTCCTTCTGTTATTCTTTTTAAATTCCTTTCCACTGGGAAGCACTGGCAAGGTTGTTACAGTTCCCCGGACATCATCTCCTGCTGCTGAGCAAGTCCCAAGCCCTACAGCAAGGACTGGTGCATCCTAGAAAAATGAAAAAAGGGACTGCCCAATTCTCCTCTGCAGCACACATCGCTCATGAGATCAGCCCTGTCTGAAACACAAACAGCTGCCTGGAATACCAGAAAAGGCTGCATGGTCCACACTAGAGGTCTCCAATGGACTGGCCAGCTACAAAACCAATTCTGCTACTGAGCAGTCACATCAATTGCTGTCCTTGGCCTCTGTCTGCCTGCTCTTCACTCAGTTCTTGAAGCTTTTAGTAGGTAATTGAGGAGTCCTCAAAAAGTCTGTGCCTGAGAGCTCTGCCACGCTTGAAGCATCTGCACTTAAGAAAGCTACTGGCCTACATCACTTTGAGAAGAGCTTATTTCTCCCCTTACCAATAACCATTTCCAAGAATACTCAGGTCCTGCATTAAGGCTAAATTAATAGAGCCAATCTCTGCAGATTTTGATGTGTTAAGGTCAAGGGGGCAAGTGTGCTGCAAAATTACCTTCCAAGGTACTGAGGACAATTTCAAACTTAGATAATTTTCTCATTTTGCATGGGTAATCGCCAAAGCTTCATGCTATGGACAATTCAATCCCACATGTACATTATATATAAAATTTCCATTTCCTGCTGAAGCTAATAACCTTGTCCTCTCTCTAAGCAATCCAGTGCTAGCAGTTCTAGATAGAGCTCAGCTGTACAGTTCCATCACTCAAATCTGTAAGGATGTTGATATGAAGCCCTTCTTTAAAGGGGAACCCTCCTTTTCCAGCCAGAAGATGTCAAGTGACTCTACTTGATTTATTTAGTACCTAGCACATCTTCTAGACTCTTATTAGCCTGATAGCTGTCTGAGCACAACTTGCATTCTTGACTGATCTGCTTTAATATACAACTCTTAGCTTTTTAAGTAGTTTCTATTCCCACTGCCATCACACCACCCAAATTATGCACATAACTACCCTGCCATGACCACTGCTAGGATTGAATTCTTAGAAAGTAAATCTCAGCATTGTTTTCCTCTGATTTCTTTGCCTTTCTTTTAAAACATTTCTCAGCCTCATTCCTCCCAGGCCCAAGCACCTTTGGAAAGACTCCAAAAAACCACTGACCTGTACTAAAGGATGAAGTTGCTTTCCCAAATCATTAATTTTTCCTTTTTATTTAAAACCCAAAGGTCTTATAAACTGCATCCAAAGCCACTTTCCTTAATTTATTCAAGGAATTCCTACTCCCAAACTGATCAGAAGGGCACAAGCAGTGCTGCCTTCAGCTTGCTGCTCACCTTGTTGCCACCTGTAAGCCCCAGAGGGGGGAAGGCAGCAGAGGAGGGCACGCACAAGCATGAAGAGGCAATGTTGACAGGTGTATATAAAGGGACACAAAACACAGTCACGTGGGTGGGGATATCCTGTATTAACCTGTGTGCCAGGATGCAGGCAGAGTATTTCAGAGGCAGTGCAGGTTAGAGACAAGAGCATCCACCTGGTGACCTTGGTTCAGTTGCTCTGCAGAAGCTCTTCCACAGCCTCACTCCCTCTCCAGTATCCTCCTCACCCCAACTGACCGGGTAGGATTTGCTGACTGATTGGGTGTTTGTTTGGCATGCTTTAAGTGGTATACAAACATGGCATCACCAGACACTTGGAGCTAGGTAGGCTGTGGATCTGCTCCGTTTCTGTGTGCCCTGGACATCTGCATTCAGTGTCCCAGTTGGAAATGTGACCTATTCTTGTGACCTCTGATTGTTTCCAGCACAACTGACATACGTGGGCTGCCTGTGGCCTACTACTCCCAAAGATGTCTGGGCTTTGTTCTGTTGATTTGTTTACTACTGGACCTTCTTCCCTGTAGTTTCTCAGATGTCCAAGGTTTTTGCTTCTTGCCCCTGCTGCAGAGCCAGATGAGATGGGGAATGCATCAGAGAGTCCTTGATGGTGCAGGGCTGCATCGAACATGTGCCACTGACAGACCAACAGGGCTCTGATGACTGAAATGGCCACCTCCAGCATGCAGGAAGTCAGTACACTGGAGCTGAGTGTCAATGCCCAAGATGCTTGCTCACTGCAGGGAATCAGGAGGCCAAAGTCAATTCTGCATGTCCTACAAAGCCCGTCAACATCTTCAGAAAGACAGTAAACAGCACCTCTCTCCTCTCACCATCCTGTACGGTAGGTGCAGAGGGCTATTTTGCATTAGAGATTTCTTTTGAGTGGGGCAGAGGAGTACGTGCTACGTACATAGTAGAAACTGAACTGTTTGCACCAGCTGGCTTGTGCTGATGCCCTGACTTCAGCAACCATTGCTTTCAACAGAGCAGGCACCGCGGAAATACCAGGAAAGGTCTTGCTTGTGAACTAAAGCTCTTCAGTACGCAGAAAGAGTATCTCATCCATATGACCACTGTGTTGATCGAAGAGAAGCTGTGCCTCAACTTCTCTGCAAGTTTATACTTGCTCTTTTGTTGGATTCCCAGCAGCTCACTTTGCAAGCAAATTATGCCATTAGACTGTTCTGAACATGCCTCCTTGCCTCAGGAGCTGAGCTGTGCTTCTTCTACCAAGGACAGGAGGCTGATGCAAGAGGATATTTTGTTCCAAACTGACCATCTAGAGTCATAAATCTCAGAGATTTTGCATTGACCCAGAGCAGTAAGTCAGCCAGCAGCCTCAAAGCAGGATGTCAAACACAGAGGGAAGAAGCAGAAACCCATCTCTGCAGTGATGAAGCCTGATGGTTTCTAGTTGGACAGCTGATGTCATTTTATTCAGTCAGGCATGGGTTAAAAGAGCATGGATGGCCCAGCTTTATTGCCCAGCTCAAAGGACAATTAGCATCTCTTCTGGTGCAGACACATGGGATGTTACCTTGCACTCCTAAATGCATGCCAAAGCCATACTGCATGCAACAGTAAGATCTCTGGCAGTCCACGTTTAGAACTGGCTGGGGAGCCAGTTTGCAGCTTATCTTCCTAGTGCACTGTGGGACACTGGACATTATTCAGGATGCCTGAGCATTTATCCTGCCTTAAAACCTGGCTAACAAAGCTTCTTCTGTAAAACTTTTTACCCCATCACAAAATCCTACAACAGGTTAGGTTAGCAGGGAACACTGGTGATCTGCTCCAACCCTCGGAAAGGAAGGTCAACCTCAAACTTACGTGCCATTGCTCTGGGCCTTGTCCAGTCAAGCACTATCGCCAAGAACAGAAATTTCACAAAAGCTACCAGCCAAGCATTTGGCAGGAATGTGGTTTATGTGAGTGACACAAGGCACTCTATTAAGTTTTAGCAAATGCAGCCTCACCTTCTCTTGTTCTGTAGGGATTATGTGAGGATTTCCATTTGTCTGAACAGGACTAAAAGGGACGCAAGTTCTCTGGGTTCCAAGGTTAAAATGAACATATTGCACTGAAGTGAATGAAAAGTGTTTTTCTAGAAATTTTCCTGAACTGGTTCAGTCATAGTGTCATTCTTACATGGCTTTCCTTTCAAAGGACAACTGAGCCCTGCTCCTTGTCCCTGCTTGCTAATAGGCCAGGCAAAAGCTGTGGATGGGGCAGGCCAGCTGGACTCACTGGGCTGTTTCAGAGGCCCTCCAGTGCTGAAAGCCATGACTAAGACATTGCCAGAGAAGGGAATGCTTGCATGGGAAACAAATTCCAAATGCACTACCATAGTGTGGAAGAAGGTGAATCTCTCTCTTATATACCTCATCAACTTGGAAGGATGCAACAGTCCAGTAGGCACTGGACTCAGGAGCATCCTAGCTTATGCAGTCAACTGGTGACAGAAGTGAATCTCCTTCCATTCCCTTTCCATCATCTATGCTCCCAGTCAAGAGAGTCTTTGGAGCAAGGCCTTCTGCATTATCACAAACACCAACAGACACATATGTACTCCTCAGCATCCGACCTGCTTCTGACTCAGAATTAGCTTAGAGCAGTTTAGCTTCCCTCAGTCAACACTGTAATACCAGTGAAACAGATTAGGAAAAAAACTCCTCCAGCAGTCTTGCTAAACTGATGAAAGCCAAAGAGGAATACAACAGCTGAGGCTGGTCGGTACCCAGGCACGTACCAGGTGCTGCCTATGGGGCCCTGATCTCTGTGGGGAACTGAAAGAGACTGTAACAAGCTGATTCAAATATGTTTTGAGGGCACTCAGCCATACGCTGGATAATCTTGGTCCAAAGTGTGTTTTCACTGCCTCTGAGCTGAAAATCTAAGTCCTTCCCTCCCTCTGCTCCAACTTCACGTGCCAAGAAGCTGTGGCTTCCCTGGCACAAGCACACGCTAGGGGAACAGGGTGCTGTCAAGTGTGCTGGGAAAGAAACGAGCCCCAAAGTAAAATGCCAGCATATGCTGTGTATTACTGAGTGTAATGTAGTACACTCAAGTATGTTACATTTCATGCAGAGTTTGTGCCAAGAGAGCCGTATTTCAAATCTCTCTTGTTAGTGGCCAGAGAGTGAGGGTTGATTTCAGACTGCTGGGCAATGATTTACATGAAGAGATACTCAACAAGCCTTTCCTACACAAGCAAGCACAGGAAAAAGCTGCTGTCTTGGCCCAATTATTTTGTCTCTGGAAATCAGCTCTAAATTAATTAATATAGCTAGGACTGGAAAAGAAGGTAGGGTGACAAAGTTATAGTGTAACATCTGCAAACTTCACCATGCTGGCTGTGACCTCCAGGAAATGTGTCCATGGATTTTTTCCTATTAGCCAAGGCAAGAAGGCTGTGTGCCCACTGAGAAATGATCTCTGGGAGGAAAAGAGAAGAATCCCTCTTGAGAAACTCCCTTCCAAATGAAAACAAGCTGAAATCCTATCAAAGTTCTCAACCACTGTTTCCCAACCAACTGCAGTCACTTTCCAACATGAAGTACCTTAGGACCACCTTAAGAAAGGGAGCATGGCCTCTAGGGAAAGGTGTTTTCCTTCTCCCCAAAAACTTTGAGAGTACTCCTAACATCAACTATCCTCCTGCTTTGTCTCCTGAATTTTCTGGCCAGGGGCAGACTCTGCAATCATGACTGAAGACCACCTTTATCCATGCAATCCTTTTCATCAGAGGGGACCTCAGCGCAGGGTCACACAGACTGGAAAACTGAACATCTCCCAAGGTGAAATCAGCCAGCACTCAGCAGAAATGTATAAATTCACTGGCAGCAGGAGCAGAGTGCTGCCAAGACAGCAGCTGATGAAATCAGTGATCTCCCATGCTGGAATTTAATACTGGCATCCCAGCATTCCTTATGAACTGCTCTTGAGTGCTCTCAGTGCCTGTCTGCCTTACTAAAATTTTGAAGCAGGCATTTCTAGCACTGCTGTCATCAAGCTGAACGTTAGTTTAACACCAACGCAGTGAACACCACTCTGTCAAGCACACTGCTGGCATTAAGCTCCACAGCACCCACACACAAGCAAGCCACACCCAGACTGTACTGTAGAAAGTTGCCACTTAAGATTGCAGTGTACTGCCAAGAGACAAGAAGCAGCAGCAAAAAAATCTTGCAGCAAACATGAAATTAATTTCACCTATCCTAGGCTCTCTTCATAGGGCCTGGCACAGCGCAGAAGGCAGGAAAGCTGACAAAGCACACAGCAGCAGCTAAAGATGGGGCACAGAGAAAGGTGTGTCTTCCCTGGCACCAGTGGGTAGAAACAGGGAAGCAAAGGCAGGGCACACTCCCAAGCAAGGAAAACCAGGTTGAAAATGCAGAGTAGGAGAAAGTCAAGCTCCTGGAAGCTTTGCACTCGAGTTAGTGTGAGGAAGGCTTCCACACTTTGTTATACTCACATTAGCATTTCTGCTCCTTCCGACAGGCACTGGAGCAGAACTAGGGCTCACTAAGTGGAGTGGCACTACGTGGGGAACAGGAATGGAGCAATCTGCCAATCAGACAAGGTCATCAGACAAAATTCAGCCCGAACAGAAAAGATGGACATTATCTCAGGCCATTAGCTCACTGCAGCCAGGTGCAAGGACTCCTTGCAGGTTAAATGACCTACCACGTACACCTGCCTACTTCCTGGAGCACTGGATGGATGGAGCACTGGTTTTGTCGTCATCATCCCCACCGTGGCTGGATTTGGAGCCTATCCCTTTGAAAGCTCCCATGTCTACTCTCAAGCAAGTGCTGGCTTTCTCTGTTGCATAAGTTCAGCACTATTAGCCAAGACTAGACACAATCCTGCCCCATGACACTGTGGCCTTCCCTCTGCAGTTTGAAACCTGCTTCAAAAATGGGGAGTCCTGAAAAAGACATCCCCTTGTTCTAATGGACTATAACAAGCAGAAGAAGTGCCATTCTTGACACGGATCTACTGTGACCATTCCAATAGCCAAACTCCCACGGCCTGCCGCGGTCTGATGTAGAATTCTGCTCCAGGGAGCTCCTGCTCCATGGGATCCGACCCTACCTGTCCAGCCAGTGTACGCGGTGCAATCATGCGGGTCGGCGGACTTGAGGCCCCTCTCCATCTGCTGCAGCAGCTCCCTGATTTTGTTATTCAGCCGCTGCGTGAATTCGGGGGTCAGCTGTGGAGAGAAAACCCACCAAACGTGAAGGCACCGCCAGCAGGCGGGTGGGCATCGGTACACCGGGCACACCCGGCGGGGGCACAGCCGGGGAACAGCGTTTGTAACCAGACGGGTCTCTGCTCCACACGCCCGGGGCAGCTCCCCACAGTCGCCTCACCCCAGCCCCGCTCACCCGCCCGGCCGCATCGAAGTAGCCGGTGGCCAAGGACTTGTCGTAGTCCGCGTAGGGGTTGGGGAGCGCCCGCTGCGCCATCATAGTCCCGCTCGGCTCCTCTCGGCTGCGGCCCGCCCCGGCTCCGGCTCCGCCCCGGAAGGCGCCGGTGGCGCTGCTCGCCCCTTCCCGCGCCAGGGGCGGGCTCCGGGCCCGCGGTTGCTGCAGCCGGCGCTGAGGAGCGCGGGCACCGTGTCTGGCCGAGCCAGTGGGGATCAGGGCTTGTTGCAGCAGGTTCTGTCTGCTTTAGAGAGCCCTGGGGAGTTAAGGTCCCTTGCATCTGATCATGTAGGGTTTAGGGGCCCATTGCTGGTGGGTCTGTGTGCTTTAGGGAGCCCTGTGGAATTTAAGGTCCTTCGCAGCTGGTCTTGTGGGGCTTAGGGACACTGTGGGGCTAAGGGTAACTGTCTCTGGCTTAGGTAGCCCTGTGAGATTTTGGGCCCCTTACAGGTGGCCTTGTGGTGTTTAGGAATCCCATGTAGAGGTCCCTGTGGGGTTTGGTTCAGTTGGCTGTATGAAACTTGGAGGCCCTCTAGGATTAGGAGCCCCTTGCACCAGCCTTGAGGGGATGGGCACTACGTGGGTTTGGCGTTAAGCTGGTGTAGGTGCTGACAGAGGGTCAGCCCAAGGAGAATATGCTGAGTCCTCCCTCCCAGCAGTATTTCCTCACTTGGGGTGGGACCCAGCCTGGATGGGGGCAGGGGCTCTTCCTTGCTGTACCTTGCTGAGCTGCTGCTCTCACCTGTGCTGGCTGAGCCACATGTTCCCCATGAAGAGGTTAGGTCTCCATGACTCATAGGCCTGAGCAGTTCTTTTCCTCCCAAGTGCAGCATAACTGTGCTGCCCTGCTGCTGGGGGTCTCCTTGCTGACGTCCTGGGGCAGTGTGCCCCTGTGCAGCCCCCCATATACAATGTACTTTGTGCTGCCAGGTAGCATTCATTGGGCGAACATGGCCTTGTGTGCTGCACTCCTCAGTCCAGGCCTTGCTGCTTGGTATAACACTGGGCCCAGCTCCCTCTCTCCTGACCCTATGGACCTGAGGAGTTGTGATGTCCCTGCTTGGGGTCTGGCTTGCTGAAGTGTGGGACAGGTGCAGCTTTGGGGCTCTGCAGCACTTGTAGCACTGCAGGCTTGCATGTGTCTGTCGGGGAAGTGCAAAGGGATGCGGCTGAGCTTGAAGCTCTTGGTGGCTTTTAAAGGTAGGAGCTGAATCCATCTTGGTGAGTTTAGGGGAAACAGCTGCTCTAAGAATTTACATATTGGTGACTACGAGCACCCTGAGAATACATTAGGCTGCTGCATTCATGCCTGTGACAGTTGTATTATATAAGGGACTCTGGTTTTCTGTCCATATGTCCATTCTTTATTACAATCAATAAAATCAGATCTCAAAGAAAAAAAGTAAATTTTTTCACGATATGGTGAGAAACAAGCAGAAAAGAGGGAATCGGAATTATGTTTGCTTTCAGTTCTTTTTTCACTCAGCTGTTCCTTGTTTAGTGAATTTCAATCATGTCAACATTGCCTTACATTCAAGGCAGGGAGATGGACTGTACTTTTAGTATTCAGGGAGGCAGCTGTAGCATCAGCAAAAATAATGTGGAGTCTTCTGCTTAAGGCCAAATTCACAGCCCTATATTATGGTCTTCCCTTCCATCTGCAGGTCAAAGCAATATTCACTGCCCTCCTTCCCTCAGGCACAGTGCAGTATTAACTTCCAGCATAAAGCACACCATTTCAGCTTCAGAGTCTTTCTTTGATTCCTTACATTAGTTTTTTTTCCTGATCACTTAAAGACAAAGATGGTTCTCCCAAATTATCCTGCCTGTTCTCTTCACCACTCTGCCAAAGAGTTATGTTTCAGTATATTATTTTCTAATTGGTCATGGTCACTTCGGCTTCGATGCACCTCCTGCTTCCCAGGATGAACCCAGAAATCCAGGCTGCAGCTGTCACTCAGAGCCCAAGTAAGTGACTCATGATTCGGTCTTAGTAACCTGCCTATGCAGAATAGGGAATGAAAGAAGGAAGTGAGCTTGACAGGAAAGCTGCTCATGTGTTCTTGCAATCCCAGTCAGTTTGGGCTGTTTGGGGGTGGTGGGCCTGTTTTTTACTTTGTCTGAAAAGGGTCATTCTGCGTTCGCCAAAAAAAATTAAAAAGCTATTAAAACAGGTCTGTTCAGAACACATCTAGAGAGGAATTTTGTGTGGATGCAGCTATGAGAGCACACAGAGAAAATGATGAGAAAGCAATTCCCAGTAGCCTTCTTGGCAGTCCTGTCACAGTTAGCCCCAGAAAAATCTGTCTCTGAAGTGATTGGCAATCAGTGGTTGAATAGATGTCCTCAAATCTTTCTACCTGTGAGAAAACAGGTAAAAGGGTGTAATGTTTTCTGCTCCACAACATCATCTAAAAGACAAATCCTTACTTAATTTTGGCAACATAAGCATCCTGGCTGTTGGTGGTCCCAACTGGAGTGGTAGCTTATCTGTGGATTATGTGAATGAAATGGGTGTTTCACAGTCCTACTTGAAGAAAACCTCAGGATGCCTGGGTGTCTGCTCCCTCCTCATTCCAGTGAGGATGTGAGACCAAAATCTCTGACAAATGTTACAGCTGCTTGCACACTACTTGGCATTCTGCCTGAGGGCATACTGAAACATCTCCTTCCTGAGAAGAGCTGTCCTGCTGGATACCATCCTTCACTGGCTGTAGGCATCCATCAGTCCGGTAAACTCACCTACAGCAAATCTCCATGCAGCAGGTGCCCAGTGTGAGCTGGGTAGATGCGGACTTGCCAGTGGCCTTTCCAAAACGGTAGTTTGGCATCTGCTCCCCCTCCACAGCCTCCTCTCAGGGCTGGAGCAACCACACAGAGCAGGCTCCATGCTGTGCACCAGATGGGCTTGGCATGGTAACCCCATAATAGGAAATGTGAGGGTTGCTTGTTCTCCTTTGCGTTTGCGTGCTGTATGTGAGGGAGTGCAGTGAGCAAGGGCAGAGTGTCCTTCGTAGCCGTGTCAGCTGGAAAAAGGAATTTGAGAGGCTGTGTGGAAGTGCTCCACAGAGCATAGTCATCCTCAAGGTGTGTGGGAATGTCCTGGAAAAATGCACTGCCAAAGCACTTGCGCAGCGGGAGGGGTTTCATCTGCTGAAAAATTGCCCAAGGGAAGTCTCGTCAGAACTGCTATATGATAGAACTACTGCAATACAAGGTTTTTGTGGACTTAAGAGATGTAATCCGAGTTGTGGCATTTATCTCCCCATCTCTGCTTTGGTTTGTTTCTTTTTGGTGTTGGCTTCTTTGTGTTCCAGTTTCAGACAGCACAGAGTAAAAGGGAGAAGTTTCCCAGCTGTATTCATTAGCCTCTCATACACATTATTTATTCAGCAGCAGCATAGCTAGAGATACTATATACTTAAGATTGATGTCCAAGGTGTCCTAGGACATATAAAAGATCAAAATCAAAGATGCCCTTTTCTTCATTTTAAATAACAATTTTGAATATCAGATGTTGTTTCTGCCATGGTGCTGTGTATAAATTAGGGATAACTCTAGAAACTTTGCCATTCTTTAATATTAGAGCCACAGCTCCCCTGATTTGATCTCAGTAAAAATGCAAACCTACATCAAGAAATTGAAGATCTTAATGCCATTCTGAAGCTGAGTAGCTTGGCTTTGGAAGGTGAGGCAAGTGTTATATCATACCATTATGAGTAGAATTTTTTCATTTTAGAAGGATATCCAGGAGAAGGGAAAAGCATCTTACTTTACTGTATTTTTTTTTCCAATTTACAGATGGCATTGATTGTTTTTCTTTTAGAAGCTTGTATGAAGAGATCAAAGGCTAAGTACTGGTCACAGAATTTGACCCGGTCTAGTTGATTCTATTGATGGTATTTCTGGAGAGCAGAGCTCACCTGTATTTATTGTGGCCAGGTATTAAGCCAGGCATTCAGTATAGAGAATTCTGACTCCACGCACAAACACAGTGGGGGCCTTTGAGGTAGTGGTTCCCACTCAGATCTCAGAGCTGCAGCTGGTACTTCTGTGAAAACACTGCTCACAAGGAAAAAGAAAAAAAGTGGGAAGGGAAAAGAGCACAAAACTAAGAATGCTGTTATGCACGTCTGTGGCTCACCTGCATCTCACATACTGTGTTAAGTCCTGATCTCCTCTCAAACAGGATAGCAGAACTAGAAGCAGGATGTACAAGTCATAGGACTAATAAGGCCAAAAAAGGGATCATCAGCTGTGTGGAACGACTTTCATGCAAGGACTAAGTACCTAGACCAGGACTGTTCAGGCTAGAAAAGAGGTATCTTACAAGGGCTGTAGTGGCTATCTGTAAAGTCTTGAACCGTGTCACGAGTGTGACCAGGGGAGGGTGGCCCACTGGCTTTCAAAGCTAGCGGACATCAACTGCAGCAGCTTTCAGAGGTGAAGGAGATTATCCATGGAGTTAAACTGTGGCAGGTTGTCAAGTACAAAGACAGGGCTGGGCCTGTGCATGGGAGGTGCTGAGCCACCCCCTTCTGGGAGTTTGGTGGTTGTGCTGGGGGCTGCTGCTGCGTGTGTTCCCTACCACACTGCCTCAGCGTCTGGCACGGCCTGGGCTCTGAGAGGTTTTCTTTGGGCTGTTGTGTCTGGTGCCACGTGTTTGTATTTTGCTTTATGGCACGTGAACCTGGGCGGAGCAGGTAACAGCCGAACAGCTTTGTAGCAACCTGTCTTCGTGTCGGCAGCGGCAGCAGCATCCCACTTCAACTACGAACACAAGCCTCCTTGATTGGAGTGTGGTGGGTTTAGCCGATCTTTCAGCGCTCAGCCACTAGATGCCTCTGTCGCACAAGGAAGGAGCCGCAGGAATCGTCTGTGCCCGTGCCCTCAGCCTGGCACACTGGGAAGGCAGCCGTGCCCTGCTCGGTGTGGCACGGGGGGGCTGGTCGCTATGTAAGGAGTAGAGAGCAGTGGTTCTGCACGTAGCAATCCTCTGTGAAATTCTATCATTTTCTCCTCCCTGTGGACCATAAGATACCGATATCACCCAATGCAGTGGGAATCCATCCTGTCTTAGCAAATGAAAGAGAGAAGTTGGAGAGCAGACCTGATTGAGAAGAGGTGATCAGTAATGGCAACATATGATCAGGAGCAAAGAAAACCACTCAGGAAACTGCTAAAAGCTGGATAAAGCACTTTGTTTTGGTGATGAGGTAATTTGGAAGACAGTAGTGATTGTTGAGACTTTGATAGAGTTTGGTCCCTGGACAGGACTGACATCAAGTCTGATTTCTTTTGCTTTGCTATAATGACTAAAGCAGTTCTGTGTAGGGCACTTTCATCATTAAACCTGTCTTTAAAGTTCAGCGAGAAGGTTGGATGTGATTGCCAATGTGTGGATATGACTGATTGCTCTCCCTGACTCTCTGTTTGACGTCTGTCTGTCCCTCCATTCACCTTTGCACATCTAAGGGATGAGCTGTGGTAAATATGACTGTTGATTTGTTTGCTTAGCTGTGTGAACAGTTTGGGGTGGCAGTGACCAGGGTCTCTGTGACACTGAGCAGTGCAGTTAGGACCTTGTTTTTCATTTGGTACATTTTACCCCTTGTTTAGAATGGAACCTGCTATTACTCAGAGTGTACAATTCTTTTTCCTGGAAAACTATTGAGTGTCATGTTTTTGAAGGACCTTCAATCTCAAGTGTCTATACTATTGACAGTAAGGACACCCAGGCAGCATTGCAACATCTGTCCTGATCCAGGAATGATTTGGCACCTGTGCCAGTATCTTGATATTTATTATCCACATCCACCTTTATGGTAATAGTTTTGTCTAGATTTGTCTTGGTCAGTAAATATGTGCCATTAGGTCCTAGGTTTGCCATCCTGGTAGGTTTGAGGTATCTGCTATTTCTCAGAGCTCCTGTAACTGCAATTCTTAGAAGATCGCTCCTCCTGGATTTTCCATCAAGTTTGCTCACCTTGGTTCCTGTCCCCTGCTCCTAGGCTTGTGTCGGACTGTTTTGTTTCTGTGGCCCTTCCCATCACTAGAGAGGGAATTAGCTGATGGCTCTGAAGAGGAACTTATTCAGAGCTTCTCATCTCCTTCAGGGAAATTACAGAATCACAGAATAAGCTGAGTTGGAAGAGACCCACAAGGATCATTGAGTCCCGCTCCCCAAGAGCCCCACCATGTGCCCAAGGGTATTGTCCAAACACTTCTTCAGCTCTGTCAAGATTGGTGTAACCAGCATTTTCAGCCTTTAGATCCCAAAGGGAAGGCAGCTGGTGAGGAAGGAGAGATTCCCATTCTGATGCAAAGCCAGTCACAGCAGGTAATTCACAGTCTCCTGCTTCTCAGAGATTGGCTGTGATAAAATCTGTGGCTCAATTTCAGCCCAAAGTGTTTCCTTGCAATTGGTACCCTAGAAGTCTTCCTGTAGCTTACAGATCCCCTTGCAACCACTCTCCCCTCCTGCAGGTAGTCAGTGAGTCACACACCTACAAGACACAGGTATTCATTCATTAGCATCATCTAACTCAGTCCCTGTGCTGCTAGTAGCTGTAATTCCGTGTCAGTGCACAGATGCCCGGCGACATCTAAATAAACTTCTTTAAATCCTGCCCCCATAAATGTGTAATGCTGCTTAATCAATCCAGTTCCTCTAGACTCCTGTCTCTTGTGGAACACTCCAGAGGCTGTAAACTTCTGCTGAACTCTCTCATGGTTCAGATGTTCAGAACAGCTCTTTGCAAAGACTTTGGGTGTCCGCAATGCCCCAGATGCAACTGCATCTTGGAGTGAAGCTGGGCTTGGAGTTACCTTGAATGCAGAGGATGGATCAGATTGTCCTTTCTGACACAGGTTTAATTGTGTTGACAGTTTTATGACTGAGCAGGGACTGGAGTGTTAATAGTTATTAATATAAGAAAGCTGGAAGTGGTGGTAAAGAACCTTTGGAGCTTGTGGGTATCTCAACAGGCAGGTGTGGTGAAGCTCCTCTTCTTCAGCTGTGGTGGTGGGTTTGGTGCTGGTGTATGCTCCCCTGAGGTTTAGGCACAGCAGAAAAGGAAAATGGATCAGCAGGGCTTTTCCCAGGTGACCCTCAGAGAGCTCTGCTGAGACCAGACCTCACTGACCCTGTTGAAAGAACTGCCCCTGACTAAAACACTGCAGAAAGGCAGGCTTGGATATGCACCTGAGAATATTATTTCGTACCTCAGGTATATCCCTAACCCCTGAGGATTAATTTTTACCTTAAAAAAGCAAGCTGCTGGGTGGAGGCTTTCGAGAGTAGGGCTCATCCCAGCTGGCACAGGGCCAGCACAGCTGCCTGTCACTCAGCCACAAGCCCTGCTGGCCCTGCCAGGACACAGCACCACACCTTCTTCTCTGAGAAGTGACATCTCTTGGTGGGTCGCTGCCTGGAACACAGGAACAGAGTGTGCTGGGTGCCGGAGAGCTTCCTGTTCTTCTTGCATTTGAGGTATTTTCCCCAGGTTTTGGTTTCAGAAGGGCTTTTCAAATCTTAGCCATTAGGGATTGAAAATGTTTTTCCAAATCATAATGTTGCTCAAAGCAAAGGGGCAGTTTCTTCGCTACATTTGCAGCCTCATGGCTTCATACCTTCCATATGCATTATTAAGGTACATGGAGGGAGAGGGAAGGGAATTCATAACACAATAGCATTTCTAGTGTGGTGAGCTTGAAAGCTGATGACTGTCAAAACATAGAGAGTTTATCATTCCACATTTTGCTTGGATGATTTTTAGTTACTGTTTATTTGCCCTTTGGAGAAACCTAAAAGGGGTGCATTGTGAGTTTTCCTGGGAGAGGCAAGCAATGAAAAGATGAAATTTAATCTCAGTTCCCCGCATGATCCTTTGCATATTTGGAAGGACTATGTGTTAGCTGACTGGCAGGATGGAGGGAAATGTTGTTAGGAGATGTTGCTCTCTACTAGAGAGCACTGTGGCTGATGCTATCAAAATGGGTGCTGTCCCAACAAAAGGAATGTCATAGCTTGAAACAGATTTATTCATGTCATTAGCTGTGTATCTTGGAACCCATTTCCCTGGAAAAAAGGCAGAATTGGCAAGAGAAGTCAGTCTGAATTGCCCCAGCTGAAGCTATGCTCATGGCTGATACTGGGCTGATGCTTAAACATAAGTCTCCATACTTCTTCCACAACATTCTGCCTTTACTTTTCCCTCTGGGTTCTTGCTACTGAAGCAGCAGCCTTTCCACCCAGTTACTGACTCTTCTTGTGCCTGTAAAATTACAGTCTATCTGTTTCAGGAAGCTGATAATGAGAGGATGGTGGTAAACAGAAAACTGGAAGCATTCACAATGTGTCAGCACTGCTGTTCTACCTGCTGCACAGGTAGATGTATTAGAGTCAGAGTCTGATGAAAAAACCTGTATTGGCCAGGGTAAAGTGGTGTGGTGATGGTCAGGAGAAGAGAAGGGCTAGGGCAAAGCCAGAATGAAGGCTTTAAGCTTCACAGGAATCAACAGAATGAAAAGTTTGAGTCTTTTCCAAAGTCTTTTCCAAAGTCTTTTCCAAAGTCATGGCTCGAGACCAATTCCTTCTGCTGTTGATGCTGGAAATCAGACGCACTTGGGTCTGATGCCCAGAATGAGCATCTAAACTCTTCAAAGCACACTCCTGAGTGTGCCACAGCTGTGGGGAATTGTTAGGGGGAGAAGGGAAGGAGAGAGTTCAGCTCTCTGGAAAGGGTAAATGTGATTGCAGGAGTGTGTGACTGGCTGACACTTTGGCTAGAAGAGGAAAGAGGTATCACTTGGGTAAAGCATTCTTGGGGTATCCCTACAATGTTTCCACTCACCCTTCTTACCAGCTGATATTTGCTTTCCACTATATCAGTATTCTGTATTTTTCAAGCCAAATTTCCTCCCTCATGTCAGAAATGACAAACTGAAGCTCTTCTTGACCATGTATGGTCCATGTAAATCAACTTCTTGTCTTTGCTGTGGTCTCCAAAGCACACGCTGTTGCCGAGATCTCTGTGATCAGAGTAATGAAAGGAATACTTCTCAGCAGCACTTAGCTCTTGTGGATTTTTGTCAGGTTTTTTGTCACATCCATTGCACTGGATGCGGTAATTTATGGTTGCTTTGGCTACAATGGATTGTAGTGTGATGGAATCCATAGGAAGTAGAAACAAATGAATAGAATTGATTTTAGTTTATTTATGGCAGTGGATAAAGATGGAAAAGTGAGTATTTAAATTACTTTAATCAGTACAGGAAAGTGAACAAGCTGCCTTTCGACTACTCTGCTTTACAATTTGATTGCTCATTTTACTAAAATCTGATATAATTATAAGCACATCTGTTCATGAAGTAAACGATCTGAAAACTAAACCCTGTGTTTACAGCTCTTAGCTGAAGTTTAATATATTCAGGCCCCAGCTTTGACTGTTGTGGGGCTAAGCCAAATCCACAGATGTGGGTGTTTTGGGGTTTTTTTCTGATAGTACTGTACCATGTTGATGCTCCTGACTCTGGCAGTGCAAGGAACTCGATCCAGAAAGTTCAGAGTGCAGTTGTCAGAGCATTACCCAGACGGGCCTTTTTGGTGTCTCCAGCTCTGTGGTTGGTTCTTGTGCTCTTTGAGGGGGAGGTCTGCATGCTTAGAGGAAGAAGGAAAAGCATCTTGTGTTCCCTTGGCTTTTTCAGTGTGAACTGGGGCTCCCTAGTGATTACCTGCTTTGTCTTTCCTGAAGCTGAAAGAGACAAAACGGTTCAGTATTTGAGATCCTGCCTTCTTCAAATGAACGAAGAATTAGGACCTGCTGCCTTGAGATGTAGAGTGATTCCATGATCCCATGGGTTGGTTAATTTAAATCCTGCTGAACATTTTTAGGTGTCAGAGTGAAATGGGTGAAATGGGACAATACAGTGCAGAATATCTTCAGGGGAAGAGCAGCCTAACTGCATCTAAAGCCCCAGCACTGGTCCCACTCACATGTCAGCCAGGGCTTTGTGCCCTCTTTTAAGATGTGCAATGAGAGCCCTCACTCGAAAGCACAGGTTCTCTTTGAGCCAGCTGGTCGCTGTTGGGAGGAGACCATTCTAGGAATTTTGTTAAGGAAAATGCTGTGTTTGTTAAAGTACAGCAGTATGTATTAACCCCATGCACCTCTACAGGCTGGAAAGCAGCTCCATGGAGAAGGACCTGAGTGTCCTGGTGAACAACAAGCCATCCATGAGACAGCAGTGTCCCCCTGTGGCCAAGAAGGCCTCAGGAGTCCTGGGATGCATTAGGAAGAGCATTGCCAGCAGATTGAGAGAGTTGATCCTGCCCTTCTACTCAGCTCTGGTGAGGCACATCTGGAGTGTCCAGGTCTCAGCTTCTTGGTACAAGAGGGACAGGGAGCTCCTGGAGTGGATCCAGTGGAGGCTGCACAGATGAGGAAGGGCCTGGAGCATCTCCTGGACAAGGAAAGGCTGAGGGAACTGGGAGTGTTCAACCTCAAGAGGAGCCCCAGCTGAGGGGGGCCCTCATCCCTGTCTGTCCCTGTCTGCAGGGAGGGCTCAGAGCAGGAACCAGGCTCTGCTCTGTGGGGCCCAGCAATGGCACAAGAGGAATGAATGGGCAGGAACTGATGCTCAGGAAGTTCCACCTGGACAGGAGGAAGAACTTTTCCTGTGCAGTGACTGAGCACTGGAACAGAGACCAGAGAGGATGTGGAGTCTCCCTCACTGGAGATACTCCAGACCCACCTGGACACAATCCTGTGCTGTGTGCTCTGGGTTGACCCTGCTGGAGCAGGGAGGTGGGACCAGATGAGCCAATGTGCTCCCTTCCAGCCTGATCCATCCTGGGATTCTGTGTATTGCCAGGTATAAAACTTTATCTAGTGTCTTTCATCCCCATGGAGCATGGTACAGTCTTATGACTGACTAGCTCATAAAGCTCCCCTGCTATTACAACAGTGCTTTCTGGATAAACAGTGCTGGAGTTCTGGGGTTGAATTCCTGAACACTTAACCTGACAGCATCAATTACCTCTTCAAACTTCATTGCTCTCCGGCTCTAAAATGTTTTTTGTCAACCAAAATCATGTCCCTTCTCAAATGACATTACAGATCTGTATATTGAGAGTTTGCTGTGCTGTTTGAAGAGAGATCTGCATCTTCATGTGTGGATCTGCCTAATTTGTATCTATGTGTAAGTTAAAGAAAATGCTTCAGTGCATAGCCCTGTGTGCAACAGTCAAAGCTTTTTATTTTTATCTTTTCTCCCCAGAGTATCCACAGGAAGGAAAAAAAAAAGTAGGAGTGAGGAAAAGATTAGGACAAACAAATTTTGCAAATCCTTCCAATCTGGAGCACCAGGCATGAAGCAACAAGGAAAATGCTGATTGATCATGGATGCTGTTTATAAGGTGAGAGCCCAAGGCCACATTAAGTAACTCCTATGAAATGTTAACTCTCCCTCCCACCAAAACCAGGGACAGCTAGCACTGCACAGGTGCTAAAGGGTAAGAAACTAGACTGGAGAGAAATTTTGTGTGTATTTATATATATTTACCAAAGGGTAAATAGATTTATACTGGAGGGATGATTAATTCACTTTTATTCTCAGGAAATTAGGGAAGAAGCTTTCTGTAGAAAACTTTCTGTTTCTTCTCATATAGCATACTTCAGTTGAAAGAGACTTAAAAGGATCATCCAGTCCAACTGACTGACCACTGCAGAGCTGGCCAAAAGTTATAGTATGAGATTAAGGGCATTGTCCAAATGCCTTTTAAACACTGACAGGCTTGAGGCATCAACCACCTCTGGGAAGCCTGTTCCAGTGTTTGACCACCCTCTCCGTAAAGAAAGGCTTCCTTAATGTCAAGTCTGAATCTCCCCTGATGCAGCTTTGAGCCCGTCCTGTCACTGGGTATGATATCTGTTGTGGCAAAAGAGATGTTAGGGCATGTTGTTAAGAGAGTATTTCTTGCTCAGGACAAGCTTGGTCAAATAAGGCTGAGAGAGGACACTTTACCCAGACACTCAAGGTAGAAGCCCATAAGCTAGTCATCGAGACTGGTCGTGTTTTACACAGTTTCAGTGGAGCTGCTTCTTTTCCTTAAAATGAGGACAGCTTTAGACCTAATCCACTAATGTGCTGGGAACAACAAGCCTGTTTTATCTGGGTTTTGTTGTAGTCCAGGCAACAGGTAGCAGTCCTACTAGTGGCAGTGCGTGTGAATCATACTTCAGAATGCCTGGCTGTGAGGACCTTTTGTTCTAGGAAAAATAAATGTCTGTAACACGCATTTCTGATGTGCTCCTTATCTCTTCTGATGGATGCTTTGTCTCTACTCATTTCCTTATTTCCCTTCTGGGTCGCCCTGGTCACAGACCCGAGATCACAGATCACAGGGTGATGTGTGATGGGTCTGGCCAAGATCCTCTGTACATGCCTGCCAAGAAGGCTGGACCAAATGGTCTGTTCCAGGTCAAAATGTACATGAAAATGATTTAGTCAAAAATTTTTTTATTTTAGTGAAATTATATTTAACTGGGGAACGGATGACGATCAGGTCAAAGAGAAATTACAAAACTGCCCAATGAACACTGTGTGTGCCTGTGCAAATGCACATAAACAGTTATATGCATAAATTAGCAGCTTGGGGACTGTGTATGTTGTAGCCTTCATCCTAGATAAAAGCCGATTTATTTACAATATAATCAAGGGCAAGTCAATTTTGTTTTCCTTTGATACAGCAAGCACACTGGGGTATGATAGCCTATCACATATTCACCCATGACAGGACTGCTACAGAAGGAAGCAAGTGTAACAGGAATCTTGAGCAAACGTAGCTAATCTTGCATTCTAAGATCACGTTATTTTTAGACTCTGTAAAGAGTGTGTAGCATGGGGGAGGCATGTGTTTGTGTAGCCTTTTTCATAATGCCAGTTTGGCCTTTTTAACAATCCACAGTAACAAGCCAGTGAAATATATGAGCCTCTGGAATCACAGGGGAAAAAGGATGACTGCTTATCCTGGCCCCCAGTTGTAAAAATGTCTTTTTAGAAAATGTCAGGGAATGAGAGATCTTGGTGCCTCCACACACCTTCCAGTAAATGGAGTTCAGCTCCAGCCTGAAGTCAAACACTGTAGACACCTTCCAGGTATCTCTGAGATTCCTGGAGCCAGTCTCCCTTGGTTGCATCACCATGAAAATAAGAGTTGTGTCTGAGGTGTGGTGCTTGTTCTGGCTCTGGGAGCAAACTGCACTTTGGGTTGTCCTTATCACCCTCCGGCAGCACTCTTCTGCCAGCCCTGGGTTTTTCCTGACTAAGGACTTTGTGAAATTGGCCTGTTGGAGTAATGTCAGTCTTTTCCAGACACTGCAAGGGTTTTCTCTGTTTCTTCCAAGTCAGCTGATCTAAGAGGAGCTGCTAATCCCAGCAGCAATGGAATTTGACCCGTTTTCAAGACGTTGATTCTTTTTCTCTTGCTGAAGATAAGAGGCTTATCTTTGCCAAGTTTGGGTGAAGCATGGGCTCTGTATCCCAGACAGAGGAGTGTACCCTGGGCTGTTCAAGCCTTAATAAAAAGTGTAATCTCCTTGAAAATAGATTTTCTCTAATGTGGGAATAGATATATGAGTCTTATTGTCAAGCATTTTATAAACTTTCTTTACTCATCAAAAGGCTGTCTTGATTATTGCTTAAAGACAAAATTTGGTAAAGAAGGGAGGTGCCAAGTTAGGCAATTCAGAATTAGCAAGAAATTTGCTATTTTTTTTAGAAAGCTTTTTCACATGGCTTGGTTTGAGATTTTCAATTGTGCTGTTATATTATTTTTCCTTACAAAATGAAAAGTCTCTATTAGCTTTTTAAACTATCATATAGGATGTTAATTGAAACTGTTGCAGGGCTTGTTGATTGATTGTGAACACTTTTGTATCCTGAATTCCTCTGGGATTTGCTACCACGTCTGGATACTTCAGTTGTTTTGAGGCATGTTTCTTTCATTTTATGAAACTGTGGATAGGGCATGAGGGTCTGTTTCCAGAGCAAACTATTTACCTTGCAGAACTGAATTGCTCTTGGCTGTCAGCTAGACTGAACTAATGTTTTTGAAGGAAAATGACATGGCATCTCAGTTTGATTCTGATGCTTTTTGACATTTCAATTAAAATATCAAAATGAAACTCTTCACTTATTGTGCTAACTGAAATTTGCTTTTAGGTTTGTGTTTTAAAAAAACCAAACAGAAGGAATTTTTTTAAAATTTAAAATAGGAAAAAATAGTATTTCTCTAAAAAAATGTGTTCTGTAGTAGGGAAAATGGCTACTTGCAGTACTTAATAAAATCAGATTTTGAGCAACTCCATTTAAAACATTCATTTTTTACTTTTTTGTTTGTTTGGACTCCCAAACAAAAAATGATGTTCAATCAGAATTAGGAAGATGTTTTGAGTTATAGGTACTGTGTTTTCCATCCCTAGCTATGAATGTATCCATGTCTTCTTCAGGCCGGGCCTTTGTCAGCCAAAGATCATGAGGAGGACAGCCTGAATTTTTGACTTCTGTATCTCAAACCCTCACAAGCACAAAGTTTGCATGTCCTGTTCAAAGCACCTTGTGTTTTCCATTGATTTACGTTGGCTCAGGGCTCAGGTTTGTGTGTTCTCCTTTACCCAGAAACACTTGTTTTCTGCAAATAAGGACTGCAGGGTTGGGACTTAGGAATAAGGTTTCATTGTGCTGTTAAAAACAGATTTCATACTGGTTTTCATATGGATTATTGCCTTCTGCAGGAAATAGTTACGGTTTGGTAGGATTCTTGCTATTTCTAGTATGAAGGGCAGTCACAAACTGAACTTGTGGAGACTGGAGGGCGACTTCTGTCCTGTGGAGTGCGTTCAAGGGAAAGCAGCTCCCAGCACCCACGGAGTGTGGTGGGCTGGAGAGTCACGTCAAGGAGCTGGGAGGCTGTTACTCGTGCAGAGAACCTGTGGAAGGAAGCAAAGAGCAAAAAGGCAGATCTCAGGGGTAGAAAGGACTTGGGACTGAAGAGGACTGAGCACTTTGTATCTTAGGAAGGCACTGAGTTGGATGGAAAACAAGCTGCAAGCAAGAGCACACTGGGCAGCTAGGAGTAATCCATTTTTAGTTCCCCTTCTTGCCTTGTCACTTGGAATTGTTTCCATCTAAAAAAAAGAAATCATCTGAGTTTATACTGAATCATTCCTGGCACAATCACGTGAGTTAGTAAGACTTAATCAAAAAGCAGCACCTGAATCTGAAGATCTGCTAAGAACCTCTCCCATTAAAATTTAAAATACCCTTTTCCCCAGACATCCTCTAAAATAGAACAAACTCTGTGGAAAAACCCCATGTTCTGGCTGTGACTTAAACAACAGGATTCAGGAGAGCTGAGGGGTAAGACTTGTACTTGGTTCTTACTCCTTTCAGTTTCTCTCCATATACACAAGTGAAGATAAGCCTTAGTTTTGAAATTCTCAACTTGTGTTGCTTTGCTGTTTCCTAAACATTGTAGGGTTTTCTTGAAATGCCTAATTTGATCTGAGATTGGATCAAAGCAGCTTTCTCTCCTGCAGCAATCCAAGAGGATTGGGTGATGGGGGATATCTGGATGCTGTTAGTTCATTTGCATGCGAACAAGATAATTTTTTTATCCCCCCACTACATACTGCAAAAAAAAGTTATTGTCTCTGAGGTAATGGGGTTTGATCAAAAATTGCTCCCTAGCTCTGCAGTGATCTCTCTTGATGAACTAACACCTGATTAGGAAATATATTGTACATCTCAATATTTTTACGGTGCTTTCAAAACTCTTTATTGTAAGTTCCCTGGGAAGCAAGTGGAGCTTGCCTTGAAATGGAAGACAGGGTTTCAAAATCACCATGAGGGATTTTGTGTGAGCTGTAGAGGTGGAGGAAAGTATTTATCTTCTTCCTAGTGGCAGCAGAGAATTGCAGTTTTGCCAGAACTTTCAACTATTCTGCTTTTCCAGTCAATACTTTCCAAGTGTAATTTAGTGGAGACAAGACAGGGTGGTCGGAAATCAGGCACAACCTGACATATGGCAGGAGAGATTTCCAAAAGTATCTGAAGGACATATGGAGAGAAAAAGTTCTTCTCTGATTTCACCTGTAAGAAATAGAGTCCAATCAATTCATGTGGGCTGCTTGTTACACTGGTCCCAATCCAGGGGAGACTTATGCCACTGGAAGCTCCACTGAGCTGAAGGCAATTACTTGGGACTTGCACTGATATGAATCTGGCCCAACATGCTCACAAATTGGCCCTGATCTGTTGTCTCTCAAGCAAGGTTGGAACTATCTTGTGCTTTTTACAGAAAACTTGAAAATGAAAAATCTGCATAGCTTGGTTGCTTAAAGCAGAGCTTCCCAGCTGTGACAAATGGCTTTAGGTGCTCCCATTTTGGGGCACCAGTCCTGGGACATCTAAGCAGGGCCCCATCTGCTCTGAGCACTTCTCTTCTTAAGATCAAGCGCTTTGTTTTAAACCTCTGAAAATGTAGATACTTAGCTTTCTTGAAATCTCTTGTCCTTGGGGATTTGCAAAGCCACAGACCACTGATTTAGTGTGATTTTTATGGTCCAGTAGGGCTATGTGATGAATTTTGTTTCTGGGATTTTCCACTTGTAAACAGTAACAAAAAGTTTCACATTTTAATGGGTATTTTGCTCTCCTTCCCCTAATTCCTCTCTCTGTACAACAGTGTAACTGAATATGAAATAAAAGGTATTCTGCCTTTCTCTGAACACTTAAGACATGGTAAGGAAGCCAGAATTGCAATTTCCCACCTTTCTGCCCCAATACTTGAACTGTTCTTGTCTGAGTGGATCTTCTGCCGTTCTTGATTTCTCTGATACGCATCCTTCCTCCAGAGCCCCTGCCCAAACTTTCTTTCTGTAGGGGAGCTACAATTGCGAGTCATGTACTGGCTGGCAAGTTCTAAGCTCAGGCAGTATGGTTGCATTTCCATAAAACCATGGGTCTCCGTTCTTCTTCCACTATTCTATGGCTGGTTTCTTTTTCCTTATTGCTTCCATCTCTTAGTGATTCTCCCTCTTCTGGTCTTTATGTTAAGTGAAGAGCATACTTAAAATCTATCCAAACCACAGGCGGCTTGTTTGTGTGTTTACAGATTTTCAGAGCGGAGGCTTCTTTAGAGAATACATGATATATTTTTTGGCCTCAAGGTGTCAATAGTTTGTGACCTTTTTTTAGCATGTTGGCAATGAGACAAATAGCTTGGATGTTTTCTCCTGGTTTCTGCAGAGGGAAATTCCTTCATCGTGGGGGAGGCTTTAAGATTCTTAAACTGGAGGCCTAACCTTTGTAATCTCAGAAGGTCTGAGGTGGGCTTGATCAATTTTGATAATAAAACATGCATGAAACTAGGGAAGACTGCAGGGTCAAATCTAAAGCAGTAGTCAGTGGAACATCCTTGCTGTGGAGGTGATGAAGAAAACTTTTTTTTTGCCTGTTGTTCACACATATAGCATTTAATCCTTAATATACAGCTGCCACATTAGGTCTGTATGTGTGCAGCAGGTCCCTGACACACTGAACACAGTGAGTATGTGGTTATACAGCTGTTTGCACCTGCAAGATGCCATTCTGCCAAAAGGCATGGTCTATTTTCTGCTCATTCCGTATGCCCTGTGTTCATGAATGGCCTCGTGGTGGAAAGAAGGGGTGAGTTTTTATGTGGATTGATCAGCTTCATTGTGCAGCCTCACTGCAACTCACATGGTAGAAGAGGGAAGTTAGGAATTAGCAGTTAGGGTGCTGAAACTGCCAGCATGGTTTGATTCTGGTTCAAACATGTATCTCAGGGCCCAAAGTCACTCCCTGATGTTGGCAGAGAGTAAAATGGAGCGTGGAATTTCCTGTTCAGTATAGGCATAACAAATAACCTTCCAAATGCTATGTGTTACACTCGTGGCAGTTTAAAGCTATCATAACGTGAAATGTGACTTTGGAAGAAAGCTGGCTCCTGAACTGCATGTGTGAGCTCACATGTGTTTGTATATTAAGATGACCTTTCTAGTACAAGGTACAGCTTTTTGCAATCCAGTCACTTATATGCATGGCTTAGGCTTTTGGATCAGTACAGGCTAGAGCCAAGCAAATGGAGGAAGAACTAACAAAAACATTTTCCAGTCCCCTGTACTTATTTGTTTTTGTTTGTTTGCAAAAAGCAAAATCTGTGTCTCTCAAGCTCCTTCTACAAATGATTGTTAGATATCTTTTTGTAGGAAAAGTGATTGTGTCCTAAACCACCTTGAAGTTATCAGGAAACATTTTTGGCTTGGCTCTCCTGGCTCTGCACACCTGTAAAGCCCATGTTGAAGCAGTGAGCTTTTCTACACCCAGTCTGTCTTCTACCCTACCTCTGTCTGTCTCTTTCAGTCATCTGGATTTGGGCCTTTCCTAAGTGTTTCTCATCCAAGTTTTCAAAAACTTGTCACATCATGCAGGGTGCCTAAACCCATGGCTCTCTCTTCTCTCTATCTTTTATGATGTTCATGACTGTTCAACCTGGTGAATAGATAATGAACTGCACAGGAAATATTTTTATGTGGTACTGGTGTCAATTTAGACTAATCTCAAACCACTGTATAAAAAGAAGTTGTGATTATTACTGCCATGGATTAAAAGTCACCTAATTCTTTTACAGCAGAATGTGTCCAGCTGCACAAAAAATCTGTATGTATATATATTGCTTTGAGCCAATTAAAACTTTGATCACCTGGATTTCAAAAGATGCCTCTTCTTTTTAGTTCTTGAAGAATAATAAATGGGCACACTTCTTCCCCAGCTTTTGTCTTAATGAGACATTTTCATCTCTGGCTAATGAGGAGTATGATTCTTTATGAAGAGTGTAGTGTAGTGTTACAGGTAAAATATTATAGTCACAAAGGTCTGTGGTTATGGGATAATATATGGAAAATTTAACCTTATTTCATCTGTTGACCAATGAAATGTTACCAGAAGATGTTTTTCTTTTGCAACCATTCATTTTTTGCTGTGAAAATTTTATTTTTCATTTATTTAAGGACAGACGGCACTTTGGAACCTGTGCTAGTGCATACTCTCCAAACACAGAGTTAAGATTCCATCTTTCCATGGAATTTGCTTCATGTCCTTTAGTACAAGAATGCTTGTAGCAGCCTCAGGCTGTCCCACCAGCCAGCATGCAGACCCCACGTTTGAGAGCTCTCAAAACCATGCTGTGAACAGCCTGGCCCCTGTGCTGTTCAGAATCATAGAATGGTTTGAGTACGAAGGGGATGTTGAAGATCATCCAGTCCCACCCCCTGCCCTGGGCAGGGACACCCTCCACTAGGCCGCGTTGCTCCGAGTCCTGTCCAATGTGGCCTTGGACACTTCCAGGGATGGGGCAGCCACAGCTTCTCTGGGCAACCTGTGCCAGGGCCTCACCACCCATACAGGGAAGAATTCCTTCCTAATATTTAATCTAAACCTACTCTCTTTCAGTTTGAACCCACTCCCCCTTGTCCTGCCACTACATGCTCTTTTATTCTTGGGGTGATTTCTCTTGCAGGATTTGCTGTCTTCCAGATGGTGTCTGGCCTGTGTTGCAACCCCCATGACAGTACTCAGAGACCAGCCTGAGGAGAAGTGTTGCAAGGGTGCCTAAGCAAGCAGCCCTGTGAGGAGGGGTGGGAGGAGGTGGGGCTACACCTGGGCCTTTTAATGGCAGAATAAATGGGAAGGTGGAGGGCAGTGCTGTACAGTCAGTCCAGTGCACCTCCTGTGCCTCTGTTCTCTTCCCCTGTGATCTACAAGAGTATATTGTCAGCACCAAGAAGAAGAAGAAATACATCTTGAAGAAATACATACAAGCAGATTTTTATTTTCTCTTGTGTTCTTTAAACTTTAGTTACCTGTTGGCAGGTCTCAAGATGACAAGAATTTTGACAGCTTGCAAAGTGCTGAAGACTTTGAAAGGCAGATTGAAGTTTTGCAATGTGTCTGCTGATCACTGGAGTTTCTCAAGGACAGGTACCAGACTGCTGAGCATCAAGGTAACAGTAACTGAACTACTGTGGTTTAATAGATGTGTTTGGCATGCAGAGATAACTTGCTGCAGATAACAGGGCTTACCTAGAGACGTGAACCAGAGGAGATTTGTCTGAACCCTAGGTGAGGGGTTGCTTGGCTAAATGGTTTTATTAGCTAAGCAAACACACTTTTTGTCTGGTCTGGAATGGAAATTATAGGGTAAATTACACCAAAAGGTGGAAGTTCAGGGTTTCAGTTAATTATTATATGGTATTTTCTTTAGAAACACCTCACCCTTCTATAGGACTGCTAGCTAACAGATCTTTCAGTCCATATGAGCATGAACTGGCTGAATATTTAAAATCATGCATCGCTTGAATTAATCCAGTTGAATCCATACAGAATCCATTTTCAGTGTATTAGAAACTGGAGCGGGTCTGAGATTAATTGGGGAGGTAGACAGCTCTTATGAATGCATCAGTGTATCAGTTCTTGATTTACTGGTGCTGGACCACTCACTTGATTTCCCCAGCTTTCTGGTGCTTTTCTAAGAGGAGCTGGAGCACACAGGTGAAATGGGACTTTCTGTGGGACTTCTGTAGCACCGAAGTGCTGTGTGAGTTCTGTCAGCATGTACTTTGCCTTGAAAAGGCACTTTAGCACAGATGTGTTGAATGAACAGTGCAATAGAATTAGCAGCTGGAGGACTGGTATTTCAAGAGGGTGGTAGGGAAGAGCACTGAGAGACTTGGACTGCAGGTGCTGCCTTACCTGGCAGGGTGGTCTAGAGGGCTGATCAGTATCATTGCTGTCCACTGAGGACTAGGGTTTCTCTTACCTGTCCCACAGCCACTCATTTTTCAGGAGTTCTCTGAGCTCCTTGCAACAGACCCTTTACTTGAGAGGACAAGGGAGAGTGGATTCAAAATGACCAAATAGGTTTAGATTCGATATTAGCAAAAAATTCTTTAGTGCAAAGGTGCTGAGGCACTGGAAACAGGTTGCCCAGAGAAGCTGTGGCTGCCCCATCCCTGGAGGTGTTCAAGGCTGGTTTGGACAGGACTCTGAGCAACCTTCCAGTGGAAGATGTCTCTGCCCATGTCAGGGGCTTGGAACTCAGTGATATTTAAGGTCCTTTCCAACCCAAACTATTCTATGATTCTATGATACTATGATACTTTTAAGACAAAAATTGTCTGCGGAGGAATACAGAATAAGGCAAGAGGTGTTCCCGTTTATATGCCTTCCTTCAGCATATGAGTTCCCAGATTAGCTTTGTCTCAGCTGCATTTAGAAGCAGAGCCTGTGTCATGAACTAGTGAACTAGAGTCCTTGCTGCTGGACCTGTCTTCCCCTTCTGCAGAGTGTACAGCAGGCATGAACTGGTACCTTGTTCACAGTCTTATACCACAGTAATCTTCCTCCCAGCAGATTAACCCTGACTCTGCAATCAGATCTGGCTTGGAAGGAAGTTATTTCTCCTTGTAATGACAACAGGAGTCCTGCTTGTGGATTATAAACCATTGTGATTACCAGTTTCCACAGCTACACCTTTGAAGAGGAAGTAGGGCTCTGGCATGAGGAGCAAATTCCTTGGTTGTTCCTCAGGCTGGGGAAGCTATGTTAGTTTGACACTGACTGTACAATAAAATTATGTCAGAGCCCTCAGCTGGGGCAGTGCTGTCTTCTCACACCTTCGAGGAGAGCTGCCAGCTTCTTTTTTTCCATTTTGAAACCTTATCAGTGGGCTAAACAATGTCTCTTGGTGGGATAAAGCAAATTGCAGCAGTTTAAACAATCTCTTCTCTATGGGTTTCGTGCTTCAGATTGAAAAGGGATGGGAAAAAATTGAGACAATTTTACTGCTGGGTGAGTGGGACCTGTGAATGCACTCAGAGGTGCTGCTGACAAATGTCATGGTGTCTAGGAGATAGAAGGCCAGGATTCATACTTGGCTGCTTGGTTTATGGCTGGGATGGCCTGTAGCATTAGTTTGCTCGTGCTGTGCCTTGTGGAACAGGAGTCCGTGCAGGTACACTCAGCTTCACAAGGATTTTAGAAAACTGTCAAGCCAACAAAGCAGGGCTGAAGAGTTCTGCTGGAATGCCATCCTTGCTTGTCTCTTGCTTCTGATACCTCTCTTGCTTTTTGGAGCTGGTTCAGTTATTTCTGCCATGGTCTGCAGAACACAGCAGTTGGACACTGTGATGCACAGAGAAGTCACTCAAGCACACTTTAGCCTGTGGTTATAAGTCTGCAGCAGGAAAAGGCATCTTCCTCTGGTAAATCCTTGTAGCTCATGGTTAGGATTGCTGATCTAGCTTTTGATGTCAAGACACCCTCTTTCTTTACCCGGGTTAATTCGAGTAGCCATAGCTAGTAGGCTGGATCTAAAGCATTCTTATGCTGATGGATTAGCATCTGAATTTTGGATTTAACATCCTAAATGGCAGATTGATGGTGTTACATACATGTTTAGTCAGTCATTCAAGGACTGCACAGTAACAGACCTACAAGGTCATATTTTACAATGTTGAGGCATCCAGTTAAGAAGTTTCATGCACATGAAAAACTGCTGCCCTACTCTGATGATGTTCCAGTACCAGCTATTCTAGCATCTACTTGTCTGTGCTGTAAAGCTAAGGGGTGATTGCTTAAAGCCAACACCACTGCTGAAGGCAAGGAGAATGAATACCTGTTAAGAGAGTAATGCCAGGTGAAACCCTTGGAAGCCATTTTAATTTCACTCCCAGAAATTGCAAGTGCATCCAAGGTGGGTCAGAATGAACTGAACTCTTTCTCTGTTTCAGAGTGTATGACAAGATCTATTGCAGGGCAGCCATCCTACCTACCAAACCTACTGTGCATCTGAAGAGCTGGGTCTAGAGCAGGGTTTGTACCTGCACTGTGACTACCTGACTCACCACAAGATGTGGTGTTCACCAAACAGTCCTAGAAGTCTCTTTCTGACATTTATTATGTGACACCTTCTGCCTTGACACTGACAGTGGGGAAAAGTTGTTTCCTTTTGAAACTTAATTATTTGAGTTCAATACCTACAGGAGTCTGTGCTGTCAGAATGGATGGAGAGTAATAAAGCTGAGATCTGGTGCAGCTTAGGAGTCTTTGGCTCTTGAGAACTTAGCTCAGATTTTAAAGCCAGCTCTACAGGGTCCTTATGATTCTGTTTGAATTCAGAATATTGAATACAAAAACTTGAACCTTTCCTGGTCCGAGGCTTTTGCTTTAAGACAGTGACAGGCTTATACACCACTTTTCCATGGGACATGCAGAAGCAGAAGTGAAAGACTTTCTAAAATTTATATGCAACCAGTAAAGCAGGAAGCCTGAAGAAAAAAATTAAGGGTAAGTCATCCTAAAAAACCTACCTGTTGCACAGCTTTGCATCAGAGTGTGGAAGTTAAGTGTAGTTGTGAGGCAAGTGATCAAGTTACCTATGGCTGGGTTTGGTGTTCCAACCAGCATTAGAGGTAATGGGTATTTATGAGAAATTTGAGGAAAGAGTGAAATGCAACATAAAGTCATGGCCCCAAGCATGCTAGAGTTCAAAAAACATTTGGACAATACTCCCAGGTACATGGTGGGATTCTTGGGGATGTCCTGTGCAGGGACAGGAGTTGGATGAACTTGATGAACCTTGTGGATCCTTTCCAACTCAGGGCATTCTATGATTCATGATGCTGTGTGTGGACTAATGGCAGTATTAGGTAATGGTCCCATTCCTCCATTATTGCAGGCTTAAGTGAGCACTTAGTTGCCTTTAATTGCTTTTTCTTGCTGGGCTATTTTAGGAAACATAACAAAATACAATGAAAACATCTAACCTATGTATAAGTTAAGTAAAGTATTAGAGAGCATGAGGGAAAGGTGGTAGTTTTAGAAGAACAGCTAATAATGCTTCTCCGAAGTCTGTATTCTGTCCAGTTAAACTCACCCTATGTGGGGAAACACCCTTGTAGGTGACTAGTGTTAGATCCATATTTCCCTATTACATCCCATCCTTCAGTTCTAAAGAAGAGATGGGCATCCATGAGTGAAAGAGGGGCACAGAGAGCAGACCAGAGACCCCTCAGGGCTCTCAGGAGGGATGTTTAGCATCACTGGTTTCAGGTTAATCAAGCTTGTTTAAAATTCAGGAATGGGCAGAGAGACTGCAGCTTGAAGCTCTTATCATTTAATGCTCTTCTGAGGCCGATGTAGTTAAATGGGGATGTAAAGGTAGTACGAGCAATAAATAGGTGGCTTGTAACTGTATAGCTGGCTCAGTAAGGAGAGGTTTGTGAGAGCTATAAAAACCAGCAGGAATGAGCTAAAAATATAGTCAGAATGAGAGAGAGATGAGGAAAATTTTGTAGAGTGCTGGCTTTAGAAACTATTTCGGATTACTGCGAAAGGACTCTTCAAATATATTTGAGGCAGGTGGAAAGAAACTGGGACAGTGACTGCAAGGAGAGTAGAGAGATGGGTGAGGAAGTTAAAGATGAGTCACAAGCTACTCCACTTCTCTTTCTGGAGGTGAAGGGGATGTAAAATGGGGCCCATTCTCATAGAGATGGGGGGAATCTAGTGAGCTGCTGCTGTGGGTGAGTGAAGGGGTGCTCATTTCCATGGGTCCTCAGTGACTTCTGCTAGGTGCCTCATCTGGCTTGGTTCACTTTTCTCCTTTGAGTTTTGTGATGGACAAATATTTGTGGCATTGTTGTGAACAGCCTTAAGAAGAGTTCAAGTTGTAGGAACTATGACTTTTCTGCCATGGAACCTGTGTTGCTTTTCTTTGGGTTTGCCTTGCATGATAAAGGAATTAATCCAGTGCTTCTCCCCCAAAAATATCCTAAGTGTGAAGTTTCTTTGGTGTATCCCAAGACACTCACCTTGACTCATTATTTTTTCTTGCCCTGTCTTCTCTCAGTGTCAGCCAGAAACAAATGTGCCACAGTAAAATCAGATAGATATATAGATATAGATATGGATTTATACACACGGGGTTGGCAAAGAAAGTCTTGACTGTTAGCCATGTCCAGCTAGATTTCCAGCCTGTGACAGCATAGTACTCACAAGAAGAATATGAATCTGTTTGATTTTTCTATCAAAGAGAAAATGACTCCTTTGTTGCTGGCTGTTTGGTCTTGTGAGAGTGAATGTAGCTCAGTCCTGGTAGCAGCTTTTTATTGTAGAAGGAATCTCGGAGCTTTTGGATTCTTCTCTGGTTCTGATATGTCAGCTGTTGTGTAGCCAGCCAGATGCATGAGCCAAGAAATGGGGTAGAGACTGTTGTGCTGTGTGGAATCGTGGTCTGCCTTAGAAAGAAGATGTTTTGTCATCTTACTGGAGGGAAATAAACTGGCCTGCCCTCAATCTGAGTGCCAGCTGTATCTCTGCCTGGCTCAGAGAGTGTGTCAGTACCCACCCTGGCTTTGGTACTTGGCATACTCGTAGTCCTCCAGCAGTTCAGGGTTCAGCTTCACCTTGCCAAGATAAACTGGGAGATTTCTTTGGAGGAGAAGAACTGGACTTACTTGACTGGGAGGCAAGAAGAAGGAAAATTTAGCCATTCACTTTCCAGTAGAGGAGTTTATAAAAGACACACTTTGAAAAGCAAATTGTACTGTAGATCTTTTGAGGTTTTGCAGATCTTTATCATCCACTTTTTATATGGGAAGGGCTGCTACAGCAGGCAACTAACTGGAACTAATTTCATCTGATTTCTTGCTTTCTTACTGGGTTTAGGTTTGTTTTTCTTGTAGCTTCTAAAATGTTTTCTTTACTTGATGTGTGAAGTGCTTAGTGAAGTGGGACCTGAACTAGTTGACTCTTCAGGCTCCTTTGAAAAAATGCATAAAATCTGTCAACACCATATCAACAGCATGACTCTTTCTGTTAGCCATCTTCATCCTCAAAGCTCTTGAAGAGTACTGCAGCCTCTCTAGAGCACAGGGCCCTCTGCTAAAGGTGAAGCTACTGATGTGTAGGAAGAAGAAACCAGATTGAAAATGGCATATATCACATTAGGAGTGTGTGGCAGAAACAATTTAGTTGAGATTACAGGAGAGATCTACCTGAGGCTATGTGGGGATGCTTCTGAGAAGGGTGAAGACAAAAGGACCTCACGGAAGCTCTGGGGGCGTTGTTTATTTCTTGCTTGTTCTTTTTTTGAAAGTAAGTATCTCTCCCAACTGATCCCTGATTGAGCCAACAGGCCTCCTCTATAGCCTGTAAATCACTTTTCACCTTAAAAACAAAACTGAAAAAACAAGGTGGGCTGGCAGCTTAGGGATATGGTAACACCTCCACTGGAAATGTAAGCAAGAATAATTGCTTTGAGAATGCTCAATGAACCAACCACTTAATTAAGAATAATAAATCAAGGAAGAGAGGGAAACATTTGAACATCTATTCCCTGCTATAGCTGAACTTGCAGGCAGGTTATGGTTGCTCAGGGACGTTTTTCTGTATTACTTGAACACTGTGTAGGGGCTCTAATAGTATAATAGGGGCTTCTGTTCGACAGAAATGATTTCTGTGCTGTCTGGTATAAAAAGGAGGTGGGCTGTGGTGGGAGGAAGGCCATGCAGATCCCTGTCAAGTACTGTAAGTCAAGTAAGGGTGAGGCTCTAAAGCTCACAGTGATTGTTCTGGGGTTTGGCCTTCAGCACTTAGATGAATCTTTAATTTTCTGGTCATTCCACCATTGTGGACTTTGTTTCCTGAAGGATTCTGCCAGGCTTGGTGGCAGTTAGGACCACAATTCAGGTGACTGCCCCAAGATGTGCCCAGTGCTGGGACATGCTTGAAGTGGAGTTGCCATTTGTGTGGACTCCAGTCTGTGGCCTACCAGGGGAAGGCATCCAGCCTTTGACACCATGGCTGGGAGAAACTGTACCCAGCAGTCAGTGTCCCACGTGGGTAGAGTAGGTTGGGCTTTCAACAGGCTTCCAAAAGGGGAGAGGCCCTGCCCAAAGCCCAGTCTGAGGCACCCACATCACCTCTGTGCAGTACTTTGAGTGTCTGGCAGCTCTCTGCAGAGAGGTGCAGGGAGATTAGGGAGCCCACCAACCTGTCATTTTATTTTGGTCTAAACCTAGGGGATTTAGCCACAAAAATTCTGTTCATAGCTGGGGAGGGAGGAGATTTTGGTGTTACTGCCTAAACTGTCCAATGGTGTGAGAAGGTTCCAAAAATTATAGCTAAATCTTTGGAGAATGACTGGATGTTTGACATTAATGAGGAAAAAATGGCAAGGCTAAAAGCATCCCAGCTGCACAGAATTCAATTACTTGGGAGTGCAGTTTGATTTTTAGTGTATTTTGCAGTACATTAGTAATTGATCTGTGTGGTATTTGTAACTGCAGAGGGTCTCTAAATGAATGTTTGTCATGATGGTTACAAAATGTTCAATACTGAGAATGAAATTTTTCCTTGCTGTGATTGTTCATCTGATTTATGGCTAGTGGAAAGTAGCTCTCCAGCTCCTTTCGGCAGTAAATTGATCTTGATTTTTGTTTTAAAAATCCCAGTAAGAAGAATAGTTCTGTAAAAGAAGCCAATATAAAGCTAAATCACGGTGAGAGCTGCTTCCTGTGGACACGCTTGGCACATTTCCTGTGGCATAGGCCACTGGGATTTTTGCACTGGTGGTCACTCTGCCTGTGCCCAGGAGACCGCTTTGCTTGCCTTCCAGAAGTGGAGGTTTTTCAGGGTCCTAAAAGTTCATCATCCAAATTCTTTTAAGCCCAGGAATTCATTGGCAAGTCTATTTACAGCTTTGCTTAGTTTTTCTCTTCCTCTGCATGTCACCGGTGATCCTCATGTCTGAGGGAATCTCCCAACTCATTCTGTCATTTCTGCTGTTCACATAGTCATTATTTATTTATTAGAAGGTGGAGTTCTTTCGTGGTTTCCCATCCACTGCCTGGACAGGGTAAGAAAGGTTTAGTTTCCAAGTGGAGCCAAAGAGGATGGTACATTTAGTCTGATATGTGCAAAGACCCGGTTGTGACTGAATCTCTTAAGGACTTCTGTAAAACTCTGTCCCATTTCCCTTGGCTGTAAAATAGTGATGCAGCCTGTAAGGGATCCCCCAGTTACTGTGGGACTCAGTTCTGCTCAACACTCTCTGGAAGAGGTATGGTTTCCTCTAGGCTGATTGTATCATAGCTGCTTCTTCCAGGACAATTTATGTCTGTCCCTGAGGTAACTGAGACCATGAGCATCCATCTGACCTATGAGTTCCTCTGGTCTTGTGTCCTACAGCAGAATAGACTGGTATTTTGAATTTTGCTGTCTGACACCAGTCCAACTAAACATACACTTATTTTTAGTGGCATTGCTGTACAGTTGCACCAGAAGTTAAGCACCTGTCAAAGGTCAGAGCTGGATGAGAGCCAGCAGAGTCAGCAGCAGGCCTTGAGCAAACACTAAGGAGGCAAGCGATCAATTCCCTACAGGGTTATGATATTGGTAAATTGCAAGATGTAATATGTGGAAAAAATGAACTAACGGATAGGGAAGGGTGATCCCACAGTAATAGCAGCACATGCTCCTCTGCTTGCAGTGAGGTTTGCCAGCTCGTTCAGGGTAACAATTTTTCCTAAGTGTTAGAAAGAAAAAAGGCATCAGACTAGTAAAAGAGATGGTATCTTGGCAGCTGGGAGTGGGAGAAGGGCAGGAATACTTACAGTGTTGGGCATGAAAGGCAGGTATCCTAGGTGTTACATGTATAAACATCAAGCCTTTCCTCCTGTTTGAGTTTCTTCATGTGCCTTTCTCTAGGTGCAGACAGCAAACTTGGTGCTGGAAGATGGGATGAAGATGAAGGGCTATTCTTTTGGCTATCCATCCTCCACAGCAGGGGAAGTTGTATTCAACACGGGGCTCTCTGGGTAAGGCAACAGCAAATGACATATAAGGATCAATACTTCTCTAGAAGCTTGTTGAAGTGTGAAAGCTGCTTTTTCCAAGCTTGTAGGGTCCTGAGCCACGCAGGCAGTTTTCTGTATAAGGCTACATTGTAGTCCAGAGATACAGAGAGAGAGAGAGAATTAATGAAGATGTCTCAGGCAGACCTCTTGCGTCAAAGCGTTTGTGGTGATAAGCACCTCTAAAGACTTACCTAAGGAGATAATGAGATACATACAGTTTTGATCACTTCCTACTGAATTGCTGAGTCAGAGCAGAGCAGCTGGCTGTTCTCACTCCAGTGTCCAGATCAACTATAGATGGCTGAAGCATCTGCAGCCTTCTTGGTAATGGAACTTGGCTTCTGAGTGCAAAATTTTTAAACCCCAAGCTGGTCACCTTTATGACCCATCCCTTATGTCATTTGTTGGGTCATACCTCAGGTAAGGATGATTTTACACTCTTTTCAGCTAAAGGGCAGGATCATATTCATCCCTAATCTAGCATGATTCTCTGTCCTCTTGAGTGGTAGAAGCCTATGGCTGACTTGGGTTGGCAGCCAAATGCTGCCGGTGCTTTTGTTGGACTGCTTGGGCAGAGGGGCTCTGGCCAGAGGAAGGGGGCTTTTGGTGAGGACAGGGATATATCCTTGGGAGGTAGGACATCTCCGAAGTTGTTGATGCTTGAGCTTCTTCTGCAGTCATTCATAGCTGTCTTTGCTCACCTGCACTGTGTTCCCCAAATTCTGCTCTCCTTTGGAGATCACAGTACTCACAGGATGAGTTTTTAAATGATATCATTGGTGATTATGTTAAATTACTGCAGAGGAGAATCAGTTTGCAGAGTTTTGCATTAGGAGACAATTATTTAAGCATTTCAACAGCACTAATTACTGGCTATGTGTATTGGTTTGGCACGGCCTGGTTTTGGATAGCAGGGGGGCTGCAAAGATGACTCCTGTGAGAAGCTGCTAGAAGCTTCCACCATATCTGGCAGAGCCAGTGGCTGACGGCTCTGAAGATGGACATGCTGCTGGTCAGAACTGGGCCTATGAGAGAGGCTGGTAATGCCTCTGTGATGACATATTTAAGAAGAAAATCAAAACAAAGTCGGGGGTTTTTTGCTGCTAGTCAGAGGTGAGGAGGAGGTGAGAACATGTGAGGGAAACAACATGGAGACACCAAGGTCAGTGAGGAAGGAGAGGAAGGAGGAGCTCCAGGCACGGGAGCTGAGATTCCTCTGCGGGCCGTGGCGCAGACCATGGTGAAGCAGCTGTGCTCCTGCAGCCCATGGGGATCCACGGGGGATGCAGAGATCCACCCACAGCCCGTGGGGGAAATGCCCGTGCCAGAGTGGGTGGGTGCCTGGAGGAGGCTGTGCTCCAGTGGGAGACCCAGTGGAGAGAGAGGGCCCTGCTTCCAGGCTGGAGCAGCCTGTCCTTGGAGGACTGCACCCCGTGGGGAGAGACCCACGGCTCAGCAGTTTTGGGAGGGCTGTGTGCCCGTGGGAGGGGCTCATGTTGCAGCAGGGGCGGTTTGGCTGCTGCTCGTGAGAGGGGACCCACACCGGAAAGTTCATGGAGACCTGTCTCCCATGGGAGGCACCCCATGGCCTCACAGGGGAAGACTCTTTTCCCGGAGCAGTGGAAGAAAGTCCTGGTGATAGACTGACCAAAACCCCCTGCCCTGCCTCCCTGTGTTATCAGTGGGAAGGAGGGAGGGCCTGATGGGGGGAAGGTGTTTTAAGGGCTTATTTTATTTCTCATTACCCTCCTCTGATTCTGTTAGTAATAAATTTTACTTAGCAACTAATGTTGAGCCTGTTTTGCCTTTGAAATATTTCTCCTGCTCTCCTTATCTCACTCATGAAGCCTCTGTTAACCCTTTCCTCTTTTCCCTCCTTTTGCCCAGCTGTGGTAGGGGAGGGTGACCAAGTGACTCTTGTGGGTGCCTGGCACTGGGTCAGTGTCAAACCATGACACTGTGTTAATATACCTGCCAACAAGCCACTGTTTAATGTAGATCAGAATGATTGAGGGCACCAGGGTTCTCTTCTCATTGATAGATTACGGGCCATAAATCTTGGCACACCACAAAAGTCAAGGAGGACCTGAGGGATTAACTTCCTTGCCACATGTTATTGTGGCAGTAGAAGTTGTGTTTGTTCATTGTCTAATCATTTGGAGAAGATGCTGTGACAGAGATCTCTTCCGTGCTGGGCAGCATATGGTCATGGAGAGAACATTCAAAATGTAAGGTTCTGGTATCTTCAGAGCACCCTATCCAGAACATGACCTTGACTGATGCAGAGAAATGGAAGACAAGAGTTTGCAGCATTGTTGCAGAACATAAAAGCGGCAGATTTCCTACCAGTCCAGGGGCTGCTGCCTGTTGAAAGGAACCCTGTAGCTGTACCTCCTGCTCCTGATCACAGAGATCAAGACCTGTGTATCCAGAGAAGCCGAACTGTCCCTTCTCCCTGACACAGGAAGAGGCTGTGCCTGTGTGAAGGAAGTGCCCAGGCTGCTGGGGCATGCAGCAGTTTGTCACGATAGGGAGCAAGAGGTTAGTGCGGGGGTGCTGATAAGCCTCAGACCTGCCATCTGTGAAGTGGCTGTTTCTAGGTGCTGAGTGGAGTCAGCATGGGCTCTGTCCTGGGGTGATTAATGGGCTGCTCTGCACCATCTCCTCATCTGGACTCCCATGTTCTGATTCATGTTATAGAAATGGGAGGCAAAGCACTTTATATGCATACAGCTCTCAGGCTTGAAGTAGCTGAAGCTTGGTGAAATGTTGTTTATTACTCTGGAATAGAAGGCAGAGAGCACTCTTTTGGGGGTGAAATGTTGAATTTTTGATAGAAAAGCATGAGGATGAATTTTCAGAAACATTAACTGAAAAAATAAACCTACTATTGCAGCCATCTGTTTAGTATAGGAACAAAAAGAGGAGATTTCCAATTAAGAAAAAAGAGTTACAACCCATAAAACGTCCCATGTTTGAAATGGCTCCATGAAGGTGTTTACCTCCAATAAGTCTGTGTGTGTTTCCCATGATATTCTCGTGAGAGAATGGATTGACAGGAGTTACTGAAATCAGGCAGAATTTTGGGCAGGCACAGCAAGGACCAGACCTTGTAGCACATTTGGAGCTGGTGTTTCCATCTGCTCCTCTGTACTCCACATGGCATTGTTCCTGCTTAAAGGGCACCGTCCATGCCGAGCTCTGTCTGCACACCCCACCCAGACCCAATGGCTCTCTGTCCTTGTTTGTTGATTACAAATGACATGCAAAGGTTAATTACATTAGCTTTGTCAGTAACAAGGTGTCTTTTGGAAGCATAACCAATTAGCTTGGAAGGAGAGAGCAATGCCAAGCATGCACATGCCATGTGCCTAGTACCTACTTCAGTTTTGGGATCACACTGCACTTTGTGTGATTGGTTACCTGCAGCAGCAAATATAGATTTGAACATCAGGAGAGGCTTACCTGAAAATATTTCCTGGCCATTGTTCATTCAACCTGTCATTTCTCAGAGCTGGCTGGTGTGCTGCATTGTCTATATCTGCCATCAACCAGTCCTGCTTTTGTGAAGAGCTTCCCAGTGCTTGACAGTTAATCTTCTGGCAGTAAATCTGGTGTTCCATAAAAATGTCTCTTGTTACTTGCTGATATCTGGTAGATGGCTGGACTTGCCAATTAAGTATTGTTTAAACAATAACGACAATAATAAATTATATTTCGTATAGGGCAGGTTCATCCTGAAGTGTCTTCATGCATTTGGCTCAATATTTGTGGGGATAACGTCATCTGTTGCTAAATTGCAGCTGCTTTTGGGTCGAAAGACAGCAATTGTTTAATGGATATTTGCAACAGTATAAGGGAGAAAGTGAAGGACCGTCTGTTAATTTGAAGCTGAAGAATAGGAGCATATAGACCATATTTACCCTGTCCCCCTATATGTGTTTGAAAGTGAGACTGGATCTACTAGGTCCGGAGATGATACTTTGTGGGATCCTAGGTTTGGTCCTCCGCTGCAGAAGAATGATCCGATATGCTTTCAGACCTGTCCTTGCTGAGAAGGCCTTTCAGGCAGGTGCTTAAGAAACCGTTGGGGTTCTGCCTGGGCTAATGGTAGGATATGCTCTGGGGCCTTGTGACCAGGGGTGGAATGCTGAATCCCAAAGCATTGTCTTCAACTTGCCTTCTTCAGCGATACACAAACCAGCTTTCAAGCACTTAGGAGTTTTGTCAGGTGAAATGCATGGTCGTTTGTGGGTGGGAACATGGAGATCGCCTAGAAGAGAGGCCAGGCCTCTGCTGGGAGAAACTACATAAGTGGGACCATGGCAGGTTTTGTTGACAGAGCAGGTAGGAGAGAAGGACCCAGGGTAGTGATGAGGAATCCCAAGGACTTGTCTATGTCCTCCCCCACAAAAAGAGAAGTTACAGCCCTGAACATCCCAAAACATGCAAGCTCGAGAGTGCGGAAGGGACAAAGCCCAGGCAAACAGCTCTGTTGTCTGCTGTTCCCATCGAGCTCAGAGGCAGCTAAGTAGCAACATAACTTCAGACAAGCAAGCAGCGAGCAAAATGGAGAAGGTACTTTATTGAGAGAACAGCTTTCTTATATATGTTAGCTAACACAAGTAGAAAGGTCATAGGTCTGTTAGACGGATGCCTCTCACGACCACTGGTCAGTTAATTAAAAGTGACAATTAACACCTGCAAAAGATAGATTACAAAACATAGAAAATAGCTTACATACTTCTCTTGGTTCCCAGCTCCGTGCTGTGAGAAAGGCCTTTCTCACAGCCTGCTAGAAGCTGGAGTTTTCTCTCTGATGGAGCTTTTCAGCATCCACAGTCCACCCCTTTTGTTTTAAGGCTGAAAGGGGAGCGTTTGTAATCCTCTGCGGGGCCCCCTGCAGAAAGGAGAACAAACACAACGTACAGAGTCTCAATGAGACACTGAATTAAGGTGGATGGAGATCTTCCAACAAATGCCATGAGAAGCACGTCCTAACAAAGTCAATTCTACATCAGTTATCAATCCTAAACAGCCTTAAGGGCTCTAACATTCTGACTCCATAACAAAAGAAAACCCAAAGCTCAGTCTCTGCTTGTGGAAGGACCAGGCTGATGGTTGACATCTTGGTCACCATCAGAAGGATTGTTCAGTTGATGTTTTGCACTCTGGTTGTTGGTCTCTTTCCGTTTTTGATTCTGCGCCTGGTGCTGCAGGTGAGGGCGGATGCATCTTGCGGGTACCCATCATACTCCGGTATCTGTGGAAACGCAAGCATACCCGTGACCCCAAACAATAAGCTCACGCGGGCCTACCCACTTATTAGTGACTAGGTCCCACGCCCAGACTTTTGCCTGGGGCAGCTGCGTCTTGCCTGAAGACTGTAGAGAGAGCAAATGGTTCAAAATAGCAGGACTGTTTGAATTTGGTGGTACTGTGAGGTGGTTAATTATATATGAGGCTTTCTCTAGCCAGCTCTGTGGGGTTTCTCCATGGATTTCCCCTTTTGTTTTTCAAGGACATGCTTCAACGTGCCGTGAGCGCATTCAACAGTATTTGGCACACCCAGGACCGAGAAAACCAACTTATAGTCAGTAATGATATCACGGTTCTTCCTTCCAGTGTGAGCAGGGGCCCACATAACTGAGGAGAAAAGGTGTCAATAGACACTCTATATAGTGCACCTATTTAAACTGGCTAAATTCAAGGATGTGTTTTACATCCATGTGCCAGGAAGGTTTTATACCCCTGGGTTTATTCCCGGGTTAAGGCACAGCGAGTC
>WEIT01039829.1:2405-13833 GCA_013389985.1 Dryoscopus gambensis
TATTTAGATGATTCCTTAGTAAAATGGGATTTGATATTTAAAACACAGAATTATGAAACTGTGTACAATTCGTATTTTTTAGGTTAGGATGAACTCACTGGAAAAAGTTAGTATACCAGAACGACATAATGTATGCATATCTGCATAAAAGAAGAAAAGTCTCATACCTTTCTCTGTTTCATGGTATCAAAATCTTCAGGAGGATCTAGAACTATCTGATAGCCATAAAGCTGACTTCATTAGCTGACACATTCATTTCATGATTGATGACAAACTCAATATTTTTCTACTTTTTTTCATGACAGCCAGTCAAATTCTTACCCTAGGAGAGGCCAAATATTAAGGTTTTACTTGGTAAATACCAAGTTTCTGCCAGTTTCCAACAAAAATTTCAGGAATTTTGGAGATCAAAGTATGAAGCTAAGAAACTTAGGATTTTCATGACAAAATCACTACCAATAAAATCAATAACCAACAAAATCACTACCAATAAAATCAATAACCATTACCATTTGATAGTTACTTACTGTTGCTGAATGGTAAGGTCATGTGTTTACACTGAAAATTGTGGTGTAATGTTGTAAGTAAAGTAAGCAATATCTTCTTTCTCTTGACTGCTATCTCTGAACTCTCTCAGCTGTAACTGTGAGACAGGTCAGTGTGAAAGAAACACCATGAAAGGCTGTTTGTCAAAAGTTAACATGTTATAAAATATTGCAGGTCTCACTGGCAAAATAGTAATATAAGATACAATTTGCCAGTTAATATGACACTTTTTATAGCCATCTGGAAGATTCCAACTCTTGTAATGAGTTGTCTCTGCACAGTGGGTAAGAACAACACAGACACTTCCCCCATCTTGGTGGAAAGAAGAGAGACTAGAAAAAGCAAAACCAAGAAGGATTGTAGTTTGTGAGAGAGTAATTTTAATGTGTTAAAGAAAGCTGAGCATGCAAGAAAGCAAAACGGAATTTTTTTTTCTTCCCACTGGCAGGGAGGTTAGCCTGTTACTGAAAAGCGGGGCCTCAGAGTGCTGTGATGGTTGCTTAGGAAAGCGAATGCTGAAACGATGAGTGTACATAGTTCCCTCTCCTTTCCCCCAGCTTTTATTGCTGACCATGATGTCACATGGTACAGAATGTCCTTTAGCTTAATTTGGGTCAAGTCTGCTGGCTGTTTCCCCTTCCATCCTGTTGCCTATTCATTGGAGGAGAGAGGATAGAAAAAAGAGAAAAGCTCAGTGCTGTGCAAACACTGCTCAGCAGCAGAGAACATACTAGTGTGTCACCAGTACTGGTTTAGTCACCAATCCAAAACACAGCAGCATGCAAATCCTGTGAAGGAGATCAGCTCCATCCCATCCATCCTCAGTCAGCTGTTAATGACTGAGTTACTTCATCAGAATCACAATACCCTAAGGACTCTTTGAGAGCTCCCTAATACATGATATCAGTAATAAGTCTTGGATGCCCATCTGCATTCAAATGGAGAGATGACACCTTGTCAGATGACTTGGAAGAGTGGAAAACACATACAATATACAAATATGCTAATATATACTAGGATAGCAGCAAATGAATTCCAGAAGGCTGGTTATAAGGGTGTCCACACAAATCTTGAAAAGAAAAACATCATTTCAACAGAGATTTAAGTCTAAGGAAAAGTGCTCTCTGTGACAATAAGGCAAAATGCCTCTTATTAAAATGGTGCTTGCTGTTGCTTATTGACATATAACTGCTGGGTGGAAACAAGGTTAAGACTGAAATCCTCAGGTAAATGCCAGGAGAGGAAGTAGGTCATATACTCGAACTGTAGTTTTGTTTCAGCCCTTCAACATCTCAGTCTAACTTTTCAAGAGAAAAAAAAGGAGACTGAGAAGGATACAAAAAGTCAAATAAAGGTTCTTACAGGCAAAGGGACAGCAATGACTTAAAGCCACTGCATACAAGGCAAAGAAAACCTCCCAACCATACTTCTGCTATCAGAGACCAGGAAATTCAGATTTTCCAATACTATGACAGAATTAGTATTGATCAGTAGCTACTGCTATTAGGTCTGTGAAAGTCTCCATATTTCACTGTCTTCCCAGTTTCCTGCCCTATTATAAACAGCAGAGATTTTTGCTGCATGGAATGGAGAAGATGACCCCCTCCCTCCAAATTATTGTAACGTTGCAATTATGTGGCTTTCAGGTAAAGATATGGGAAAAGGAGTAACAGTTCTTTACTAATATATGTATCTCTATATCTATGTATCTGTATCTATATATATATGTACAAATATATATAAACTAAGACAGACAAACAACAGCAACAACACAAACAAAAAGGAGAAGCCCAACATCAGCCTTTTCCAACCTGTCAAGTGCTTTCCTCCTTGGTGTAGTTACAATCACAACCAGCAGGGGGCAGTGAGGGCTCACGCTGAGGCACAGGGGCTGCAGTGACCCCCCATGGCTGCAGGGGTGCCGCTGGCTCCGTGTGAGGCACAGGGGCTGCAGTGACCCCCCATGGCTGCAGGGGCGCCGCTGGCTCCGTGTGAGGCACAGGGGCTGCAGTGACCCCCCATGGCTGCAGGGGTGCCGCTGGCTCCGTGTGAGGCACAGGGGCTGCAGTGACCCCCCATGGCTGCAGGGGTGCCGCTGGCTCCGTGTGAGGCACAGGGGCTGCAGTGACCCCCCATGGCTGCAGGGGTGCCGCTGGCTCCGTGTGAGGCACAGGGGCTGCAGTGACCCCCCATGGCTGCAGGGGCGCTGCTAGCTCAGGCGGCTCTGGATCGCTGAGCCTCGCCAGGGGGTAATGGCAGCCCCAGGGAGAGAGAGAAGGTGGAGGGCACAGGTGTTTCAGGTTTCTCCTGGCTCTCATGCATCCTGTGTGGTGTTCTGGTGATGGCAGCAGCAGCCAAAGGGGCGCTGCTAGCTCAGGCGGCTCTGGATCGCTGAGCCTCGCCAGGGGGTAATGGCAGCCCCAGGGAGAGAGAGAAGGTGGAGGGCACAGGTGTTTCAGGTTTCTCCTGGCTCTCATGCATCCTGTGTGGTGTTCTGGTGATGGCAGCAGCAGCCAAGGCTCCACTAAGCAGCTGGGAGATGCTTCCTCCAGAGAAAGGAAGGAGGTGTGGGCCGGGTTTCCCCTGAGGCACCCAGGGAGAGAGTGAGGGTCTCTCTCCCAGCAAGGGGGGATGTCAAAATGTCCCAGTCCAACGACTGCTTCCGCGACCACCGATAGCCAAGAGAAATGGCAAGGAAGGCTCAGCTGTAGCAGTGAGTCCCCTGGGCAGAGAAGTCCTGTACCAAGAACACAAAGCTGTGCACCCTCCCAACTGTGCAAAGACTGACCTACTGCCAGCTAAGAGACTGCAAACACCACACCACTTCTCCTCCCTTCCCAGGACCATTTCAATGGTATTCCAAAGGCCCTGGCTACATTTTTGTCTTTTAAATGGACATCCGTTCACCATCTCTATGACAACAACTGAGAAGAAAATTACCTAAAGAAAAAAGAAAACCTAACCCCAAACATATGCTATGGTACCTTTTTTGCTATCCCTTTCTCTTGAGCTTAGTCTTCTTTCTTTACTTTGCTAAGCAGGCAGTGTAAGTAAGAACATAAGCTAAGGCAACTTGAGATGCTTGGCACATACCTCTGCTGTTGGTAGCAAAGATGGTTCAAAGCTAGATTCAATCAAGAGGCAGGAATGACATCTTAATGGTTTCCATCTGATTCAAGATATATTTGGTACACACTAGGGAACATTATACCAAAAGAAGCACTATGATGATAAAATGCTGGGACATGGAGTTGTTTTACCTTGTAGAGTGTTCCATAGAGTACTCCCAAAGGGAGAGACAGGATACCTGCTAACATCTTTATTTATCTACAGACAAATGCCCCTTTGGATTTTCACAGATTGAGGAGTTTGGAACTTTCTTATTAGCAGAAAGAGCATTAAAAATACTCTTTTGCATACGAGCCTTCAATTTCCTAGGGTGGCGAAAGCAGAACAACACACTATGCATCTGACAATAGGGTTTTGGAATTAACTAAATGTTTATAAGGCACACTGAGCATGAAAGTAAATGTAAAAAAAAATTCTTTATTTGACCTAGATAACCTGTATTAATTCTTTGCTAGACTTTTCAGGAGCAGTTAAAATAGAAATCAGAAATAAAGCTCAAGTGAGACATTTGGGGAAAAGAAGTATGGTTTTGATATGATTTTGATATTCCCTTTTTTCTGTCTTTATTCTACAAGATAAATGCCATTAAAAACTGTACACAAATGGTAGAGAATTACTATTCCATTCAGATAATGAAACATGCTAAATGTGTGTTGCAGTAATATATAACCTGCTCTGATGTGAGAAATTTTCATTCAATTTTTATAGAAACTTTATGTACAGTTCATTTTTAACTGTAGGGAAGCCCACTCAGAACCATTAAACAAGCAGCTCAGGAATTAAATTAGCCTTCAGCTATCATAAGCAAATAACCTACACGGGACATTGTGTTATCTAACTGGCCAGTTGATGCTTTGCTTTTTCCAGCTTTAAGAAAGAAATTAAATGGTATGGCAGTGTATTACTCTCATTTCCAATCCTCTGGAGCAGATAAACATTATCATGAAACTGGCCAAGGATGAAATTTAAATAAGTAGTGATTGGAGAGGATGACAGTAAAAGTTTCCAAATTACAAAAACTGACAAATTAGTTTAATTAACTGCATATTTTGGAGTACAAGGATATGGGGAAATTATTTATTTTGATGTGTAATGCATACTCAATATTTCTGTAAATGGATTAGGGTATAGAAACCCTGCCACACAAATATTCAAAAAAGAAGTAGGAAGAAAAACTGAAGCCAAGTATATATATATTTTTCCTTTTAAGTCACTGTCACTTTATAGCTCCAATGTGGATTACACATTCATTCTGTTTTGTCTGAATTTTCTAACAATTCAAACTGCTTCTCTAATGAATCTCTAAATAGCCATACAGGACAATTCTGATGGTTGTTTAAGCACACTAGACACTCATCATCAATATAAGATTATGAGTCTCATGTTACAACCATACTCTTACAGTGTTAATTTCCTTCTAAAAAGTCTGGATTGTGTAAACATAATCTGCACTGTAAATAGAGTACCTAGGGAACAGAACAGGCGGTATGCAACAGAACAAAATGGAATTTGAATCTGCTTTTATGGCTATATGGATTGCAAAATCTTTTGATCTTGAGTTCACAGAATCACAGGATCACAGAATCACACAACAGGTCAGGCTGGAAGGCACCACAGTGAGTCATCTTCCTGCTCAAGCAGTGTCATCCTACAGTACATTCCAAAAGATTGCATCCAGATAGTTCTTGAATATTCCCAGTGAGGAATATTCCATAACCTTTCTGTCAGTTTGTTCCAGTGCACTGTCATCTGCACAGTAAGAAAGTTGTTCCTCATGTTCAGGTGCAACTTCCTGTGCATCAGTTTCTGCCCATTGCCTCTTGTCCTATTGCTCAGCACCACCAAAAAGAGCTTGGCTCTTGACATGCCTTGCTTTAGATAATTTTTAAGGTATTTTTTATACTTCTTGAGGCTGAACAGGCCCAACTCCCTCAGCAATTCATCATAAGGGAGATGCTCCCATCCCCTATTCATCATTCTTGTCCTCCTTTGGAACTGCTCCAGGAGCTCTATGTCTTGCTTGTTCCGAAGAGCCCAGAACTGCACACAGCATTCCAGATGCACCTCACCAGGGCTGAGTAGAGGGGCAGGATCACCTCCCTCAACCTGCTGGCAATGCTCTTCCTAATGCTCTCCAGGACACTGTTGGCCTTCTTGGCCACAAAGTCACACCACTGGCTCACGGACATCTTGTTCTCCACCAGGGCCTTGATGTCTTTGCCCACAGAGCTGCTCCCCAGCAGATCAGCCCCCAGCCTCTGCTGGTGCCCAAGGTTGTTCTTCCCCACGTGCAGGACCCTGCATTTGCCTTTGTTGAATTTCAGGAGGTTCCTCTCGGCCCATCTCTCCACCCTGTCGAGGCCCTTCTGAAGGTCTGCGCAGCCCCCTGGGGTATCGGCCGCTCCTCCCAGCTTTGTGTCATCATTGAACTCGCTGAGGAGGTATCTGCCCCTTCATCCAAGTTGCTGATGAAGAAGTTAAACAATACTGGGCCCATACAATAGTGGAGCACCACTGATGACAAGCCTCCAACTAGACACTGTGCTGCTGATCATGACCCTCTGGGATCTGCCACACAGCCACTTGTCAATGCACCAAGGTTCTTTGACCTCTCAACAATTATAAAAAAATGCTACTGAGACAAGTTGGTGTAACAATGCATGCAGTCAAATCACCCACTTGAATTTGGTTATTTGAATTTTTTTGTAATCATAGTGTTCTTATCGTAACATGTTGGGGTTTAGGGTAAGGAAATAAGTTACTTTGCAATTTAAAGGGTATATAGTGATGGCAGAACGGGGTAGTAAATGAAGTAGAGGTCTCAACAGGAATTCTCCAAACTCTTATCTCAAAACTTTTGCTTTTGTGTCCTTTTGTGCACTCACAGTATGTCTCTTTCTCCTTTTAGGTAACAGAAGTACGTCAAATGGACAGCATAGTATCAGCTAATTATTGGCTGCTCATGGTTTTGCTGCTATGAGGTTTTAACTGCAACTCTGGTTTCTTGTTCCAGTGAATTTTTTCTTCATCTTTGTATCTTCAGAACTAATTTCTTGTTGGCTTGACTATTGGAAAGAAAAAAGTGGGTTCTCAAACTGGCATAAAATGTCAGGGAATGTTGATCCTAGTTGTCCTGTTAAGGCACATTGAGCAGAAGAGGGAATCTCTTTTTCCCTTCTAGGTACCACTGCCTGTATTTGGCACAAACACAGGCAGAGCATAGATTTTAATTATTACTTTATTTTTCCAAAACGGAAAAGTTTAGGTCTGACTTGAGAAAGAGCAACATCATTAATAGCACAGCCCCATGGTGTCAGGGGTATATGAGTAGGATTACAATGTAATCAAGCCTGGAGTTTAAAATGCATGCACTCATAGTTATAACTGTGAGAAGCCAGAGTAATAACTGCTTTTGTTTCACCCTTGACATTTCATGTTACATCTGATTTTCTGTGCCCTGAAGTTCCCTCATGAATTCTGCCTTTTGTACTTCTATGATGATTTCAGAGGTGAAGATTTATTCACGTTTCAGAGCTCAATTTAAGAAGTCAGGCTTTTGTAAAGTTTCTTTAGGTTTTTTATCTTTTTTTTCTTTCTCTTTAATCAGATGATAAAGGATATTGAACAAATTTACCCTCAAGTGCGAAAGCAGAAGCCACCTGACAAAAGATTCCAGGTGTTTGGTCTTGCCTGGATCAGCCTCTGGGCTCGGGTTTCAGTCCATCTGTCAGGTTAGTTTTGGATAAGAAGGTGAGTGCCTGTCAAAAACAGAGGTAGTACTGGGTGAGGTAACTCAGTGGCTTCAGGAAGACCTTCCTTTGAGCTAAAAGGGTACCTGCAGAGCATGGAAATATTTTGTGTTTTTCTTCTATAGGTCAGTAACCCAATGTAAGAAAATAACAGTGAAGTGGTGGACTAGCTGTATTTTTATCTTTGAATTTAGTCTATTTCAGCAGCTCCAGGTAATGGTGTAAATCAGATGGGGTTATTGGTGGGTGGATGAGACAAAGAGACAAACTGGGGATGATTTTATCATGAACACCACCTAAGAAACACAATTCAGTTCTGTACGAGCAAGGCAATTGTGAGTCCTGGGGTACATATTGCAGAGCTGCTCAGCTATTTGGTGTGCACCGCATCGTAAGTGGTCTAAATGGAATAAAGTGTTGGCCAAAACATTTACACACTCCAATGTGAGTGCAGATTTACATTAAATGCTGCCTATGAAATAGTTTACATGCTTCTTCTCATGGTTCTTTAGATATGCTTGAAGAGGACCAACAAATAGTGTAGCTCATGGTGTGAAGAGCCATGAGCTATGCTGTTGGTAGTCCCCTCAACAAAATCTGCTTTGATGCTTATATAAAAACATTTGCTTGTTCATGGACTCATAGTCTATCACAATTTGGAAGGGACCCATAAGGATCATCAAGTCCAACTCTTCTCCTTGCAGAACTAACTAAAATTAAACCTTAGATAAAGAATGTTGTCCAGTTGCAACTAGCACCCTGACAGGCTTGGTGCCCTGACCACTTTCCTGGGGAGTCTTTCCCAATGACAAATCATCCTGTCAGTGAAGATATTTAACAGTGTGCTTGGTCTTTCCCTCTTGAGTTATTTTCAACAGAAAAGGCAGCTGATTTTTAACACCAGACCTGAATAGTTCATGTTCATCTATAATGGACTCAGTAAAACTAAAACCCCACCCATATCCCTGAAATTTTCTATTTATTTACCATAATGGATTTTCTTTTTAAAGAGTCTTAGTGCTTTATCTTGATGTTGTAGATTAAGCCTGGTAGGCAGCTAAGTACCACAGAGACTTTTCCTCACTCCTCCCACCTTCCCCAAGCCCAATAGGATGCTGGAAGAGAAGAGGAAGAGTGAAAGTAAGAAAACTCATGAGTTAATATAAAAATTGTCTGATAAGCTAAGGGAATGTGGAAGAAGAGAGAGAAAGAGAAAACAGAAAAAAATAAGTGATACAAAAGCAATTGCTTACCATGTCCCATGTGCACACTGATGCCCAGCCTGCCATCAGCTCAGGAACTTTGAATTGCTGCCTGGAAGCAGTGCACATAAACCTAGAGTAAACTGAAAAAGGAGAGAAACATTGCTAAAGACCTTGGTTCTTCATGTACAAACATGAAAATCCATTACTTTTTAATAATACCAGCATATGCATATCAAAGATATTTGAATAGAGAGCATAGATTTTAAAAATTACTTTTTAAAAGGAGGAAGATTAGTTTTCTCTTGAAAAGCAAAAGTAACTTTATAAGGAAACATTCCTCAAAACTGATTTTGAAACAGCGCTTTCCCATAGACACCAAGGTTTACAGTAAGTTGTTTTATTTGGCTTACCAAGGGTGTCAGCTAGGATGAGATTCCAAATTTCGGCTATATTCCACGTGAGTTTCACTAAAATGTGCTCTTGACACCTGCTGAGCATTGTAGTGGAGGATGAAGTAGAGTTACTCACAGCAAACATCATCTGGGATGTCTGTTTACAAGTTCTAAATGATTACTATTCTAGGTACTTGAAAAGGTCACAAGACACTCAGCAGTAAATTCAGTCTTCTCTCTTTATTCTTGAGACAGCAATTCTTTCACTTTCACCAAGCTATATATGAGCTACCAGTGAGAACATTCAGCTTAAGGTTGCTTTTTAGTCCTAAATGTTTCAAGCTCCTTTGCAAATATGCATTCTTATCTCTAAGAACAGACATTAACGAGGGATGTACCAGGGGCAAACCATGGACATTCAGGACACAAACTTGAGAATATAGCTAAGGAAGTGCTCACCTATATCTTCTTTTCTTTGGGAGTAACTTGGCAGCTGAACAGCACCGTCCTCATTGCAACATTTAATTCCTATGAATTCATTGCTTTCTACCTGGTGCTTATAAACTATTCCTGCACACATGACCTGTTTGTACTTAAAATTCTCTTTGCCTAGCTGATTGGAAACTAGAAATTGAGGCTGCAAAACTCTAGCTCAGTCTGGGAGCTGTCTTCAGTCAATTTATGGCCTAATTTTATGCCAAAATGGGAACTGTAAAGCCTTTTGAAAAGCCACGGTGAAAAGAACACTTGGCGTGTGCACATCTTATATATTGTAGTCCATTCAGCAATATGCGTTGTTTATTCTTTTAGAACATAATAATGTGTCATGAAATAAGTATCAGTATGAGTATTATGAAAAAAAACCCATTTGAACTCATCATTGGCTAAAGCAACTGGAAATTATTGAAGCTGCTAATATACTGCATGCATCTAGCATAATCTCTGCATATAGTTAAGAGCTTATGAGGAAAAATCTTGATTTAAATACCAAAAAACCCCTTCTCTGATTGTCTGCAACACTCTGCCAATAATGGTTCTTGATCTAACACCGTATAAAGGTTTTTGCAAGGATTTCAGTGCTATCCACTGACAAAAGTATTCTTTGGTACATTCAGTGAAAGGATCCTTTTAACACATGCAGAATACTTGTACTCCTAAAGTGTGTTTCATTTACTTAAGTTCACTTATGAGTCTGAATAAAATATTGTTAAAACAAGTGGTTTAGGGCCTCATAATCTTTTAAAGGTTTATCTTTTAAAGATAAACAAGCTGTTGAACAGTAAGCATTTAAAATTCCAGAAACAGCCCAAGAAGTTCTGTGACCTAAAATGAATTATATTGTCTAGGAAAGTTGAATGTTAAGTCAGTTTAACATTAGAATAATTTCTGTGTTTCACTTCCTGTGCACAATTTACTTTCTGCAGAGTGATGGTGAAACCATGCAATAAACCTGCAGTCTGCTTGGCTGATGTCGCAGGTTCCAGTTTATGTCAGCTTTGATAGGTGCACTTAAAACATTTTGATAACATGACATTCCCCAATGTCCAAATACAGCTAAAGCAGAGTGCACCAGCTGTTACCTTGACTGGTGATCAAGAATCTTCCAGATAAAGGCAATCACATGTAAATCTGCCATGAAAATGGAAATCCTCTGATATGGCGCTGTATTTTTCCAATTACATTGCGACATAGAGGAAAGTCAAAGCAAGCATACCTGAAGGCACACATAAATAAAAGTTGTTCTGAAAATGAAAAAAATAGTGTCCTTGTTAGGATGGAGTCCTATCTTTCTGATTAAATTGTTCTGCCAGCTAAATCATTAAGAATTTCAAGAGCAGATAGACTTTTTAAAGTTTTGTGTATTTGTAGAACGTCTGCTGATATGTGAGGGGAAATTATTTTTTTCTCACCTTCCACGAATTGCTGTTCCTTCCCTTGACTCCTTGGCTGCATAAAGTTTATGTGTCCAGATGTTCCCAGAATTCCCCTCTCTGCATGGGACCTCTTTACAACCCCAGCAGGCAGGCAGATTATGCAGTGCAAACTAAACATCGAGACTTAAACTGCAAGCAATCTGTTACACTCTAGCTAAGGAAATAAAAGTTCTTCAGCTGTCAAGGAGAGATGTATTAGTTTGGCCATGCCTAAAATGCTTTGGGAGGTTTTCTGAAAATAAACATGCCAATCTAGCTCTGAGCCCTGTCGTATGGGGAGATTTGAAAACGTATGGCTTTTGTTTCCAAATTTAATGCAGGCAACAGGTAGAACCAATTCAAAAGGACTTTTAGTTTTTCCTAAGGGGCTGGGGAGTTCATTAGAAATAATTGCACATATACTCTGCTGGAGTTAACAAATGCTCAGCAAGCTATTATAGTGTGTAACAGCATCCTATAGTAATTTAGGGATA
>WEIT01039830.1:446-70892 GCA_013389985.1 Dryoscopus gambensis
TCTTTTTCAGAGTGTAACTATTTTTAAGCCGGGAGAGCAGCTCCAGGGAGAGCAGCTTCCAGAAGAATGCTGCCCACCTGAGAAAAGCAAGGTGACATTGACTCACTTAGGAAAATGTAGTTTGGAAAAAGGATTAATTGATAATAAAGGGAAAGAAGAGCAGCAGAGTCAGGCCTTAGGGAAAGAGATCAAAGAAAGTGCAGCAACACGCTCTGATGTCAGTTTTGATGCTGTGTCACCTCCAGCCACTGAGAAGAAAAGGGAGGGAGAGGAGAAACTTGGTGGTCCAAGCACAGGGAAGGTGCGCTCCAGCACATTAGCCAAGCTGTCGATGTTCTCCTTTGTATCACGTCCTGAGGCAAAATCAGAAACCTCACCTGCCATTAAGAATGACACCAACAGGGAAAGCCACAGCCCATCGCTGAAGGTGCACATGAGCAATCCTAGCAAAAGGAAGAGTTTTGCATTGGGAAATTCTAATAAGGCCAGCATGGTCACAAAAACATCTCTCTTCTCCATAGCAGAGCTAGATGATGCAACATTAGATTTTGATTGGGATGAAGAGGTTAGGAAAAATCCAAGCACATAACATGTATATCCTCCTAATTATTTTACATGCAGTTCTTCTGAACCTTCACCCTTCTATCAGTTGTATCCATGGTTTTCAAAGCATTTCATATAATCATCCTGGACCTGTGAACATACTTTCTTTAAGGGCCATATACTTTACCTAAGCAAGGACTGCATGTGCTGCAGGCCCAATTTGGCTTTTAGTCTTCTAAACTCTTCCCAAGGCTGTTTATGTCAGCTCACTGTTTTAATTGAACTGATGAACCCTAAAGACTTGGATAGTTATGTTCTTGTGTCCAGAGTGAGTGATCTTGGAGAAGAGCAGGCTTAATTGACTTTATCCTTTATTTCGTGTAGCGGTTAGAGCTACACATGGTTCAGATTGCCCTTCCAAGTGACTGTGCCACTTTAGAAAAATGATGGTGCTCAAGCTATGTCATTATATTTTGTTCATCCGAATGTGCTGTTTGTCTCAGCATAGTTTACCAATATTGTGATCTATCATCATGCTATGGTAAGTGTTTCTGTATTATCAGTATCATGACAATTTTGCTTCATCTCTGATTACTGTGCTCCTTGTCATAAGGCTGATGTTGAAAACACAGATCGAGAGCTTTTTGTTTCTGTTCTTTAATTTCAGTTTTAAATACACTGGTTCAGGTATCTGTGTCTGTATTCTGGGTCATTTTATCAAAACCCAACTCTGTAATAAACACACAGTTCTCCACTGCAGAGACAATGAATTTCAGGTGATTGAATGGGAGTCGTCAGTAACCAGGGTAACTTTAATGCAGGCATTAAGCCCTGGCAGATAAACTACACTTCAAACCTAGCAGCATGGTGAAGAGCTTCCCTAGTGTAGCTTGGCTCTGAGTCAGATAATGTTTACTTGGATACTTTAATTACGATTAGAGTTTTACTGCATCTGATATGCAGTTTGCCTTCTGTAGCATGCTGCATCCTGTATCACTCATTTGTCTGCTGGGAAGTTAATCTACTAATGCATTACATGTTTACAGAGAAAGGTGAGCCTTAATTTTCTTCTAGCAACTTGCCTGGTATGTTTCTTCTGTGTTTGAATTCTCCACAGAATATTCTTGTTATTACCTGCAAGGTAAACCGAGAATAGAGTGGTTGCTTACAGCACAGTAAATCCCGTGGGAGACTTGCTAGCAGAAAGATCTGATTCTCTCTTGATGTGCTTAGAAGTAGATCCCTTGAAACCAAGTGAGTTAAAATACTGCAGAATTTCAGAAAATTGAGGGAGTGTGAGACCCAAGTACTTCAGAGTGGGACAGTGGTATAGTAGTTGGTTTACTGTTAAGTGTTTTGCAAAATGACAGAAACATTGCTGATTGTGTGGTAGTTCCTCCACTGGAAACATGACATTGACTAAAACAAGTGGAATTTATCCACCTCCCTCCAAAAGCACAGGGCCACCCTATAATATTCCTTCTCACAGCCTTGCCAGGGTGAGGGTGACATGCACCCATGACCTACTGCCCATGAAAATCAGATGTGTCCTACAGGATGCTGTGTCTCCACTGAAAGAAGGGTCAAGAGTTCTGGAGCTATGAACATTTGTCATGGTCTTCCTACTTGAATTTTTTGCATCAGCCGTTTGCATGGTGGTCTTATTTACAGTCAGAAATCCTCTTTGCTAGCTCTTTGGTTTGATGGATGTTACTGGCTGGCCAGTGCACAGCCAGAACATAGCTACTGTCTTTACTAGCCAAGCTTCCAACCCTCAAAACTATATGTCTGAGCACATGAGGACAAGTTTGATAATGCCCTGGAGACTTTCTAGACTTCCTGGAAAGAGCACGGTTGGGTTGCTATCTACTACTTAGATATGTTTTAGGCAGCTAAATCCAAACACAGACTGTAGAATTTAGGTAGAGTGAATTTGTCATTTTTGGTAGTGTCTTACTGGTGATTAATTTTTGAGGGAGAATATGCTAGATAGTGTATCAGTAAAAAATAAAGTTTTCAGACTCCCCCAATTAGAAGTAGTCAGTGTATTACTTTATGAAATGGAACAATGATTCTTTACTGAGCAGAGGTTTTTGAGATTGTAGTGATTTGGCTTCTCTCTTTTGTGTAACATGAGAAATGGAACAAAATCCCAAAAGAATCTATGAAGGAGATTGAAAAATCCAGTCACTCTGAGGTCACTCTGCCTAGAAGGCCACTTGGGCCTTGTTTCCCAGTTAGAAGCAAAGAAAAGGAGGCACAGGGACATCAGGGACATTCCACTGAGCTTGCAGAAAGGCCCATCTTTTCTATACTATCAGAAGAAAAGTACTGTTGTCTTTTCAAACTGTCTGCAAGCAGGTCCTACTCACCCAAGTGTGTGGGGTAAGTAACCAAAGGATAAATGCGGAAAAGCAGATACAGCTGAGATTGTTCTGTACCAGACCAGTTGAAATACTACTGTTGTGGTATTGCTTCTGATTCATAGCATGAATTCAGAGCATCCAAGATAAATGAGGAGCTCACAGTAACAAGAAAATGATACCTGTTGCTGATTTACTCTCTCCCTCAGTATTCCCATTGCTACAGAATCCATCTGTCAGTGCTTTGGCAGGGAACATTGCTAACTTCTTTCCTTTCCCTTTATAGACCAACTTACCCCACAAATAATCACAAGTTTTAATGTTTTTTGAGTGCTACAATACCCCAGTGATTGGAGAATTTAAAGCACTATGGCAGTGACAGTCTGCTCGGCTCACCTACAGATGAATTTTCTTTTTCAGTACTTTGTGCAGTCAAGGGGCAGATGAGTCACTTCCTGTCAGCCTGTCTTCCTGGCCACACACTGAGCCATTATCTCTGTGTTTTAACACTTTCCTCTCTGAGTCTATGGTCTATCAAACCAATTATTATTGAATACACTAGTATTTTATTAAGCTGTGTTCATGGAAAGTCAATATATATGTTGCTGTCTTAAAATCTAGTTCGGAAGCCACTGGTTCTAGCAGTATGATGGTCAGGCCCTCATTTGTGAGCAGCAGTGAAACACTGTTAGATATTCAGTGGCCAGACTCCATTGCCTTGGCTGAAACCAGATTTTATCAAGTCAGTGTGGGACAAGATCACATCCCACAGTAGTGTTCTGAACAGCCCATGCAGACATGCTGATGAGTCAAAAGGGAGGTGGAAAGCAAAAAAACCCCAACAATTTCATTATATATTGTTTAATTATATTTTTGTTTTTAAAAAAACCCCGCTTCATCATGATTTTCTTAATCCTGCTGCATGCATGGTACTTTTACTGGGAAAGGCACAACCTTGGCTAAACCAAGACAGGACTTGAGACTCACACCCCTCTGAATTAGGAGCTTAGGTATGATATTTTAGACTGTCATGTGGTAGCTCTGCTTGGTGCCTGAATCGCTTCTCATTTGCCAGTACTTGGGAAGGGGAAGCTGTGAATAATTGTTCTCTTTGATTACATACATCACTGCTTGATGTACAGACCACTCTGATGGCTTGTCTTCTTGCTTACTTTGTAGCTGGAAAGTCCTGCTGAAAGTGGCTTCATAAGGGGTCTTCCTTTCTACTTCTCATTTACAGAAACAGGCTATCACCCATGCCTCAGACTTGTTTCTGGGTTAGATGCTATTGACCATAGTCTTCGTAAGATGAAGACAAACTACAAAGCTGTTCCTGGTTATAGAGCCACAAGTTATTTCCAGATCTCTACTGGGGTTTTTACCTGGTTGGTTGGTTGGTTGGTTTTTTAATTCCTTTATTTTTAAAAAAATCTTTTTAGTGACCTTTTCATTTCACCTTAATTCATCTCTTCATTTATTGGTTACCTCACTTGGAGATGAGTCTCAGGATGCAGGAATCTAGTATTTGTCACCTGTTCATTGAGGCATCACCTCAAAACTGACATTTCAGACAGTGCAATTCAGAGACGTTTATGTGAAACTTGCCCAGAATGAAAAGGCAGTAAGATGGAAAGCAGCTGATTTTATATCCCATTTTCTTCTCATATTTTTGACTAATTTAAACAGTTACATTATTAAGTTACACTTAATCAGCTCTGATCCTTCAGGATCACCTGAAATTCTTCGTAGAGACAGCAGAATATGTGGGTATTTGTTACCTTTCAGGATCTGGCAGTACTTAGGAGAACAAAGTTGTGCTTCATGTCCTTCTTATAATCCAGTCTGGCTGGCGACCACTGTCAGACATTATCAGGCATGGCCTGTGACTGCTGCCACAGTCCTTTCCCCTCCCCTAGAGGTGCCTCTTCACATCCTTGCCTTCCTCCCAGACCCTTGTTGCCTTCTTTCTCCAAAACTCAGGGCTGTTGTCACTGCCTGGTCCTGCAATGTCAGTGCAGGTCCCTCCAAAGCTCCCCTGGGAGGTATTGCCCATCCTATTTAAGGCACTTCTGGGAGAGATACCTAGCTCCTAAGCTGGAATAGGAATCACTTGCCATGTAAACACCTTAGAAAACCAGCTTTCAATTCTTCCCAGCAGTATGAAAATTTTAAACATGCCACAAAAAATGTGGCAGAAGTTGAACTGAAAAGGGAGTGTGTGCCGTGTGTTTGAGCTATTCTGCTAACATGTTCTTGTGCTGACCTCCAGCCAGTTTTATTCACCTTCATATGCTGCTTTTCATTCTAAATAACTGGCAAGCAGAAGAAAACCCTACATGGCTGAGTTTGCTTCTTAAGTAGTCTGAATGTTGTGATTCTTGTTGGATACATAGGTTAATGGGTTAAATATCATAATGTGATGTGCACCAGGATTACAAAACCAAGTGAGCTAAAGCCAAAGACAAGGCAAAGTCAAACTGAACTGCAACTTCTGATTAGTGGATTCCATGTGAACAGATGTCCCAAGCGAGGACACATAATATCCCACTCTAGAGGGAATGTACTTATTGATGGGAAGATGAGGTAGATAGAGTATTAAGTGCTCTGTATTTCATGTGAATGAGGCAATAGCTTCATTAATAATGAATAATAATAATGTCATCTCCCTTAGGTATCTGGTGTGCCTTTGCTTATCAATACTTTTCTTCCTGTTAGACAGAAGAATATTAACAATTCCAAGAAATAACATTGTCTTTTTCTTTGTAAGGAGCACAGATATTTTAGAAAAGAGCAAAAATGTGGTTTTTGTCAAATTTGATCATTCTGAGCCAATATGTGCAATTACAATTGTGCACATAATATTTCTATATATATCATTGTATAACATATATACACAACAATATATGCACAACAAGTGCATATTGTTTAAAAAATGCAGATGTTATTTTATAAATAAAATGTATTGTTGCAATGCAGTTTAGGAAGAGATGTCCTTTGGAGCAGTGACTTTTCAATCAGCAGCATTTTTTAACTTGAACTCAGTAGTCACAAGAGAGTTACCACATGTAAAAAGGCAAGGAAAGAAGTATGTGTCATCACAGTCCCCGACAGAAAAGCTCCTACAAGCAATACCTACATGACCATGATCACTCACAAGCCGAGCCTTCTGAATAGTACCTTCTGAATAGTAAGTTCTAAATCACCCTGCTGTCAACATTATTCTAACTCCATCCTCCCTGGCAACTGAAAGCAGGGGTGAAGAACAGTGGGAGCTGCAAGTTCCCTGATGGAGTCATCTTCCGTGTTCAGCAGCATCCTATGTTGCTTATCTTCATTGCCAAAATCCTAGGTGAGTGCACCACATTTTTCCAGAAATGTTACTTGTCTTTCTCCAGAAGGGATTTCTTTCTCCATTCAAGGCACCTACTCACCACAAGCCACTATTCATCTGTCAGAACAAAACATCACAGGGAAGAAAAGTAACACTTCTGTAGCTTCAGCATGAGAGAGGCAGTCAGTAACTTGAGCAGCTGCACCTTCATCTTTGCTTCTAGTCCATCTCAGCGGCCTGGAAGCACAGCTCTACTTGAAGGAATCATGCAGCTTCACCAGCTTCACTCCCACTCAACACTACCAGTAGGACAGCAGCTTTACTCCATTCCCACTTTGATGGTGATGTGGAGGTGTAAAAATGTCTGTCTTTGAATGCAGAGGTCTGTATGCTTTACAGCTATGATTTTTAAGAGGTTCTTTTGGATCACAGATTGACCTCAGAAACTTTTGTATTCAGAGGTAGAATAAATTTCCCCTAAACTATGGCAATTTCACTTTTTTGGTAAAAAATACTTTTTACAGTGTTTGGCTTATAGTTTTGGAATATTTATCTCTGACATCTCTGCTATACTCTATAGCTAGTGATTAACAGCATCACTGAAAGATCTTTTTCTTGTTTAAATAAATACAGAAGACCCAAGCCAAAATTATTTTAAATATACCATAAAATGTTGGGAAGATTGAAAACTTTAAAGTCACTAGTGGGTCATTCCAGTTTTTGCCAGAATCAGAAAGAATATTTCCAGTGACCTCAGTGGGATAATTTTCTAATGACCTTCACGAGATTCAGCTCAGCAGCATGTATTTATGGGTCCATTATCCAGTTATCAATATTCAGAACTAAGTGCCTTTCTAATTTTTGAAAGAAACCTTTTCTTCAAGAAAACTGGAACTGAAAATATACTGGTCTCTCAATGAACATAGAGAAAATAGAAGGGTTTTCTTCTATATTAGTGATTAAATAAATGTAAATTAAATTATTAAAACATTGAAAGTTAAAGTTCCATCTCTAATCACCTCTCAGTGGTGTCACTGAAATGATAATATAATCTAATATAATCATTAGATTTGAAATTACCTTATACTGGTAAGTGCTACCTTGATTTAATCAGCTGTTCCTGTCATTACATTATTGCTCTCCCATTAGTATTTTATGAGCCTCATTGAGAGCTGTATACCTCCACTGTTAACATTTTTTTAATAGGATACAGTTGATGTGCAGAGCTCAGGTTGGTTGGAATTTATGTCAGCTTAACTGCGAAACCAGTGTGTTAGCTACAAGAATACAGTAAGGGAAGTTGTACAATCTATTTTCAGACTCCATTCAGAAAATACTTGGATATAATGAAATTTTATCTTTTAAAGTTAAGCACCCTGAGCTCTCTTTAAAGGTAATGAAGACAATGAAACTTGAGGATTACCTTGGACAAACCCTGTTCCTGATGTGTGTGTTCTCTCTCAGTTGTTTGTTTGGTTTTTAAACACATGCACGTGAAATACCCATGTGATTGTGTTGTGTGAGCCCTCCTAGAACAGCAAACTCTGAACTGAAACCCTTTAGTGGCATTTACATACGTGACAGCAAGAAAATTTTTCTGCATAAAAATGAGGTAAATTCTCGACCATGTAACAGCTAAATATGGTGTATAAAGGATGAGTTTGTGCTGTTTTGTGCAGTGTTTTCACAAGTGCTGGCTTCCTGGTTTACCTTCTTTGTACTTAGTAAGGCAGGCCCTAACATGTATAAAAGCAGTCACATAACATGAATGCACACATATTAGGAATTCATGGAAAAATGGAGTGATAGGGATGTATGCTCCCACTAAGCACTTTCATGCATTGGATCATGCATTTGCAAGTTCTGAAACTAGACTTAAAAAAAAGAAACCTTTTCTCTCTTTGTTAGAGGAATGCCAGATTATTCTCCAATGTAACATCAACTACCACAGGCACGTGCTCCAATAAGCAATGTAGTAACTTTATTTTTTTTTAATACAACAATACCTGAAGTTAATTATTTGAGTGATAATGAACAATCAGAGAGAAAGGAAAGTGATTACGTGAAAGTTGCTGTTGAACCAGCAGAGGGAGCTCCAAAATCTCAAGTCTTTTTTTTTGGAAAGGGAAACGTCCTTGGAGCCGACTTGTGAAAAATACTCGTTGATCACTGAACACGGTGGCTGTTTGCACTGCTTCGTCCCTGGTCCCGGGAATCACAACAGCAAAATCATACCACGTTTCCTTGGGTAGAAATACTCTCCTGACATGCTAAAAATGTAATTTAAAAGATCTCTGAGTACCACTGTTTGTTGGAAGAAATAATCGTAGTATAATTCTAAGAATCTCCACTTACCAAAGGATATGCTAAACTCTTTCTTAATATATTACATGTCAGCACTGCCCTTGTTACCTGAAACCATTGCACTTAACAGTAAGCCACGATGAAGAGACAGACTTTGACCTTAAATACTCTTTTCCAAACTAAGACATATGATATTTAAACAGAGTGCCCTGGCCTGGGTCACACCATGTTTTCTTATTTTTAGAATTAGTTCCAATATTATGAGTGCACTGAAGGAACAACATGGAGCATGGAGTCAGCTATGGAATGCTTTCTTCATGTGCTGCATCAAAAGAAGAGTGGCCAGCAGGTAGAGGGAGGTGATTCTCTCTCCTCCTCTCTTCCACTCTGGTGTGGAGTGCTGCATCCAGCTCTGGGGCTTAAGAAGGTCATGGATCTGTTTGGAACAAGTCCAGAGGAGGCCACAAAGAAGATCAGAGGACTGAAGCACCTCTCCTATGGAGACAGGCTAAGAGTTGGGGTTGTTCAGCCTGGAGAAGAGAAGGCTCTGGACAGACCTTAGGGCACCTTCCAGTACCTAAAGGGGGCTGCAAGAGAGCTGGAGAGGGACTTTCTACAATGACAGTAGTGACAGAACAAGGGGGAATGGCTTCAAACTGAGAGTAGGTTTGACTAGATATTAGGAAAAAATTCTTCATTGTGAAGGTGGTGAGGCACTGGAACTGATTGCCCAGAGAAGTTGTGGATGCCCCTTCTGTGGAAGTGGCCAAGGGTAAGCTGGGCGGAGCTGTGAGGAACCAGAACTAGTGGAAGATATCCCTGCCAATGGCAGGGGGATTGGAAGTAGATGACATTTCAGGTGTCTTCCAATCCAAACCATTCTATGGTTCTATAATCAGGCAAAAAAACTTAATATACTTCAGCAGTACTCCCCAGCATGGACTCACACAGACCTTGACTCTTTGGGCATTACACCTTCCTCAGCTCAGGGCAAGAAACTGTGCTGACCAAGGAGAAGTGTTACTGGAAATTATTTTACTGTCAAAATCTCAGACTGAAAATCCACATGGTTGTGGAATGAGCTGTTCAGGTGTTCTCCAGATCTCTTTGCTAATGTAATTATGGACTGCTTCTATCTTTGATTACTTCTTTCAGGAAAAGTAACTGGAGAGAAAAATAAATACCCACTCAGCACAATATATTATCACTGAGAGCTGCAGAAATTAAAGTTCCTTGTCAGCAGTGTCCAAGGCAAGGATGGGTTTGGTACCTCTCATCCTTTCCTCAATAACATGCTTATGCATTAGCATGGGCATTAAGCTAATTAACATTAGCTTAATTGGTAGCAATCCAGGTTTGAGCTGAATGCTCTTGAAAACTTTCTCCTTGAACATTATGGTGAGAGACTTTTCCTCTCTCTGGAAAAAAAAATGTTATCCTCTTTTACTGACAGCAGCCCACAAAAGTTTCTGAGTCATAATTAAACCGCTTTGACCAATACTATAACACAAGAAATTACCAGTGTCTGCTGAAAAAACCTTTAGATATTTCTCTTTTCTGTTTCTCTGCTGTTTAGAGAGGTATTGCCAACTTCCCTGTACCATACATCTTTGCCAACGTCCTTTCTCCAAATTAAGAAAACAGTAACATTCTTTCTGTACCTGGTAATATTTGTATTTCTTTGCTCCTGATTTCTGGTGAAGTATCTACCACTCCCCAGCTTTCTCCAGTGTCCCACGAATGTTTTGGCTAAGGAGACTGCTAGGGAACCCTAATGCTTCCCTGCCTCTCAAATGCTTGCTTGGTGGGTGATTAAAACTCCTCAGAATTCAGCCAATTTGCTCCCTACCACACTTACCTAACACAGCTGGTAGTGATGACAGTCAGCTCATCAGCAAGACTGGATCTGGGGACAGAATTATCAAGGCTTTTGTCTTGCACTAATATGAGGTGTAAATTGAAACTCCAGCATCTGGATTGTATCTGTAATACAATCCTGATTGCTTTTAAATTCAGTTTAAAAGTTTTCAACAGTTTCTTAATCAGTGGGCCTTCACAGCTTTGCTGGCAGTTCCTCCCAACAGGCACCTCTACCCTGCTATGACTTCTCGTGTTCGCGCTGTGCTGGGAACCAGCTGTGCCTGCTGCTTTGGGTGCTCAGGTGTGGCCCAAAGCAGGAGCAGGGCCTGGGGAGCCTGCCAGTATCTGACACTTCAGCACAGGTTCCAGGCATTCAGGGGATGTTCAGGTTGGACATCAGGAAGAATTTCTTCACTGAAAGGGTGGTTAAGCACTAGAATGGGCTGCCCAGGGAAGTGGCAGAGTCACTACCCCTGGAAGTGTTCAAGAAATGACTGGATGTGACAGTGCCATGGTCTAGTTGATAAGGTGATATTCAGTCGAAGGTTGGACTTGATGATCTTGGAGGTCCTTTCCAGCCTTAGTGACTCTGTGATTCCGTGTTATATCCAGGAGCAAGCCTGAGGACGCTGCAGACCTGCCCACCAGCAGATTGCTGAGCAAAGCTTGTGCAGGTGCTTCCAGCGCAGAATTCAGTGGTCAGTGACCGTAGAGAGACTGCAGCAGCATCATCACTGAAGGTCTTAAAGACAAATTAAACAAGCATAAGCCTGTCTTGGGAGAGGACAGTGCACCACTGGGGTCACTCCAGAGATTCCCTTCCTCTGATGAGGGAGAAAGCACAGGTATCACAGGTGCCTACATATACAGAGCTATTCCAGTACAGATACAACTTCAGGTATTGTATCCCGTTGTGCCGTGTATTTGCCGGCTGTGTGCCTTGTACAAAGACACACACGTTGCAGATTTTAAACAGTTCATTATTCATTCACGGAACAATTCCCATTCTTAGTCAATGAACTGTGTTTCTACGCACTATTCAGGACTCAAGATAGCATGGTTTCTTTTGAGAATGTGAGTGAAATAGCGTGCTTTATTTTAAACATATTCCTCATACATCCAAGTTAAAATTATGTTCCCAACAGCCTTTGTTATTAGAAGTTCATTACTGATGGATATGTTAACTTCAGATCTCTAACTAATTTTAAAAGATTCATTACAGGAAGCACCTTATCTAGTTTATTAAGAAATTTCAGGGATTTAATCTAAACATCACACACATGTTTAAAAAAAAATCAAGATATAATCTTTATTTTCAGTCTTAACATGCTGAACTCATATCAGGGAATCTAAACTACCTAAAAACAGTTGCTTCATGAACTCACAGTGTCCCCAGGTTGATATTGCTGATAGACTCTCAATCTAATTTAATTTTGGTTCTTCATCCAAACTGCCGCTGTTGGAGCCTCTTAACTGTTCTATTTGAGATGTCTAAACCAGGCAAACAATACAAGAAATATCTGGTTCCTATTACTGCCACAGAACCAACACTCTCCCTAAACTGAGTGTTTGTGATGCCAAAAAGCTTAATTGGGTCATTGTGTCAGTTTAAATTGTACAGGAGATGAGCATTACATGTTTATTAAATTTAAATGTCTGTTTCTGGATCTGGAATATCTGTTTCCTAGGAGAGAGCAGAAGCAGAGACACTGGGTTTTAAATTAATCAAAACCAGTGTGCTGAAGTTCATGCAGAAAATGAAGTGGCAGTCAGAATTATAGTTTTTATTGTATTATCTCAATTATAAGACCAAGCAAAAGCTGAAGAAAGGGATGGCTTTCAGAACTGATATTCTGCAAGCATGTAGATGGCTCATTCTAGCTGCAATTTGGAATAACTGACTAGATAAATAAAAAAGTCATGTGAAAGAACATTCTTGAAGTGTATGCAACATGAATTTGCAGGTGTTACTTAGGTACTTTCAGCTATGTCTAACTTATAGGACATGGGAGCACTTTCTATGACCTGGGTCCTAGGCATGTTCCCCAAAGTCATCCCATCTTTGTCTTGTTTAGACTTTAACATGCACCATCCCTTTTTTCACTCCATAAGCTTGATTCTCTGGGTGCACCCCCAGAAGGCAGCACTGCAAGCTTTTATCAGGCATTCAGCTATGAAATCCCCTGAAACATAGGGGTTAGAGCACTCCCTCATAAAGTGAGATGTTGATTAATAATGCTCATTCTTAATATTACTCTTATACAGTCCCTGACATGTTCACCATCGTTTTTTGCTTTTGGGGGAGGTAAATTTGACACTTAACAGTGTCAAACAGTCTTTCTGCCCCAATATGGCTGAAGTCTGATGAGACAATTGAGGGGAAAGTGAGTCCACCTGGAACCTCCTGCTTCATGATATTGTAAGAGGATGTCACAGGCAGCCTGTTTCCTTCACTACAGTCCATAATATCTTGGAATGTGAAAAGTTTATACTTTCTCTGTGGGCTCAGGTTGCAGAATGTTCTGGTGATGAGGCTGGTGATCTTCTGGGGAGAGAATAGAGGAGAACTTGTGAGAAATAGACTGGAAAGGAAAAGTAACTCAAACCCACCTAAGTTTAGTTTTAAAAGCTTGATGGAATCAGTAAGAACAGCAGTTAATATGTTCTTCTTGCACTATAGAGATTTACTTTCTGGTACTAAATATTCTGTATGGGCTTATTTTTAGACAGCGTTATGCAGTTTATGCTCACTCAGACAATAAGCTCTGGGGCATTGATGACAAAAATGATTGGAGTAAAAATAGATGGTTTTCCTCTATATTCTTTCAACTTCTTGGAACTGGATGTTTCTTAAGGAACTGGTGTGAAAATAAACCTGTCAAAACGAAAAGGCCAGCAGACAGAATCTCCCTTTCATGTGAGCTAATAACTTGCCCAATGTGGACTCTCTGTTGTTTTCTTCCAAAGTATGTTCTACGCTGTGTAGTCTTCCAAGACTTGTAATCAAACAGAAGCTGCTAGTATATCAGCATCTGGTACAAACTTCCTTAAAGAATTCTTGTCACCTATTGTCACACTCTTTCTGTATAATCCTTATTTTTGTTAATCAGTGTCTGGTGTGCAAGTAGGTACCCTTTTCTTTTGATGTCTACAAAACAGAAAGAGAATTCTTTTAAATCAAATTTAGCTGTTGCTGTTTAATATAACTATCAGGAATTTACCCCCTGGACATGACAACAGCAACAACAACAACATCTACAGTCGAACTGGCAATATCTGTTTGCCTCCTCCGTCTTTTCAAAAATAACCAGCGTAGGCCTCAGTTGATCTGATAGGAGTTTGCACAGCTGTCATCCCCAGCAGAACATGAAAATAAGGCATCCTCCCCACGCCATGTCCTCTCTGAAGAATATCCACAGTTTTTTGGGGGCAGCAAAGTAGAATACAGTCCCACACACAGGGACCTGGATTCAAGATCAGGTTGGATGAGGCTTTTAGCAACCTGGTCTTGTGGAATGTGTCCCTGCTCATGGCAGGATGCTTGGAACTAGATGATCTTTAAAGTCCCTTTCAACCCAAACAGTGGATTGGGTTTGAATTCCGTGGATTTAAAGGTCAGTCCATCAATTAGCATTCAGGCCCTCTCAGGCAGATCAGTTTCCTGTGCTATCCTAGCCACAGATTTGATTGAGCAGGGCAAAATAACCACCAAAGGCAGATGTAATGGAAATGGCCATGCAACAAAGGAAGTGGGAGCAACAGCAAAAAAATGTAACTCTGTGAACCATGCTTCTGTGTTGGAAATAGAACTTAGGGACAGGAGGTTAGGGAAAAACCACCTGTTTGGGAGCAGCAGCCTTTTGTTCCTTGGGGCTTTCTCCCGGTTGTGCTGTGGTGCTCCAGGCTGCAGTCTGCCTAAGCAGCTGCTGGCAGCTGCAGCCACCAGCTGTATCCGAGGGGATCTCAAGAATGGACCCAGCTCAGCAGCCGTGAAAATAGTACCCTGAAGACATGAAGCAATTGTTGGTCTGCATGCCAGGGAGAATCAGTACTGACTAAAGGGAAAAATGCACTCTTCTCTTCTGACTCACTTTATGTATCCTGTTCTTGCTATTCAAGTTCGTTCTTCTCCTGTGATTAGGTCGCGAGGTGATACTTTTATTAGTTGTATATTTCTTTTGCATTTGATACTTAAAGAAAGAGGAAGGATAAAAGGATGAAACTCCTAGAATTAATGCACATTGACCCCTAACCTTAAGCAGTGGTATGACCCTTCTGTAAGTCTATCCTCTGTCAAGTAACAGTACCCAAGAAATAAATATTAGTCTTTAACAGCTGTCCTGGAGATTACATCGCTATTACTACTCATCTTGAACAGAGTAAATGAAATAAAGTTAAATGAAGTTATCAGACATGATCTCATATTCAAAGAACCAATATCACTAAAATAATATTATAAATTCAGCAGTCTAATATAATTATTAAAGTGGAATGTGGTCTGTTTAGTAGCATATTAATTTAAGCCACTTTCTCTTAATTTCTAGCAGCAGTGCCTCTGCTGGCAGTGGCTTAGACCTGCTGGTATCATTACATCTTGGACAATATCTACAATATAGCAGTGAATAATGTTAATGACCGACATTTATCACACAGAGTTTTCAGATTTGCAGCGAAGTATTTAAACCTAACATTAAAAGGGAGGGCTTGTACTTGTGGGAATAAGTGATGAAAAGTAACAAGAAGCTAGAAAGCATAAGACACTTCTTTTACTTGTCTAGAAAAGAAAAAAAAATGACTTCTCGTGTTCCTTTCTGTGTAGATTGACACTGGGGGAGAGGGGGGCGTTCTCAGAAAAGGGACTGTGAGATGCGGTAGCATTCATCCTTTGTCCCTACAATAGTGTCCTTCTTCTCCCTGGCCTGTGATGTTGATCCTTCCTGCCTTTGCTGTCCCACCTTTAGTTCCTTCTCAGTGACCCCATTTTTCACTTTTCACATCATTTTTCACTTTCTTTAGTGCTGACCTCGTAACCTCAATCTATGATTCTGTGCTTTATGACTCTTATTTTTACATAGCTCTTTTCACCCTGGATCTGTCTCCGGAAAGCACACACCTGTGCACATCCCCAAGAATGCTCTTTCACTTCTTATCTCTTCCTCCGTAGGTTTATATCCATTTTTATATTAATAGAATGCACACATATATGCTGGATCTTTGATGATGAACGTACCAGGGTTTTTTTTAATCCCTGTGAAGTTGCGTGCATCCAGGCTTGCCACTGAGCTGTGCCAAGTGTGTCCCACACCAGCCTGGTTAGGCAGTCACTGAGCTAAATGGTGGTGCTTTGAGCAGAGCAGCTGATACACTGTGTAGCTGAAGCCGGCGGCCTTGCCTCTCTACAGACGAAAGGCTGGAAGAAAAAAGGACAAAGGTGATAAAAACTAACCAAAGACCCCGTTGAGGAAGGCATTTAAATACATTTTGTGTTTGGTAAAGAAGAAAACTCCCTCCAGTGCATGCTTCATCCCATTCTAAGATGGCTGTTTAAAAAGGCACCCTGCCTGAGCTGACACGCTTCTGACATGCTCCAAGCTCTCATCCCACAGTGTCAGTCTTGCAGGGCACCTACAGCTGAACCAGGCATTTGGGGCACTGCCCAATTTTAGGGCTGTGATATAATTTTAGGTGTGAACTTACCACAACTGTATCAGCTCTGCTGCATGTCTGTCATGAGTGTTTTGCATGATATTTTTAAGGCTTGTTCCTGCAGTGACGTTATTGAGAATGGCCTTCTGTATTTTTAAACAGTAATTTACTGATTCCCTGTTGATTTGGTAGAGAGAAAAAAGAGGACAAGGGTTGTGGTGGGAGAAGCTTTTAAGTACGAATTCCTATGTTCAAAAAAGAGAGGAAAAACAGCAAAAGAAATCCCACTGGTAGTACAGTCAATCTTTAAATCCTGCTGGTGATTTTTTTCCCCCCAGTTGTGGAGTGAGCAGTACTGGTTTACATGTATTTGCTCTTCTTATGCAGAGAGGAAAGAAATCTCTTTTTTCTTGATATCACATGTAAAGTAAAATGTGCAGTTTTTGCTGAAAAGGTGGTGGTTTTTTAAAGCGGTTGCGGTAGGTACACCAAGGGAAAGCCAACGGAAAGTAACTGCTTCCAGCAGAGGGAGCTCCAAAATCTGATTTTTTTTTTTTAAATTTTTTTTTTTTGTTTAATTTCCCCCCCCCTTTTTTTGTATGAGGGTGACAGATGGTGCTTTTCTCCAAAATAGATGATCTTTGGTAGAATCCTATTTGTTAACATATAAATCCTTTGATGATTTTCATTCCCTTCTGTTAGGAATTCCTCTCTTTCTCTCTCACAATCCTCAACACTAAAATGATACCAGAATTTGTCTCTGCATAAGGGTATTTTTTAGACTGTCCTAATATTCTAAAAAAAATTTTATATATTTAAGTTAATTTCAACTTAAATTTTAAGGCAGATGTTGCCATATTTTTTGCATACCATTTATTTAAAGTATTTCTCTTCAGCTTTTCTAGAAAAAAAAATGAAATAGGAATCATTTATGTGCTTTTTCCTAAATTTCCATGTGAAAACTCTTCTGGCTCAGCAAATGAGCAAAGCGTATTCCATCGTATAAATTCCATTTCATGTGTTTCATCTTCTGGTTAGTCAAGTCAGCTAGTCCCAGATGAAGTGGATTATATAAATTTAAACTCTCTTCCTCATGGTCAAATTCACTGAATAACAGCTGCAGATCTTGAGGCCAGTTTCTTGCTTCTGATACTGCTTAACTACTTATCTAACAGGTATTTGTCTAATTTGAGGTGTGAAAGGTGCCATTCATATGCTGTTGCCTTCACAAGTGTCCTCTAGTAAATATGCTGTTTCAGTTAACGTGAAAAAAAAAAATCAGTATCTTCCTCACAGTGCTTAAACCTTTGTCTCTGTGGAGAAGCAGATCCCAGCCCTCACTGGCCCAGTGACAGAAATTCTGAGTAAGTGAAGTGTGGACAGAAAACCACGCTTAGCTCTCCCTTTTGGCTTCATTTTAATTTTCTTATATTTCCCAAAGCTTTTGAGCATCAGGAACTTGTAAAAAGACATGTCTGCTGCCCTCAACTTTTATCACAATGAAGACAGAAGACATATGGCATTTTGCTCCTGGTCATGTCATACCACTAAAATATCCAGTCTGATGGGGCTTCTTCTTTTTCTCGGGTGAGACATAACGGGAGCAAGCTCCTGAGGACTGGCTGTGCTGTCCTTTAGCAGCTGCTGTCTGTGCACAAGGGGTCCAGACAGTTGTGGGGGCGATGAACGTCCTTTGGAAGCAGTGTGGCAGTGCCCTTGGTGTAACTCCTTGTTCTGCCAAATAATTAATGCCATGATGAACTCCTTCACGGCTCTGCTCATGCTGAGGCAGCTCCCAGATGCAGGAGAGTGTGTCAGTGTTCATTTTGCAGACAAGGAGGCAGTAAGTGTTTGATTTGCTGCCGGCTGCTTGATTTCTGCACGCTCTGCTCTACAAAAAAAAAAAAAAGAGCGCTGGAAGCCATTTGTGCAATTTGGAGCTTCCCATCACCAACTCCTGATTACATGGTGACTGTGTTGGGCCCAAATAAACAGAAAGCAGGATCTGCCTCCAACAATCTGTTTTGTTCCTCTCTTCCCCTACTCTTTTTGATTTGCTTCCAAGAGCTTCCTCTGGAGTCAGGATGGTGGTTGGGCACCTTGGATATCTCAAAAGCAAGCCACTAATTTAGGTGTAAAATTAGTGCTTTAGGCTTATTTTTCAAAATGTTTACTGATGCCTGGGCATGCAAATATTGAAACGTTATTTGTCACACTGCAAAGAATAGTTACTAAACAGTTAGGTTCTGATTTTTTGTGCATTTTAAATGTGTTAAAGTTGTGTCACAAACTATTTCTTTTAAATATGGTGCTTTCCCAAGTCAGCCTGTCTCACAGAGAATGCAGAAGTAAAACTTCCATCTGATACCTTCAGCTCAAAGGCTGCTCACCTCCCCGCTCCTCTCCCTCTGACATGGTGCCAGGCAGAGCTGGGAGATCAGATTAATTCCTGGAAGTCCCTGTGCTCTCAAACCACAGCTGAATTCCCTCAAGTGCTTTTCAGCAGGGCTAATTTCACTCTGTCTTACATCATGCCTACCCGAAGGAATATTCTTTCTTAAAAATCAAGATGTTCTCAAGATCATTTTTCTCTGTAACTTTTCCCTCTCTCCAGTTTCCACCATCCAATCAGTCTAAGATCAGTGTTAGAGAGATAAACGCTCACTTCATTAGGCAACCATTTTCTCTTGTTGTTCCTCTTTTTCATCAGTTTAGAGCTTTGTCCCTGGTTCTTACCTAATTTGTAGCTGTGTAAGCTGCAGTACTGCAATTTTCCAGCTTGCTGTATCTGAAATACACACTCCAACAAGCCTGCCCTCTGAGCATGGGATCTGAGTGAGAAACACACAGAAGAGACCCTGTTTTTGATCTGGCTCCTCTTCTCTTACATTCCCATGGCCTGACCTCAGCCTGTAACAAACGCGGGCTCCACGCTCACCCCGTGCAGGGCACAGCTGGAATGGGATCCCTGTGTCTCCAAAAGCCACCATGCCTCTGCGGGCAGCCCTGGCCTGCTCTCCAACCCCAAGCACCCACAGATGGAGTATTTTCTGGTATGTTTTTTTTCTTATTTCCATCTTTCTTTCCCCATGCATGCCCTCTTACTCTGGAAATGTGTAATTTAAAACCTTTCAGCAACCCACAAACCATTGCACTAATGCGCATCAGGCCTTTCAGCGGAGAAGCTCCTGCCCTTCCTGAGGGAATATGGGCTGTGCCTGTGGCATCAGCACTGGTATCATCAAATCCTAATTGAATTGTACATTTCTTTTTCTAACAGAATTCAAAAGGTAGATTCAAAACTGAACTGACCCTTAATAAATGCAATTAAGCACATAGTTTTTCTATTATTGTTCTCGCTGGTTTTAAGCACTAAGTCCAAGAAGCCCACAGCTTCATAGATGTTGAGGTTTTCAAAATGGGCACATCAGTAGTCAGGAAGCTGAAGCCATTTTCTTGGTGTTAAAGCTCTTCTTAAATTCAGCAAGCTTTGAATCCAGCCTGCAATGTGTGTGTTAGCAATAACGCCAGGTGAATGAAAGAATTCTATTTTATCCATACTTTTTGTGGTCTAGAGAAATATGGAAAACTGAAAGTTTAGAAATATTTCAGGTTTTTTACTTGGTTTCTATATAACTTTTTAGAGCTTATAGGAATATACAAAATGGTGATTAAGAAAAGCCAAACCAACCACATGCACAACAACTTTGATGTGTTTTTCCAACAAGTAGCATCACCTCATATCACAGAGAGGGAAGATGTCCCTTGTGAAACATGGCTAGGTTTAGCAAAACCAGCTGGGGATGCACCTGTAATATCCCTGGAAGGAATAGGTGAACTGGGGGGATGTCTCTGCTGGAGCTCATCATTATAACACGTCTATGCTGTTACAAATATGTTAACATCCTAACCCCAGGATCCAGTGCACTGGGGACTGTTCCCCAAAATTATCCCATTTGCCTCTTCCAGTTCCTTGTCATTTCCAAATCCTCTCACAGGCTAGGCTGCCGTGGTTGTTAGTTCTGTTTTCTAATGCAGGTTCCTCTTTGGTCATTTGACATGGTTTATGTGTGATACTCTAAGAACTGTTCATGGCCCGATGTTTCCAAGTGAAAGAAGCTCTTTATCTATGAGTGAGATGTAAAGCACTGCTTTTTTTCTCAGGCAAGGTCTGAGGACCCATTGGGGTAAGCAACTAAAACTGATAAAGTATGAGAGAGATCCAGAGAGCCTTTTAAAAGGCTTTAGAAGGCCATAGACTACCCATAGGCTATGTCTCTACACTAGAAAGTAGAACAGGACCAGGGCACTGGTCTGCAATCATCTGTCTTGTTTAATTGTTACAATGCTCCATGGCACAGATTTGGTCCATGCCAGCTAGCAATATTGCTGGAAACAAAAAGGATTGGATGCCTCAGACCTTTACTAATGGGTGGTTCAGATATGACCATCATGTCTGGAGGCAAAAGGGAACAGTTTAGATTTGTGTACATGTGCCAGGCCACGCTGCATTGCTTCAGGTTATGGAAAAGTGTCTATTTTATTACTGTTTTATTTACTACTAGAGATGTATCCTTAGAGTTTTATTCTTAGTGCTGCCACTGATTTTGCAGAATAGCATCACTGTGGGGCTCTGCACATCTGTTATCCTGTTCCTAGGCTGCTGGCAACTTTTAATGCTAGGTTAGATGCATCTGCCAAATATACAATCACAGCATTGCCTGTGGTGTGGACTTAGCCTGCTGGTAATCTTCAAAAAGTAACCTTTTCCTCTACTTTTTTTTTTGCATATTTTCTTTCTTTTAAACCTCCTTTTAACTGTAAATTCCTTGGTAGCAGTCTGCTGGGAACAGCAAGTCTGCAGACAACAGTGCTGCCTCCACCGTTTGTTGCAGACAGACCTGCGAGGAGTCAATTGGTTTGTCCTTGTTCGGTAGCTTTACCAAAAATCAGGAAAACCTGTTCAAGAGTTTATATTAGTAAAACAGTTCAAGACTGTTTTACTAATATACCTGTTAAAGAGTTTATATTGGTAACACATTGTTAACGACTCACTTATCTAGTAGTGAACAAAAAATACCTCTACTAACTGAGGTGCTGCAGAGAGAAGAGTATTCATATCAGAGGCTCCCTGGGTTACAATATGGAGATTTCAGGTTTGTGAAACATGTCTCTGTTAACATTTAGTGTTATTTTCCCTTCACGACCTTAAAGATCCCCCTTAAGGGGAGGGTTTTAAAAGTTGTTATGCCAGTGTTATTGCAAATAATGTTTTATTTTATGCCTCAGGAGAGGCAAAGATGGTGGATTTTTGAGTACAAAGCATACAAGCAGGGCATGAATCACTTAACCCCCGTTGCCTGGTGGTTTACTCCCTGGGAGAGAGATGTGTGAGTAGCACTCTGGCAGAGCATTCTCCACCTCCTGCAATGCTCCTGCATTCAGGGCTGCCGGTCACATGGCTGTGTCCCTTGTTGGAGTCCTCAGCAATGATAAAAGAGGTTTCAGAGGGAGGTTTTCAGCCTTGCCTGGCCACGCTCCTTGGCATACATCCCTTCCTCCTGGGGAAGGGCAGCCAACTGGATCCCCAACAAAGGCACCACTTCCAAAGTGGTTTATAGGAGTGCCAAAGAGAAGGACAGTTTTTAGCAGACTTGCTGGGAGAGACTGAAGAAAACAAAGGCCAGAATTTCTGTACCCCTTCTTTTCTTGTTGTAATTGCTTGCAGGTACGCAGGCAGAGTGAAGGGACCTGGAAGAGTCAGGGACAGACATGCATGAAAGCAGTGGTGGAGGACCTGACCAAAGCCATATGTAGCCCAGGTTTTGTGTGTCAGTGAGCTGAACAAGGCCATTACAGAATGAGTAGATGCTGCAGAAAAATGGAAAACTGCGAGAGGGAAAATTGTTGCAAGATGTCAACAAGATGTCCTGAGGTGGTAGTGAGAGGTCTCAGTGCAAGTGCTTGCTCCAACAGGCAGAGACAGAAGCTGACGTGTTGTGGGAGGACCCCAAAATGGATCTGCTTAGGCCAGGAGAGAGTCCTGCTGTGGCAGGAAGCAAATGAACTGGAAGTACTCTTCTGGAAAGAAGCAGATGAGGGGTTCATAAGGTCACAAACAATGGACTGGACATGGGGCTCCATCAGATGCTGAACATGCCCAAGACCAACATGAAGAAAGGCTCGTGGGGCGGGATTAAAGACAGGGACAGATCACTCACCAGTAACCACCACAGGCAAAAGAGAGCAGCTTTGGTGTATACCCGGCACCCAGACAGGTTCAACCCACCACAGAAATATAAATGCACTTGTGATTGAAAGAAACTTTGCACCACAAATAAAAAACCTGATGTGCAGAAAAAAAATTCTACCTGATATTTGATGTTTGTTTGTAATGCCATAATGACCATCTGCTTCCCAGAAGCTGTAAAAAGTTTTCTGTGGACGTGTTTTTATTGCGAAGAATGTCAATATGTTATCTTTCCTGTTATCACGGCACTGGACTCTATTATCTGCTACTACTGCAAACTGATTGGTTCCTAATAATAGAAAATAGGTCATAAATGAATGTCCTAATTTTTTTCTGAATTTGGGACCAAAAAAGTGGAGCAGATTTAAAAATACTCATGAGGTTTACATCCTACAGGGAAAGATGGTGATGATCATTTTTTGGGCCAAAGCTGCCTTAAAATGTTTGTGAGCATGCGAAATTTTTCACTGCTACTAATAAATGGCTAAAAATCTGTTTTCCCTTGTTTAAAGTAAGGAACTAAAGAGGTTTTGATTAAATATTAGAAACAGGTTCTTCACCCAGAGGATGGTTGAGCATTCTAACAGGCTCCCCAGGGAAGTGGTCACAGCACCAATTGTAATGGAGTTCAAGAAGTGTTTGGACAATGCTCTCAGGCACATGGTGTGACTCTTGGGGTGTCTTGTGCAGGACCAGGAGTTGGATTTGATGATCCTGATGGGTCACTTCCCACACACCATGTTCTATGATTCTATGATACAAAAAGTGGTTCAACTTTTAGGCTGGTTGTATGGCTGTAGTCACCTGGCTGTGCACAAGGTTTTGCTTGTTTCTCAGACATCAGGGCTTAAATGTCACACAGCAAAGTAGCAGCCTCTGAAGCCCAGTCAAATTGAAGTTTAGTACATGAAGAAACACTAAATTGTTTGAGACTTTACTGTCCCTCATTACTGACTGGATTGATGTGAAATAGCAGCCCACTGCTTACCAAGGTTTGGTTGAACATTATCTTGTTTTTTTAATAAAGTGGAAATCTACTCTTTAGAAAATCAATAATGGTAATTGTCAAAAGGAAAAAAAGTATTTACAAGAGCATGTAGTAACAAAACAAGGGAGAATAGCTTCAGAGTGAAAGAGGGCAGGTTTAGATTAGATATTAGGAGAAAAATCCTTACTGTGAGGGCAGTGAGGCACTGGAACAAGTTGCTCAGAGAAGCTGTGGATGCCCCATCTGTGTAAATGCTCAAGGCCAGGTTGAATGGAGCTCTGAGCAAGGTGGTCTAGTGAAAGGTGTCCCTGCCTTCAACAGGGGGGTTGGAATTGGATGATCTTCAAGGTCCCTTCCAACCCAGGCCATTCTATGTTTCTATGGTAAGTGGCCCCCCCAGAATTTCAGGCTCTCCTTCTCCTGTGCAGATGCAGAGGCAAGGAAAGTAACAGAAAACATGCAGCAGCTGAAGCCCAATCCAGGTATTTGTATATGGAGAAGTATCACTGTTCAGTAAAACAAATGTTTGTTTCCGCCTTCCTTTAAAATCACAGAGCAGGGACAACACTGCTGTTCCTCTCAGGGCCTGCAGGCACAGGGTACGGTGGAGAAGGCTGTGAAGAGCCAGGAGGCTGCTGGGGTGCAGTTGTGTGTTGAAGTTCAGTGCGAGGACCTTGCTGCTTTAGTACAATCACTTTGTGAAAAGGAATCCTGGATGAATGGTGTCCTTTTCACAAGCCCCTTTTCCTGCCCATATTTCACAGGTAGGTTTTTCAGCCATTTGTGTTAGTCTGAAGCTGTTTTCTTGCTCTTTGGTTTCCTTCCAAGTACGATCTCTGAAAGCTCCTCACTAGCTCCCATTTGTAGGCTGTGAAATGCATGGCAGGTAGTGGGGAAAACAGGAAGTTTCAACGTAATTCCCAGAGGTGATGTGTGGGATTGAAACCAAAACTGCTTTATGTTTGTTTTGGCCAACGTAGCTGGAACCTTGTGCTGTGGAGATATTAATGTGCAGCAAACATTCCAGTGCATATGCACCCGTGAACCTGCTGACTTCTTGTTATTGTATTTAAAGAGATGCTGTAGAAAATAACACCTAGTTTATCCAGTGAACTTTAACAGCACTGCATCTGTTCAGATGACGCAGTTTCTAAGAATATGCTTTTTTTAGAGCTCCTGTTACTTATCTGATCACTCCATGGGCCAGGATATAGAATCCTTCATGCAAACACAGTTTCCTACATTCCCTGCGACTCATTTATCTGACAGGAGCAAAAGGAAGAGTAACAACTCAATGAATTCACCCCCTTCAGCACACTGAAGGTTTTTCTCCAAGGAGTCCTTCCTGGAGTTACTTCCTGAAGTACAGCACAAGGTGCACTCCAGCATGGTGGAATTTGTATATGTCCTTTCATCCATTTTGGGCCTCTCTTTGCAAATGCTTTTGTCTTTCTTACCTCCTCTTGACCTATACTCTAATTTCTGGCTTTGGTTTTAAACCAGAAAAGAGGAGTCAGTATCATGCTTGTGTTCACTGCTCAGCACTGTGGCCAGCATGAGGAAAAAAGATTGGAAAAATAAAAGGACATTAGCCAACGTCAAAGGCAAAACACGCTCTGATCTGTAATGAAATAATCTCTAGAAGATCCCTCCATTCCCAGAATTAGACTCTGGACTGTGTTCTGAAGCACGAGGAGTCAGAGGTGTAATCCTGAAGTTATTCTGATACTGCTATGAATTAGGGTCTGCCTAGAACTGCACAGTGCATGTCAGCAGTTTGCTCCAGTTGGAGAGTAGCAATGTCTTGTGCCTGTCCAATGGAATTTCTGTGGCTAAAACCTCATACTGGATTTTTAACATTTTTTTCAGCGATGATCACATGAAACTGTACCCATTACATACAATAACTAGCACTCATTCTGCTAACCCTCTCAAGCATTTAGAGCTGGAAGCCCAACTAGAACTTGGCAGCCCAGTTAGGAACGGCAGCAATGCATTATGGAAGAATGTATTTTCATCCTCCCTGTTCAAGAAACGACTGGATGTGGCACTTAGTGCTACGGTTTAGTTGGTACGGTGGTGTTCTGTCAAAGCTTGGACTCGATGATCTTGGAAGTCTTTTCCAACCTTAATGATTCTGTGATTCATATTTTTTTTCCCTCAGCTCTATACTAATGCCCTGGTAAGGTGTGGGAGATAATTATTTTCAGTAGGAGGTGGCTAGAAACTGGGGGAGGAGGGTGTTCTTTCATCTTCACTGTACAATGCACAGTTATAAATAGTAATTTGTATGAACAGTTGAAACTAAAAAAAGAAATGCCCTACCACAGCCTACCTTAAGGTTTTTACTTGCTAATTGCAATTTATCTTCCACTTAACTGCCTTTCAAAGTCATTAGCATTGTTCAGCTGGGGAAATAGCTAAATTGTAACTGAGACTGGTGGACATAAGAGACAAGAATAAAAAGCAATCAAGCTCTTTTCAGTAACTGAATATCCTAGGCTTGAAGCACAGTTTAAATATGTGCTGGGGTATCCAATGCTGGCTGATGAAAATGTCTAATATTACACTGATTCCTGAGGTAAAGGGCAGAAGGACTTATTATGTTCTGTGTAAATAAGCAGGATACTATCAAAAGATGAATAAGCAGGACTGTGACAAAATATATTGCTATTGTAGTTAGTGTAGGCATGCCAAAGCCATCTCAAAACTAACAGCTTGACAACTTTATGAGCTCCTCAGGTAGATGTTGCAGTACACATTGGTTTCTGCATTTCTACAGCTGTCCTGCTAACAGCATGAAATTTTATCTAGCTTAAAACCAGTTCTATCACTGCCATGGGACTCAAACTTGGAGTACAAACACAGTGCTGGTTTCCCCAGACAACTAAAACAACCCCCTAAACCTTCAAAACTAGTATAGATGTCAGGACAGAAAGACATTCTAGTCCATACACACGTTTGTGGGCACTCTTCCTGCTCCCACCAAAAGTGGGAGCTCCATATCAGATTGACTAAGTCTTCCCTTCTTAGCATTGCTCTATGTATTTTGAAGAAGGAAAGTCCTCATGATGTACCTTGCTAAAGTCACAGAACATCACAGCCACTTCTAGACTGGCAGGACACAATGCTGGTATGGCCCATCCTTTATTCCTATCACAACTCTAGACCTGGTTCAGAGGGCTGGTCCTCCGTCAGTGACTCAGGACAGTGAGACCCAATTCCTTTGTGTGGATGCTAAGAGAATCCAGTCTGAGGGTAGCCCGGGCTGCAGCATTTCTGAGTGTCTCCAGTGCCACTCTCTCTGCTCTTCCAGCTCAGGGAGTGTAGTGTTAGAGCATGTGTCATTTCTAAAAGTCATAAAATACTTGTTCGTGGATGTGCAGGTAGCACATTCCTAGCTTCTGATAAGGATACCTACTTTTCAACTTTCTACCAGGAAATCCCCTAAACTGCTGCAGAGCCTGTAGTTTGAGGACTTCAGTTTGCTTACAAAAAGATGAGAGTGGGGGCTGGTGGTGTAGAAGCTATTATTTTTGCTCCAAGACAGGAAACCAAGCTTTTCTTGTAGTCTGATTCCATCCAGCTGACCTTGCTGCTGTCCTCACCTTACTGCAGGCTTGTCTGAGTAATCTCGATTCTTGTCCTGGTAAGAGATACCCTCGTAGTTCTGTCACTGGCTACAACTCAGGTCATAACCACAGGGGGAACCACGGTGGAGACACTGCAGACAGCTGCTGGTCTGTTACATACAGGCCCATCTAGCCATGCTCCAAGACCAGGAGCCAGTGCTTCTGCCTCAGCTTCCCCCAGTGGATGTGAACAGCAGCATTTATTTGCATCACTGGCATATGGCTTCTTGTGGTGGCTTGAGTCCCCTCATCTCCTTTCTTTCCTTTCTGTTCATATTGTCCCTTAATTTGTTCACACTTTTCTACTTGTTTCAGGTAAACCAGCACCATAATGGTCTACATTAAAGAATTTTCACATTGCACGCTCCTAAAATGTGACAGCTGTTAGTGATACATCCTCCTAAAAATCCATTCTTAAATCCCTACACCCTTAGACATTCAACTGAATGCTGGAAAGTTTTGCTTCAACATCTTTGTTTCAGTTCATGTATGTTTCCCAGAACGTCTGGGAGTTCTCTAAATGTGTGGGATTTTAAAACACTCGGCTCAGTCTTATGCATTTTACCTGTAGATCTTGAACTATTACAGAATTTTTTCTCTCCTCCAACCCTTTTCCTATGCTTAGGAATGAGAACTGAGGGCAAACTGCTTGGCTGATGAGTTATGGGAGAGAATGAAAGAGCAGAATGGGAGTAATTTTGAGGGGTTCAGATGACCTACGTGCATGTGCCTTGAATAATCTGGGCTCATGGATGCTTCCAATGTACCCCTTCTTGCTCTGTCCCGCTAAAATGAACAAAATGCACCTTCATAATATAATTACCAATATGTGATTGAATCATTAAAGGAGTAAAGCTGCAATATACTTTGCATCATTTGCATCGTTTCATGCGAGAAACAAAGTCTAATTATACAACCTCCTTTATAGAACCTTCTCATCCCTACATAGGGAAAAAACCAAACAAACCACTTTTTATTTCTGTGGATTGCAATAAATAATACTCAGAAAGGAATTTTAAAACTGTACACCAAATTCAGCTGCCATGTAAATACACATTACTTCTTCGAAAGCACCAGAGCATGGATTTACCTAAGTAAATCCTCTCCCTATATGGCTGCATTTGGCCAGAGACTTCTGCAGCATCTCTTAGGTCATTAGTTCAGGTTATGGAGAGGCTTTGGAGATCACACTGGTGAAGTGTGAGCAGCAGCCACCAACTCTGTGCTCCAGTTTTACACAGCCACATAAAGCAGCAGGGGAAGCAAAGATGACAAATCACACTTGCTTACACATCAGTGAACAGATTAGTATTAATGGATTAGGAATCCAATTAGCCACTCCTCTTCTTTCAGCAAAAGCTGGCATGTCAAAGGTTGCTGTCTCTCAAGAGAATAGTGGGGTGCAGATGGCTGAAAATCCTGACATGCTTTGATGCAAAATAAAATTTTGGCCCCATCGTTTTGTTTCCAACTTGGGACCTCCTAAGGAAAGCAACCCTGTCACTGGCTGGCTGGGCTCCTCCACACAGCCACTTCCATCTGTAGCCATCTTTCCATGCTAATCAAACAGATTTCTTAGCCAGATTGGTATCTGTTTGCCAGACAGTGTTACAGGGCTGTCAACAAATGGACTGCAAATCAGCTTTATATTTGTTTAAATGAAGTTTCTTCTCTTGTCTTTCACATGTCTTCAGTGAAGCTCAAGGTCAGCAGTTAGAGGGTTTTTAAAAAAGAAAAGAAGATGTGTTTCTTTTCCACTTCCTGTCTGCTTGTAGAAATTTATCATTTTACTTTTTTTCAGATGCAATTTAATGCTGGACTACTTTTAGTATTGTATCTGTTACATAGCAGGATTTCCTATTCATCTTTTGAGAATTCCCTTGTACCCTTTAATGAGGGATTCAGAAGTCTTTGTATTTTGTTAAATATGTGCTAGACCAAAAATGACCAGAAAGTTTGCAGAATTCCTAGATATTAATCTGGCCTCTGCAGGGCTTTGCAGTAGTTGCAGAGGGGTTTGTCGGAGAAAATTAGTGCTTTAGTCTGTTACACAGAGTGCCTCTGGCATCTTGGCACTCCAGAAGACAATGGACATTTCTTCCTCATTGTAGATCATGTCCCATTCCACAAAATGCCCAGTTCATTGCAGATTTTTCTCCAGGTCTTAAGGGTGACCAGCAGTGATAGTTGATTGGTGGTGGGAGGGAAGAAGGTTGCTTTCTCCTTCCTTCTTTTTTTTCCACTTACTTATATTGCCCATATACTACAGAAGTCTTGGAAGAGTATCTACCTGGATTTATCAGCCGTTGCCAAAGCACTTTGAAGCATGGCTTGTGTGACATTACTGATACAGTGGGGTACAGGAAGGAATCTAGAGAAATGTACATGGGTCCTTTTTAATCCCTCTACAGAGAACAAGATTTGTAGAGGAATTCTCTAAGAGTTCAGAAGGGAATTAGTAGACGTATCACAAAAGCACTTCATAGGCAAAAACCCATCCCAAACTTGCCATGAAAGTCCACCAAGTGTTTACTGTTACTTTAAACTCAGATCCAGGTATGAAACAGGGTCTATAGCATGGTCCTTGATGGCTGCCAGCTGATACCAGGCTCACTAAGGAGGTCGGCTTTCAGATTTTCTGATGGATCTTTTTTTGCATATAACTGATGAAAGGCACTGTCAGAGGTTGCAGTTACAGTGCCTTATTCTCTTTCCATTTTCTCAGTGTCTGAAGAAGATAAAGCACTGAAAACTGAATGTCTCATCGTTCTGATCTTTACTCAGCTGTACTATAATGAGGTGTTTAAGAATTACTTAAGTCTGACCAGTCTGTTTCGTACACCTGATACTAAATACTGACATTGACTTTTGCGGAACCAGATGCAGACTGCTGTTGGTCACCCTCAAAATACAATAATCTAATGCCATTAAAAAGAGAGCTATTATTTTAATTAAAATGGGATCAATTTTCTAAATACCAGGGATCCATGTACTCCACAAAGTTCTATGACCATGGAAGTGCTATGGAGCAGAATGGATCCACACAAGCTGTGCTGCCTAAAGCTTCCTAGGCCCCACTTATCAGTATCTAGAGACGTAACAATGCTTTTTTCCTGATGGTCATGACCAAAGACCATCAGATTTGTAAAACTGGTAGAAAAATAAATCTTTAGTTGATGGCTGGGGTTAAATCATAACAGCAATGCATGGAAACATGGAAACAGGCCCTCCAAGGTAGTTAAAAATGAAAAGCAATAAACAAAATAATTCAGGATAAAGGATAATATTTTACGTAATTTTTTATTTTATTGTTTTTGTTATTGTGCTATTGTGCTGTAAATTGAACAAATTCTGTATTGAACAGCCAGTATATCCTTCTTATCATCTCTAAAATTGATATAATTATATATTCTTGTAATTATAATTCAATATCTGTTAGCTTGTTACACTGTGTTTGGGCAACCCAGACAAGAATTAATAATGCCTATTTAAAACCTAATTTAATTTTCAATGATTAAAAAATAATTAACACCAGTTCAGGCAATCTGCACATCACATTTCTTGCCATCACTTTGGTGTTCTTGGAACTGAGAAAAATAACAGCTTTTTAAATTAAATAAAACAAATGTTGCTTTGGTCTTTCCAGGCTGTTCATGGAAAATCCCGCTATCTTCATGTTTGCAATTACTTGCAGCGGTTTCAGTGAAATCCCTCACTTCATATTTAACTAGAAATGGAACACAGAGCTGCAGGAGGAAGTAGGAGGGAGGTTGTTGGGAATCTTTGCTGGGTCTGGCACAGCCAGGTATTCCCGCCAGCTGTGCTGCTCTGCTGCTATCCCATGTTCTGCAGTGGGGTCATCAGCTCCTCCTGGGCAGAGCCCAGCAGCTTGAAGACACAGATACACAAGTTCAATTTGATATTTTTCCCCTTCTTTACAAGCAGAGGGTTTGGTTTCTGGTTTATCTTTTTGGTTCCTTTCTTGTCTGGCTCCAGTGTTTCCTACTTTCAAATATCAGTGTTATGATGACCACTTTTCTTTGATGTATGTCTCCTTCCTTCCTTCCTTATTTTCTCTTTTTTCCTCTCTCTCTTCCTTTCTGTTTTTCTGCTTGGGCTATGTGTGATTGCAACCAAGTTTCTGCTTACAATGATTAGGTTAAATCACTCCACTGCCCCACACATCAGCCCAATTTACTGCAAAAGCTAAATTCTGATTTGAAGCATGTCTTTGATTGCAGCAAGTTTATGTGATTCTCATCTGTACGAGAGGAGAGACCTGAGGCTGTCCCAGCAGCCTCCCACCCTGAAATCCCTGGGACAGCAGACAATGTCCTGCAGAGCCCTTTCACACCAGAGAGTAACAACATAGACCTGGAGAGCAGAACTGGGCGATTGCTACCAGAGCTTCCAGAGAGAATTATCTTTTCATTTTGTGCCATAGAAATGTAATTCTTTTTGGTAGCACAGAATTCATATATTTTAAGCAGCTGATAGATTTTCTAAAGGAGTCAGCACTAATAATTGCTCTGCAAGCAAATACCTTTGGTAATAAATCTTTCTATTCATGTGCTCTAGAAAACAGAGAAGAAAAGGGACCAGCAGACCTGATTCCTGATTCACGGTAGTTTTTATCACTGCCCTGCTAAATAATCTCTGGTAAGTTGTTTCACAGTCCTTTTCTGATCAAATTTTTGTCAGTGTAGAATAAGAATTCCCAAATGGCACAGTTTTACTTTTAATATTGCTAGTAAAATTGTTTACAGAGAAGGTCCTCAGACTCAGGGGATTCATTAAGCAATAAATGTGGCTTTCACAGCTGTTAGGCACAGGCTTTTTGTCATCTGGCCATTAAACCAGATGATGAAAGGAGTTCACCAATGTGGGATTCTCTTTGGAAGTAACTTACATTTCAGTTTGATGGTCTTCCTTGGCCATACATAGAAATAATGGCCGTTCACTATATACAAATGAGTATGTTTGGAAAGTCAAGTGAATATATTTGATGTGGTTTAACCCCAGCCAGCAACTAAGCCCCACAAATCTCCAGCAGAATGGGAGAGAGAATCAGAGGAGTAAAAGTGAGAACAACTTGTGGGTTGAGATAAAGTTTAATAGATAGAACAAAAGCCGTGCACACACAACCAAAGCAAAACAAGAAATTCATTCACCACTTCCCATGGTCAGGAAAGTGTTCAGACATCCCCAGGAAAGCAGGGACCCATCATGTGTAATGGTTACTTGGGATGACGAACACCATAACTCTGAATGTGTACCTTGCCCCTTCTTTCTTCTTTCCTTTTTTTTAATATGCTGGCCATGATACCAGGGAATAACCCTTTGGGGTGAGCTGTCCCAGCTGCGTCCCCTCCCCACTGCTCATCCACCCCCAGCCCCCTCGCTGGTGGAGTGAAAGGCAGAAAGGTCTTTATTCTGTGTAAGCCCAGCTCCGCAATAACAAAAACATTCCTCTATTATCAACACTGATTCCAGCACAAATCCAAAATACAGCCTCAGAGTAACTACTGTGAAGGAAACTAACTCTACCCCAGCCAAAACCACCTCATTCTCCACCCCTTATTCCATACCATTTATATCGTGGTCAGATCCCACATTATCCAATACATGGTTATTAACAACCACGCCCCTTCATATCCTTTGGTATAATAAACAGGTATCATTCCCTTAGTTTATGGATGACCCCTGTAAAATATCCATAAAATGCCCACAAATGTCCACTGAGTTCGTTTAGTCCATGGCTTTGGGCTCCCTTGGCTATGGTGATCACTCAGGTTGGGGGAGGTGTTGTGGCTTTGTTGTGTGGAGTCACTGGGCACCCAGTCGGGTTGGGTCACTGTTGCACTTAAACTGCTTTTTGTAAGGCTTCTCCTCCATTGGTTCAGGTGGAGTTTGATACAGTAATTCCTATAATAACAGTTTAAAGGTATATCCATTGCAAGCTCCATTCCTGGTCCCCTTGGACCACATTATAGGGCTTAACATTGCAGTGAACACTGACTAGTACACCACAGAGGTAAATGTCCAGTAGTTAAAAGTAGTTAATTTTCCTGTCTTTCTTTGTATCTATAATTAGGCTCTGAGGACTTTATTGCCCTCAGGCAGAGTGCCTGTCTCTAGCAGTAGCAAACAGAATCACAGAACCATTTAGGCTGGAAAGGACCGTTAAGATCATCAAGTCCAACCATTAACTGAGTCTGACTGACTCCAACATGCACATTTCTTACTGTTCCCACATCCTGCACTTTCTTTTCATGGCCCATTGCTTAGCAATTGATTTTACTTCACACAGTGAATTCTCCATAAATAAAAGGTTGGCAATAACACTTTACAGAAACACTCAGTTATTGTGATTTTCTATTTATTCACTCAATCAATAACTTACAGTTGGTAAAAACATCCACTGACTCTGAGATAGGAAGTTCCTGCACTCCCAACCTGAATCATTTCCCAGCAGTTGCAAGAAGCCCCTACAGCCAAGTGTTGGCAGTGGGAGTTACCAGGGGGTGTCACAGCACCCTGTGTTTCTTTCTTTCTGAATTAGTTCTACCTTGAAATATCAACTGGCAGGTCCAAAGTGAATTGGCCTGGATAGGTGTTCCTGTATTTGTTTCTACTGATACCAGAGAAATCATAATTTCAAAAGTCAGCCTCTTACTTAGGAAAAACTACCACAGTAGACAGCACTGGCACACCATGTATTGGAGTGTTGGCAGAGAGAAGCTGATCCAGGCTGCAGCAAGACTGCTTTTTAAGTGAATTGCTTCCCCTCTGCCACTGCAGGATCATGCACAGCAATTTATGCCATCATTTTGTGTTGGTTGTTAGTGCTAACACCTTTCGTCACTTTAATTAAACTTTGACTTATTTTGAAGCATACACTACGAGTTTGAAATGCAAAGTGTTCCTTTAGGAAACAGAAATTACTGTCACTGGGTGTTAGTGGATGAGAGAGGCAAGCTATCGATGCCAAAATGCCAATGATCTGTGCTTTAAATCCTTGGTGTGATCACTTATTAACATTAACAAGTACCTCACTTGGTTTTGAAGCAATATTGTCCAATGATAAGAATTTAAGGGAACAATGATAAAGAGAATGTGACTGAAAAGTTGGATGAAAGACAACAAGAGAAACATCAGAATATTTTATGAGCATACAACTTTGGGGAGGAAATTTTATCTGATACTGTTAACTGACAAAAAGGTATCTGAAGCCCTGATTCTGCAAAAGCCATGTAGTCCTTCAATAGAGAAAAGAAATACAGAATATGCCTGGATTTAGAAATACAAAGTGTATTTTTAAATGTTTGAAATAAGTTGTAGTGTTGAGATTCTCTATGCCCGTAAATATTTTTGCTATGTCTCTTCTTAGAGAGAACTTAGGAGACCTAAGTTCTGACAAAAGTAGTGGGTTGAGAGAAAGAGTGGGTTTAACTGGAGTATAAGCTTTTCACATTGAATTCACATTTCACAATAAATTCTGCATTTCCTAGAAAGAAGCTTTTCTTATATATGGTAATAGATCCTACATATATTTTCGTTGGATGTACTACACCATAAAAAAAATTCCAGCACCTAAATATGTCTTATAGGTAACAGTTTGTCATCAGCTAAAGTGCATATGCATGTTGAAATGAATTTGATGTCCATGTCTGATGTTACTGCATGAATTAAATACCATTTCATAAGTCCTTAATGAAATCCATATGTAAAAACCTCACATATATGAATAAAAGAGTGCCATTTAATATACGTGTCTTCTCTGAATCATTACAATTTTAGGTTCTGTGTTTGTCTCCCACTAAAAGGGAGTTTGTTCTACTGAATCAAATATTATAGGAAGAAACACAACCATGGGCTGCAAAAACAATTTGGTACCTAAATTTTCAATGAGTTTTCACAAATTGTCCATAACAACCAAATATGTCTTTCAAGTGAAGTTACACTCAAAAGAAACCTGGGGAATACTGTGACTTGCACTGGTTTCTGTAAACTGCAAGTGAAAAGGACCAAATTAACAATTTTTTCATCACAGGCAATGTGGAGTAGGATTGATGGTTCCTTCTCTCTAGTGTGGTCTCCACAGGTCTCAAGAAATTCAGAAAAACAGAGAAACTAACGTTGTCAGTGTGAAAACAATGTGATTAACGGCAAGTCTGCAAAGGGCAAAACCACAGAAGTGTGGCCCTTCCTGACAACTTTATGTACAAAACATGTTTTAAATCAATGGAATTTAAACTTGTGCTTAGACTGAAAAAGGTCAAGATAAACAGATATGGAACCAGCAAAGTGAAATAACAGAAATATAACAATCTGACATTCCACATTTTGTGTTCTTGCTGAGGTCAGTAAAAGAAGTGGGATTTATTTTCTTTGTATTGTACACATTTTTGCATCACAATGTCAGTGTGGCCGTATTTCTAAAAGTCATTGTAATTTTTCAACCATTCTTTTACAATGGTCTGAATTATTCTAGCAAGACAAGATTTTCTGCTTTTCTTTCTTTTTTTTTCTTTTTTTTTCTTTTTTTTCTTTTTTTTTGCTGTAAGATGCACTATGGGGATTCCTGCTGAATGAGTGATTATTTCCAGCTGTGTTAATAAATTTTCTGAAAAGATGACAAGGAATTTTTTGGATGTTGTCTTTTAATTGTCCAAAAATCAATTTTGAATTTGTAAAGGAGGTGTTTTTTACTGCTTGCAAAGAACTAGCAATTATACTGTTGGAAACAAATATTTATGAGGAATGGAAGAGGAGCAGCCCTGAAACATTTCTGTGAATCATATCTTCTTCAGAAGTTTTTCCTTAAAAAGGGCACTTCATATGAGAATCCTTCCCTTTTTAAAAAAGTGCAGGACTTGATGCCATGTTTGGTTTATACTTACCCTTGTCTCCTCCCCCACAGTGAAGCCACATGGTTTGAATTAAAGAAACAAAGTACAAAGCAATAACTGTATTTTTAAAATGTTGCTCAGGAATGTGTCCGTTAATGAGAATAGCTAATGTAAAGAAAGAGCTTCACATAACAAAAAGGCTGAACTCCAAAACAATTCCTTGTCCATTCAAAAAATAAACTTGCATAAACATCTATTTATTATAGATAGTACTATCAGCTCTGGAGAACCAAGAATTTAATATGAATTCTTGTGGTTTGCTTTTATTTCAGGCAGTGTTTATCAAAAGAGATTGTTTAGAGTAATTATTTAGTCCACAGATATTTGTCTCTGTGTCCAATGAGTCTCCACTTTCAGATGTAAATTATAGACCTGAGGTACAGATCTGGTTTAGCTGATCTGATTATTCTGAGAACAGTTAGAATTTTTTCCAAAGAAAAATTTGTTCCAAAGAATTTGTCCCATTTGTTCCAGTTATATTTGGAGTAATCTTTACTTGGGCAAGGACAGCAAGGTGTCTCACCAAATGAAAAGAGTTGTATAGATGCAGTGGAGGGATTCACAGGCAGATAATGTCTTAACATTTCCCAAATGCAATCAGTGGTAGCAAGATCAATATTTATCTTAACAATAATTATCTGAACAATTGTCTGGATCCCAAGAGAAAATGGGAGTGGATAAACCCCATCAATCCCATGAGGAGATGTACCTCCTAGCAAGGAAACGTATTTCAGTGTTTCATTTAGCCTCAAGACTATTGCATCAGAAAAACAAAGACTTGGGTATCAGAGTTAAAAATTCATGTCTTCAAAACCCCTGCAGTACTTCTGTACAGCACAAAAGGGAGTTTCTCTGTGCCAATTTTCCAGCAGTGAATTTCCCTCGGGAGTTAAGTGTATGTTTTGTGTACAGTCTGTTGCTACGTAGTGCACGTAGCTAAGCTACATTGAGATCTCTATTTTAAGCAAATACCTACTGAACTCAGTGGTAAGACCAGGTACATTTGGTATTCAGTTAATCTGGTACAATGTACAAGATAATTTACCCTTTAAACAATAGCTCAAATACCTGTGTAAGTTCAAGTTCATTTTCTGTTCATGAGTTTTTGAACTCACTTCTATTATGAATGCTTAAATTAGCTACATAATGCTATAGGAGGTAGTTTTAACCTTTGCATTACAAAATGGGATGGCTTTATGAAGTAATTAGAGAAAGGCAATAACTTTATGACTAGACCACTTGTCTATATCGGAGGAGGAAAAGAAGACTTGGGTTCTTCCACCTACTCTTGTCAATCCTTAAATATCCAAACAATAAATGGGTTTCCCCAAACCTAGGTGAAGGCTTACACATCAAGAGCAGGAAGAGACACAGCGTAAATGTGTAAATATTCAATGCAAAGATCAACACTTCCAACCCAAGGAATTAAGAGAACCCCATCCCATGCTGAGGCCAAAGTTGGTACCTCTTCTGCAGCTGTGTTGGCATCTCTTCCCTGTGAACTGAACTGCTTGTAATGGTTCAGGTGCCTTTTTCTTTTAGCTGTTGTGGGTTTCATGCAAGGATTAGGTCTCTAAAGTTAAATAGAAAGCCAGTAATTTAAAAGCCAGCATTATTTTGGGAAGCTCGTCCCTAGCATGTTGCAGCTGGATCCTCTTTCCCCTCTCACACCGCAGATCAGTTACATTCCTGCAGTACAGCTAAAATAATTGGTAATCCTTGGCCAGAGTGATGGGCTGAGAGAGAGGACAGGTCAGCTGGATGAATTTCCACAGAGGAGTCAGCAATGTTAAACTGAAGAAAGAGTAATAATAGGTGTACCTGAAAAAGCTGGGGGACAAGGAGAGAAGGAAGAGAGCAATCACAAGGATTGCATTATGTAGTCCATTCTGAAGGGAAGAATATGGGGAGAAAGGGAAACAAGCAAAACATAAAAAGGCCTTTAATTTTTTAAAAAATTTGTATATTTACTTACTCAAAGTCTTCTTAGTAAGAGGAGGTCATGCAGTCAAACTTCTTTATAGGGCCCGTTGCAATAGGAAAAGGGGTAATGGTTTTAAACTGAAAGAGGATAGATTTAGATTACATATAAGGAACAATTTTTTTATGGTGAAACACTGGCATGGGTTACTTTGAGAGGTGGTGGATGCACCATCTCTGGAAATGTTCAAGGTCAGGCTGGACAGAGCTCTGAGCAACCTGGTCTAGTGGAAGATGTCCCTGTTCACTTCAGGGGGTTTGGACTACATGACTTTTAAAGGTACATTCCAACCAAAACCATTGTGTGATTCTAGGAATAAGAGAGAAGGGAGGAAGCTGGAAAGTGAAGAGTCACTTGAAAAGGAAAGAGAGGGTTAAGGCAATAAGAAGAACACAGACAGGAAATGGAAGATGAAACTCAAGGACAAAAGGACCTTTAGTTCTGGATCAATTACAGAGGTGTCTGACTTGTCAGGGGCCAGCCTTTTCTCTTCAGCCAGCGAGTAATATCCACCATTCTTGTCAAATCATCTGCTACAGTTATCTGCTGATAAGATGGCAGTAGAGGTGGGGGGAAGACGGGGCGGAAGAAATGCTAATTTTTGGCAGTGTTTGCAGGTTCTTCGAAAAGTGGCAAAGTCACCTAGGATGGCAAATAACCCACACAGCAGGTGTGCTTGGTGCAGGCAGGGGTTCTGCGGAAGTCCAAACCATGTTTTTTCCAGACCCTGCTGCTCAGACTATCTGCAGATGCAGCAAGGAAAGACTGTCTCTGTTTAATGGGAAAAATGCAAAGAAACCAGATGGATATCACCAAAGCTAGGTAAAACTTCTCCTTCCGTGCTCTTTGACTTGTGTTGTGCAAGACAGCATTGCTAACTTGCTGGCACAGATGTTTCTTTTCACATGTGTGTCTCCAGTGATTTTTAGTCTGACATGAAGCTGTGTAAGCAGGACCTCCTGGAGTCTCTGTCACAGAGCTGACTCAGCTCGCAAACACTTTTCCCTGTTCACCAACTCTGCAGAGTCAGGTGGAGTTCCTGGAGGAATTCTGCAAGTTTTTTGACTCATGCCCAGAAACACAGGTTCTGTAAGCTAGATCTGCCATTCAGCAGTGTTGTACAACTGCTCTTTTCTGTAATTCTGATGTCTTTTCCAACCACAACATCTCTGCAAGATTTTTCAGCTGTTCTTGCAGTTATAACTTAGTTATCAACATTTCATCCACTTGCATGAACAGTTTGTTGCTCTGCTGCTAATCTTTACCTTATCTAACCATTCAGTGGATACTAATCTGACCAACAAAAATGCAGAGGTGAAAGTATAAACCCTGGTGAGGCAATCCAGTTACCAAAGACACACCACATACCTGCAGTATCTGATGCTATCAGAACTTTTCCATGAGTTCCCATTCTTATATGCATATTTCTGTGAGCTGGATATTAGTGGCAGCTTTCTGCATCTGTCAGATGCTAATTCAGAAACAAAAAAGAAGATTGTAGTTCCTGTCTAAAAGGCTGTGGGACGCTGGCACGGATTCCGTGAGCTGTCTGCGCTACTATGAAGCGCTGTTGTAAGAAGGTAGGAGCAGGGTCCTGATTCACTTATGGACAAAGTTCTGCCTCAGTAGAGAATGCAAGGGCATGTGGAGATGTCTTTGGACCTATTCAGCCCGTGAGTGTGCACATCTCTACCACACTGCAGCAAAAGGCAGGGCAAGAGAGGTCCAAGTTCATCCCTGTGTGATGAAGAGGAACTAAAGGTCAGTATTGCCTTTAGTAAAGACAGTGAACACCTGTCCAGATAAAATCAGTGTTAAACAGTAGTAGGCCTAGGATGCTTTTTATCTGTAGGTCTCAGAGCACTTCAAGAGGTAAGCACTGCATTTGTGAGCACAGAGCTCTGAGTAATAAAGGCTTTTCACAGACATATTTCCTGTAGATCTTTGTTAAAGTCACTTCTCTCCACGTGGCGTCAGTTTAAGATTTACATGCAAAGTACAAGAAGAAAGGGAGGCGGCTGCCTGTTGTTACCAATCCAGTGCTGACTGCCTCTGCACTTTGCAGTGCGTGGTTCGAGCTGCAGTCGTGCAGCTCTCCCGTAATCACCACAATTTCCTGTTGCACTCATTTGAAAAGACAATGTTCCTGAGGAAGTTATGAAGACGGCAAGTAAGTTGCTGCCCTAATTTCTGCATGTTTGGTTAAGAGTGCTTTCTTAATTATGCTGGTTAGAGCTTATTTACAGTGCTTGTCAAACATTTGGAGGGATGAGAAGGTTTGTGCTTCCAGAGAACATACAGGCAAAACTGTGTATTCTGCAGTCCCCTCAGCATGTTGCCCAGAAACAGCTGCAGAAGATTCAAGGCAGCTCTTTTTTTTACTGGTGCTGAAACTGTGAGGGAAGTAACTTAAGCACTGAGTTGCGAGACGCTGCTGCAGTTGGGACGTCAGATAAGAAATTGTAACTATTAGTAAACCTGCTGTATGACTGTAAATGTTTCTTAAAGGCAGTAACTAAAAAAGCAATTTCACATGTTCAAGCCAGCACTATTTTTTTAGAGGGCTGAATTATTTATGCCTTCAGATGGACTCTCTTGACAGTTGTGAAGTGTGTGCTAGAGAGCTCCCTCGCAGTTCACAAAACAGGGTTCTCGGTAGGAAGGATGTCTGTACCTTTTTGCTGACAGCCATGGCTTCCTGCCTTTGTTTGGGGAGATGCAGTGGAGAGAAGCAGCAAGTTTTCAGTCTGTCTCATGAGCAGATAACCTGGACAACTTGCAGCATGGATCAGGGGACTGATTTGACTTTGCCTGCCCTCTCTGTCACAACAGCTGCCATGTGTACAGAGGGCTGGATACAGCTCTCAAGTAAGGGGATTATCCAGCGAGAATATTAGGTGCTATCCTTTCTTTCTGGGCACACAGGAAATGTTGTGGGAAAAGCTGAGTTGCTAGGCAGTTGTTTTGCTGGTAATGCGGGAACTAAGCCAACGCAGAGCAAGCCACAGAGGGGCTGTTCTTTTCTGGCTGCAGAAGAGCGGAGCCTCAGCGTGTTCTTTGCACTCAGAGTTTTCCTGTGTGTCTGAATGTCTGGAAACCCTTGGTGCCATGTACCACCACTTTTAAAACTGATAAATCAATTGTGGCATTCTTCTTTCCACTGACCAAAAAAGTTTTAATTTCTTTAACTTGTCTCTGATCAGTTTTTAAGTATCAGTTTACTCAAGCAAATCTTCTGTTACTTCTAGAAAAAGTGAGACTTAGAAAAAAAAGCCATTAAGTTGAAAAGTGACAAATGCCAAAAACAAGAGAGTAAAAATTATTATGATTTAGTGAGTGAAATACATAATAGATAAAATAAATGCTTTAGCTGTATGCTTATCAGTGATACTTCGGGGGTTTTTTGCAGCATCACTTTAAGGATTTATTCTGCTTAAGGTAAGTAAAGTAAAAGACTCCCCTATACACTTACACTAATTTAAATCATGAAGTGACATGTGAAGGCCCAAGACAATCCTTGTAGTTTATGGGAAGAATTGCAAAATCCAGAGACTTATAATGGTAGCCTTAGTAATAGGGACTAATTTCCATTTCTGAGACCAAGGAGAGAGAAATGTACAGCCCTTGGGCATCACACTGTATTTCAGAGAACTGTGAGAGTTAGGCACTTCAGCTGCAAAATTAGGAATACAATGCCAGACAGCAGGAAGCCAAGAAGCTGGTCTCCAGGACAGTCACAGACACTATATGGACACTCTGATGTAAAGAAGAGAGAGGGTGTTTTTCAGTGCCTCTATTCATCTTGTCTCCCCTGTCTCCTCTGAGTCTCCAAAAGGCTTTGTGTTGGAGAAACTACCACTAGATTTGGTGCTCATGGGCATCGCCACTGACAGTGCCAGCAGAGTCTCACGGTCAGACAAGTGTGGAGAACAGGATCTTGCACTCTGAGTCACTTTCCTGCTGCCTGGTGGCAAATTTTATTTTAAAGTAGCTTAGCGTTGGTGGTGCCAGCTCAAATCTCTGTCAGTGCCAAGCCTGGCAGTGGTGTGAATGGTTTGCCATGAATGCTCAGGAGGAGGATGAGTCTCATGCTCTCATTCCTGCTGCCTTTAATGCACAAGCTGTTTGGCAGTCTGAGAAACCAGAACCTGGGTGTCATCTTTCACCATTACTAAATGCAACTTCCTTCATTTGGTTTGATGTGCTTCAGTCAATATTTCCTAAGCAGTGGCTAAGAACATTATGGCATCTTTTCAGCTCATGTTTGCTAGTTTCAATTTTTGCTGGCATAGTAGCTGAATATAAAACCTTATTTCCTTCACACAAGAATTCAATTTCTTTCTTCAGTTCATAAATAAGTCAATGTACAGAATTGTATTACAGAAGCCCTACTAAATAATAAATAATGCATTTGGTCTGCCACATGATTCTGTGCTTGTCTCTTTGCCCAGTGCTCCTCTAATTCACAAAATGAGTTTTGTATCATAGTGCATGTAAGTTAAGATTAGATTCTTTGCTTTCATAAAACTCATGCCTAGTCTGAACTAGATGCTTCTGCTAAGAGTTTATACAGAGCAGTATTATACAGAGCAAAAATCTTTATTTATTTTTGTCTCTCTGAAGTTTTAGTTATGTTATTTTTTTAGTTCATTTTTTTTTTTGTTATGAGCTAGTGAAGTTTGGAGTTGGTAAGCCCCCTGACTGTCACATACAGATTCTGTTTTGAAAGAACTTGCGAAAGTGCTAGAGGAGCTCAGAGTTTTAGCTGTTCTGTGTCTGTTGTGCGCCTCATCTATATGAAATCCATTCATATTATCTGTATGCTTCCGGAGACCAAATGGCTCTGCTGCAAGGGATCTAGAGAGCAGTTTGAGAGAAATGTTCGTGTCTCAAGTGCAGTTTGGACTATCCAGGTGCTGAGAGCTTGCAGGGGCAGCTGCAGCCAAAACCAAAACCAAAACCCAGTAAGCGAATGATTGTTTCTCTTCAAAAGCTTCTACTACATTATCTACACGTGCATTATTATGCTCAAGCTAAATAGAAAATTGACCTGAAAAAATCCATCTGGTATTGACAGTATCATGAGTGATTCTTCCCTAGAAGTCCCTTGCCTCTTGTTTATCTCAGTGACAAAGGCTCCACCAATCTCCTGTTTCTTCACAGCAGCATAAGCAGCGAAGGGAAATCGAGGCATTAGTAGAACATGCCAGAGATACCTATGGTACCAGGAAAAACTGGGCTGTGAGAAGATGGTGAGCTGCAAGCTTTTGGCACAAGGCCAGAACAAAATGCAGAGGAATATCTACAGGTCCTTAAAAAGCTCTGCCTTGAATATGCCATGAAAGTGGCTGAAGGACCCTTGATAGTAGAGGATATCCTATCAAAGATATCCTTCCTAGGCCTGTGAAAAGGCAGAGGCAGGGAACACTGTGAAGGGGTGTGCACACTATGAGTGGGAAAACTCCCAAAACTTTGCAGAAAGTGCAAGCAAACAGATAAAGTGGAAATAAACCATTTTCCAAGGAACTTTGAAATTGCAGAATTATCTTCAGATTTTTCAAAGTGAGAGACCTATTCAAAGTAATAAGGACTAAGAAGGAAGCACTATGGCAGACTCTGAGCTGAACATCTTATGATCTCAGGAAAAGACACTCTAAAGACAAGGTAATATTCAAAATATAGACGTCTACAAGAAGAATGATGATGATGAGGATTGCATTGTAGCAGAGAAAGTTAAGAGTGCCAGCCAGAAATCAGTGAAAACAAAAGGTCCAAAGAGTGGATGGCTCTGAGCAAAATGATTCATTGGAAGAGGAGCTGGTTTGTTCAGGAAGTTACATGTGCTATATAATACACAGAAAGAAAAAAAATATTCTAAAGAATGAGGAAATTCAGTTCTGCTGTTAGTGCCTAAGAAAGGTGAGCTGCTAAGCTGCACAAATCACCAGAGATAGCTGATTAGTGAAATCAGGTCCTTTTCCAACCACTGTGAACTGCTAGGTCTGCCTTAGTAAAGCACTATGGGGTTCACAAAGCACTGCTGTGGAATCAGTGGAGGCAGGTGAGGCTGGCTCCCAAAAACTTCTCAGGTGTGGTAAGATCAGGGGTCTTGACAAACAACACAGGCTAAGCAATTGGTTCAAGGTGGTAACTGGCAGTAGATAGGATTCTTTTATCTCTCAGCACCTTCCCAGCCTTCCTGGAGAAACTCATTAATGGAGTTATAATGACAGAAAGGGTCACGACAAGAAGATTTGTTTTGCAAAGACAGAGAACAGAGGTTTGAAGAGTAAAGGCAACAGCTTCTGCAGATGGGTGAGTTGAAGTGCTGATCAGTGAGTAGAAAGCTTGGCAAAAACAGTGGTAGTGGAAAACTGAGAATTATATTAACAAGGCAGTGCTGTGGCTGATGTGGATCATCTTTTGTGCAAAGGCAGCTTGATCACAGAGGACAGAAATTGTTTAAGGAAACCATGCAGGACTGTGCAGTGGAGGTTCTCTTGGCTTATGCAAAGTCTCTACAGAGGGAGAGATTAACAACTTTCAGACTGTGGTTTACAAGTCCCTGGCAATGCATGGACTAATGGGCACTGGAACAGGGAAGTGGTCACAGCACCAGCCTGCCAGAGTTCAAGAAGTGTTTGGACAATGCTCTCAGGCACATGGTGTGACTCTTGGGGTGTCTTGTGCAGGGTCAGGAGTTGGATTTGATGATCCTGATGGCTCACTTCCAACTCAGCATATTCTATGGTTCTATGATTCTAAGTCTATTGCAAAACCTGTAAAAAAGCAAGAGGAGAGGTTTAACAAAAAATGATGGAAAGAGTGGCATGTGTTCCAATTTAGTTCCATCTATAAATGACTGGAGTAGATCTGTTAAATCTTGCAGCACTCCCTGGACCCTGTAACAAAAGTTGCTCTAATTATACAGATCTAGTGTTTGCCTTTAATCAAAAATATTGTTACCAAAGCTTTTAAAGAGAAGATATTTTCCAATGCGCATCATCAGTACCTAACTTGGAGCTGGATGAAACAATATCATCCTGCAAGTCATTTCAGGCATTGGTCTTGCCTCCATCTCCTTCTCAACAGCCTGCCAGGAGGCAGAGGATCTTATCCCAGAACTATTGCATCTACTGCTAACTCTGATGGAAATATAATAGTGTTATCTTTAAAATAGTGCTGAGTTGGGTGGCAGGATAGCATTTGTTAAAACACTCCTCTGCCTTATTTAATTAACTTGTATCTCTTAGTGTCATCATAGTTTTAATTTTTCCATCTGCTGCCCTTAGATTTACGGGTAACAGCGTGGTGTCCCTTGTGAAAGAACTCCTTGCAATAGTTTGTGCAGTGATGTCTTGTGAGGGACAAGGACACAGGGCATTGAAATCTTGTTAGTCCTCGCATAAGCTGAAGTGTCTTCTGAGAGGTTCTTAAAAGCAATAAAATGTCCATAAAGCAGATTGGTAGGAGGAACCCACAATGGATTAAATGCACGGGGGAGAAAAGGTTGCACAATAAAGACCTCAGTAAAGTGCTAAGAATCAAGTGGGAGTAGATACCTTCCTTTTAAGCTTATCACTTTCATAACTCCCTCTTCAAGCAGAGGTGTAGTTTTACCCACTTTGTCCATTACCATCTACATTCAGAGCTGCTTGCTGGTTGTCTGTGCCATGACATCCCTTTCAAAAGCTGATGACGCATTTCTGCTTTCATTTCCTCCTCTGCGCACACACGTATGTCACACAAACACCCCAGGGTCATATTCTGGTGAACCCTCCAAGATAAAAATAATAGGACCTATCCAGGGGAAGGGATGAAGTAAATGGCTCCAAGAATTGGAGCCTAAAGTTCCAAACAACAATAAGAATTTAAGAAGTGATGCTATAGGGAAGTAAAGACACCTTAGAAAATGAGAAACTGAGCCTTCATTTTTGACTGTAGTTTTCAAAGCAATAATGGTTTCCTTCCCTCACTCTTCCCAGCACATTAGCACGTATTTCTCCCAAAATAGCAAATTATGATGACTAGAGTACAGTGGGAGAACCAAACAATTTACTAATATATATTCTATGCATACCAATGGCAGTTATGCCATAGGGAAAAAATGCCTGGGATTTTTTTCCCCAGTTTTTATAGCCATAACCAACAGAGGTCAGAGCATTTCCTAAAGATTTAGTGACTGTTTGGAGTTAATATACTTCACCTTACTTATGGACCATCATTTGCTCCCATCCAGCCATTAATCTGCTGGAAACACTCTGTGCAACAGTCACCATTTCCTATGGAACAGCAGCATAAGTCAGTACAAATGGTGTTTGGAGAGCTACTCTGTACCTAAAATGCACATCATGTGCAAGAATAAGGGCAGGAAACAAAACCCTCCTGGACACAGGACTGGCCTGATTTTCATGGGACACAACCCTGTCCTTCTGCTGGACATTAGGAAATAGGTTGACCTTTTCTGACTCCCTTTTACACAGTAGCCTCCTCACACACAACCAAGTTCCAGCAGGAAACATTGCCCAACACAGCAGCACCTCAAGATGTTACAGAGTAGAAAAGGGGTCTTTGCTGTCACCATTGACATTTTCTGCATTTTTTTGCCCCACTCAGGTATCAGATGTTACAATAAGTTAGTTAAAGGTGTCATCATGCATGAGTGATGTTTCTTTCTGATTGCAGTTTGTTCAGTCAAAATTACAAACCAAATCCCTCCCTTATCCCTGAAAAGTTACAGGCAGAGAGTAAGTGCAGCGTAAGGAAGACAGTCTCAGGCAAAGCACAGATGGAGTCACAAAGGAGAGCCATGGAAACTACATAAATATAGGCAGAATTGTTTATAAATATTTCCCTTTTTTGAGTTTGGGTGTGAGCATTATTTGGAGACTTTTTTCTTTCATAACATTTTTTTATACCTGGCCCTGCACTAGGTTCCTAGGGAAGTGTGGCAGTGGGCTACTGTGATTTAGCTGCTGGCAGCAACAAAAATAGCCCTCCTACTGTTGCCAGCTGACTTTGTGGCCAGTCCCATCCCGTCACTCAAGTGGTTGCAGTTGGAGCTTTCAGCACATAATTCAAAGCTGGTGTGATGAGGAGGGTGTTAGTTTCAAATAACAAAATTTGGTTTTATTGTAATTTAGAGAACAGAGCATTATAAAAGGTTAAGCACAAAAACTCTTGTAAAAGAGCTCTGTTTTCAGGCCAAAAGGTGTCTTTACTCCTGCAGAGGCTTTGATACTTTAAAAGTGCATCTTTCCATCTCATGTAAACTGCCTGGCACCTCTCAAAATGATGCTGTCCACACTCATTAATTAAGTTTTCCAAAGATCCTAGGGGCAGAGCTGGAGGGGAGCAGAGGGGGCCACCAGTTCAGAGGTCCTATAGCAAGAAAAGCTTCTCCTCTGAGCAACCACCTAAGCAAAGCAGATGCTGAGAAGATGAAGGCATGACCCCAGAAGAGGACATCCAAGTAGAGTGAGGAGGGAGCTACAAACAGGATTTCATTAACCACAGAGGGGCAGGGAATGGGGAAAAACCAGCCAGGCTCATGAGGGAAACTGAGCAGAAAAAAATATGAGCTAAGAGTTAGTCTCAAAAAAACCCCTTAAAATATGTGCCCAAATGATAGAACTTCTGGTACTTGCCTAAATATTTAGAGCAGTTATTTCTTACCGTTTTGAATAAATATTTCTAAAACACAACAGTATGATTATGCTATTATTATCTTATTATTTAAAATGCTTTTGTTTAGTTCTTCTAGACAGAATCCAAATAAGATTAGTAATGTGTATTTAAGTCCTTTGTTTTGGAAATTCTCTTACACACATGAAAGAAACACATCTCTGGTGAGCAGTATTGCTGGAGATGGTGAGGAAGAGTAACCCTGTGTTGGTATTCCTGCTGGCACTACTCCACAGACCCCAGCCAAGAGACTGAGATTATACAGACACAGGGTGTCAGAAAGAGTCTGCTTTGGAGAGGGCCTTTTATTCTCCTTTCATTCCCTGCTTTTAAGCCTGGGAAGCAGAGCAGATGCCATAAGGGCCACACTTCCTGTATCAGGACTCATGGCCTGGCACTGGTGTCTGGAGAGGCACGTATCCCAGGCTGGAGGCCAAGTGATGTGTAACACCTCCATGGGGTTCCGTGACTCAGTATGGGGCACCCACCTCACCCTCCTCCCACAGGGCCAGCAACCAGTGACATGCCATGGCCGTGGCTTGGGGACATGGGGGAACACTGCATATTGTGAGTTAGAATATGGCAGAAAATAGTATTACGAAAACTTCAAGCAGCATGCTCTAACATGGCAATGTGCTCTGGGACTGTCCTTGCTGGACACCCTATCTGTGTGTCCAGCCAGCACAAGTGTCCACGCAGACTCACCTTGGGTTTAACTGATCATTTCCTGGAATTTCACATCAGTTACATCAGGAGGAAAAGCTTTTGACAAGCATTAAATCAAAGATAATTAAACTCTTTAAACTGGAAATTCTTTTATTTGTTTAACTGTGATGGTCGTAGGGCAGTTCAGTGGAAAGTCAGGAGGCATGCAGGAAACAGGCTGCTCTGCCAGGCCAGGCTGGGGCCATCACTGGGCTGCAGTAAGCCCTGAAGAAGCAGGGAAATGAGTGACCAAACCAGGGAACAGGGCTGGACACCTGAGCCATGGGGCAGGACAGTGAGCTTTGGTGCAGGGGAGAGCAGAGGGAGAAGAACTGAATGCTGGTCCTCGTGTGGACTACTGGAGAACAAGTCCCTCCTCTCCTGTTTCTACCATAACCTGTTAGTGCCTCTGGTTTTATTTTGGCTGTAGCACAAAAGGAAACATGGATTTCACCAACTCATATGGTTTCTAATTTAGGTTGTACATTAGTGCATGGAACAAATAAGTGGATACTTATCCAGGATATGAATATATAGTTCATTAGCTACTTTGAAGTATATTCTTTATGGGTATCCTTAGTATACAATAGATATATTACAGTGACTTACGCTGCTTTCCCAGCGACCATTCAAAAGCCTTGTGCAGACCAGTTTGTAAATTCACACTCTGGCTACTGCACACTAAGTTACTCACTGCAGACAGACCCCAACTAAAAGCATCCAGACTTCTCTGCATAGATGAGGTTAATTTGCTTGAGCTTGTAGTTCCTCTATGATCAAGCATCAACTGCTAAGTAATTTCAAAATAGAAGCAGAAAAATAGCAATAACTGATTGAAATGGAATCAATTTCCATTGGTGGTCTTGGCAATGTTAAGTTTACAGTGGTGCTTGATGATCTTAAAGGTCTTTTCCAAACTAAATAATTCTGTGGTTCTGCACTGGCTGTGTTATTGTAGGTGTCCTGTCGGATGAGCTTGGTCAGCTCTTGAGTGGAGACACACAAAGGCCAAGTTCCAAGTCTTTCTTAACTCACATTCAGGACACCTGTCACATGTGAGATACAGTTCTTCCACCAATGTTTGAGCAGTATTTTGTGTTTTGGCTGGAGCAATCTGCCATTTATGTTTCCTAAGCCCTTCTTGCGTGTCTGGGAACTTTTGGCTCACATTGCCAGGACTTGAAGAAGTAACTGTGAAGTTGAGAGACGAGGCATTTTTCTTCAGCCTATTCTCTGTTTGGCCCAAGCTCCTGGATTTGGAGGGTTTGCAGAGCTAGAGAGCCAAAAAGCTTCTGTGGAGACAACCAGTCCCTCTTTCCTCAAACTTACGGAGAGCCACTGCTTAGAGGCAGTGTTCAGGGAGAGCGGTTTTAGTGGGATAAGCAAGCACTCAAAGCAGTTCCCTGTATTGAACATAGAAGGAAAGTAATCACAGCTATAAAGGCAGAGATAATTAACTCTGTGTTTAATTAGGAGATCATATCTGTGAAAAGGGAGGTTTCGTGTGTTTATAGTTTCCTGCAGCGCATAAATGCTGAGACCAAATTAAATAGCTTGGTAAAAGCAAATGCAGAGGTGAAGGGGTACAAACACAGTACGTAATGCACATGGGCTTCTGGTGCCAGGAATTTATTTTGCCATGGAAAAAGACTGAAAGGGCTTGTGATTTATGCTGTGTAGGGCTGGGAGTGGGACTCAATGGTCTTTGAGGGTCCCTTCCAGCACAGATTATTCTGGGATTCTGATGAGTCCAACTTGATCAGTAGCATGAATGGAAGTGTAACACAGGGAGTAATTCCTTTTCCATGTAGCCAAAAGGACTTCCCAAGTTCAAAATATGTTCCATGCAGATTGAAAAATTGCCACTAATAACAGATCAGAAAGAAAAGAAGGAGTCAGAATGTGCAGTATGTATTAACGTGTATGAATTGATGATCTTTCTGGTCTCCACTCTCTATATTCAAGTTGCAAACCTTGTTCCGTGCAACCTCTGCTTGAATGCACCACCCCAGCACGATTACACTGATACTGCAAAACTCCACATCAGAACTGCTCCCAGTTGTGGATGAGTTGTGCAGGTGTGGCGTCAAAAATACGCTAAGTTTCATGAGCTGTCTATCCTGTTAGGAATGTTTGGTGGGTCTAACATCACCTAGTGAAGCAATTAGGCGGATTCAGTGTCCCATGACAGAGGCTATGGAGAGTGCTTTCCAGAGGGAAAACATTTGGGGTAGTGCAAAGCAATAACATTTCTGAGGTAGTACTGATAGTACTGTCTCAGGTAGATCTCAAGGGCTTGATCTTGGTCTAGGGTTTGGGGGTTGTCTTACTCCATTCCTACTTTTTTTACTGCTAGGAGAGAGATACTGCCCTGGACTGGGCTGATATTTCACAGTCTCCAGGGCAGCACACTGAGATCCTGGCGAGACTGTAGACTAGTTTCGCGACAAGTGCTAGAAGCTATATTCTTCGGGACATTTGTGAGGGTGCTGAAGAAAATAAGGTTAAATAAAAAAACCACATGGTATTTTGCAGGGGATTAAATATGTCACCAAGTAAGTTGCTTCTAGGTGTGCCTCTTGTGTTTCTTTGAACCACGAAACAGGATCAGAAGTGCAAATAATATTGTAGAGCTTACAAAAAAAAGGGAAGTATTCTTTTTTTTAGTTCCAGCAGTACTAAAGAAGATTGAAGAAGGCAAAACTGTAATTTTTGCCATCATTGTTTTTTAACTGAAGTCATACTGTACCTAGCAAGGTGCTTACATAACACTGTCTAAAATGTCTTTGTACTCAGAAAAGGTCATAAGTAAATGACTTTGAAGCTTAATCAGTGGAAGTGTGGGGCAATTTCTGAATTTCATTATAAATCTAGTTTAAATCCAGTGAGGTCAGCAGTTACTTGGGATTTACAGTAGAGTAAGTGTGTGCAGAATATAGCTCCATGATTTTAAATGCTTTGTTTCCACTGTGCAGATATTATACACTTGTCAGCAACTTGCACAGAATGATTTTAAAGAAGAGACTCGGTGTGCAAACACATAAAATAGTAGCTATGGGACAAAAAGTGAAAACTTCAACATTGTTTAATATACAAAAAGTTTTCTAGTGTATCTACAACAGTGTGTAAAGCTACTGAATGTTTCATGTAGGGATTACACTGAATAGCTGGGTATGTGGGACACTTTAGAATAGGCTGTAAGAGTGCATACTTGTTCTCTTTATAGTTGTGGTTATCTTCTTGATACATTATATACTTTTGTGATCTGTAGAGAAAGCCATAAATCCTTCAGAGGAGGAACAGCCCTCCACAGGAGCCTGGTTTTTTAAGTTCCTTTTGAGCTGGTTTAGATCCCTGGGTTTGCTGGCTTTGGGTTTTTGGCAATTGGAAAGCAGAAAGCACTTTTACCACCTCAGATGACACAGAAGAACTGGCAGGGCCCTTTGATTCAGGATATAAATGTGCCATTGATGATGCTGGGGAAGCAAAGGCAGCAGGAGTAGACCACTTTCAGCACAAGTGGTCTGCTCCTTTTCTGAAGCAGCTGAGAATGAAATTTGGTTTGAGGTTTAAAACAAATCCTGTACTTCTGTATAATTGCTTATGAAAAACACAGTAAAAGGTGAGAACTGAACAAAGAATAACAGTCACAGAATCATAAAAGAGAAATCACATTTGGCTTCACAAGGCTTGTATGCAGGTCTGTGTCAAAACATTCACAGAAGCCTCAGGATTTAGATCCTGAGCCTGATTTTTTTCAGTACTAAGAGGAATGATGTAAAATATAGAAGAGGGGAAAGAAACCAGAAAGCTACTGGGGCAATAGACGTGTAGTCCATGTAAAATAATATCCCTTTCTTGGGATTCCTGCCTGGCTTTCTCTAGATTGGACCACTCCTGAGCAGACTGCAGCTCTTGCTTTTCTGCACTTCCTGTACTGGGGCTCCTTACTGATTCATGTACAAAAAATGCTCCAAATCTGGCCCTGGAAGTGAAAAATAAAATGACAGGGAGGTTTTGTTTAGTGCTCTTATTTTGAGAGATGCTTTAGGCTGTGCAAAATTCAAAGGGGTGGTTTTTCCTGTTTATTTTCTAATGATGAACTTTACAGTGTGCAAATATGGGAGGTGCAACTATATGAGGCAATTTTTCCTGCAGAAGCATCATGGAACAGGCAGATAAAACAGTACAGGAGTATTTAGGAGTGTTTTTTAAAAGTAAAGAGTTGAACAACACATGTGACTGTCAAATTCATTGCCAAACACAACAGCTTTTGTCCGTGCTCCAGAAAAATAATCATAGTAATATCTTTGTGAATTCTCTTTTGTTTGTATTTTTGCTATCTCACTACAGATAAAAAAAAACCACTCTTCCTCCTGGGAGAATTTAGTGTGACAATCACTTTTTGAGCCAGACCAGTTTGGAAGACAAGGTGCAGCTGTGCAGTCTAAGGAGGAAAGAACACTGTTCCCAGGCGTTTCCTGGCCCAGGAGCAGTATGACTCCCATCAAAAAGCCTGCTGCACCGAGGGTAAATCTTGTCCCTGTTTTGACTGGACACCTTTCTATGCCACAGTGGCTCTGCCAGGCTGCCGGATCCATGCTGGGGTGCTTCCTGGCAGGCCTCTGCAGCAGGAGATTGCTTGATGCACTGGCACTGAGGTTTTCCACAGCAAGATGTCTATTTTGCTTTCAAGTTCAGCAAAGAAGCAAGTGAGGAGGCAGCCTGGCTCAGAGCTGACTTTACACGTGATGTGGCTCTCTGCCTGCTGGCTCAGTCTGCTGCCAGGCTACCCACGCTCCAGTGGACATCCAGGCAGCACAGGGGGCAACTCTTCCCCTGGATGATGAGTCCGAGAGGCAGCTGTGGGGAAGCTTTGGGGCCAGGGACTTTGCCAGGAGCCAGGCTCACCAGGACCCTGCACAGCTCAGGGAACAGGTTATCTGTTAGGACACCCAGGGTCCACCTATCTCAGCTGAGAATAAGGCCACATCCAAACTGATCCTGATTTATTTTCTTCAGCAAAAACCCCCAGCATAAAAAAGTGTTATCCCACTGATGCTAGGCATCAACAAGGGCACTAATAATGCAAATCTAGGAATGGTGGGTTGAAAATTTATCCCTCACTTCTCTAAGATTAGTCTAGTCCTCCTACGCATGGAACACTTTCTATCAGTTTCCTGATAACCCATCATTATGAATTATCCAGTGATTTGTTGATTTGGCATGTATGCAGTGATTCCTCTGGTGAAGCAAGCCAAGAGAATTCATTTTTGACAGGAAGTTTCTGAATAACTAAAGATGGAGTGTCATTAGAGATGTATTCAAATGTATTTCCTTGTGAAATGAGCAGATACATTTTTAAAAGTCTTATTTTACTAGACTTAATGCTGTATTTTCAGTGCTGACATAGCTTGTGGAAATCAGTTTAAATTTCATTTAGAGGTCTGAGAGATTTGTTGATAGTGATTCTTTGTTTTAATTACAAGAACGTCAATCTACATAAGTATATGAAATTACTGAAAACAAAGCATAAGAGCATCAGACACTTTGGTCTTGTCTGCATGTTCTGGTGGCAGGGCTGGGTGTAGTGTGAAGAACATGACCAGAACAGCTGGTTTCCATCAAATGGCATCATGATGGCATAAAGGAAGGTGCACGGGCCCCTGCTGGCTCTATCGTTTATGCTCTGCAGCTCAGCTGATGTAATTTTCTCTGATGGCTCTCTCTCCTCTCTGCAGCGTCCTGGGGAGCTGCACGGCATTGCCCATTCATGCTGCACTTGATGGATAGCAAAGTGAACAGGAGTGCACCATCCAAAAAGGCAGCAGTGCTGGCTTCCCATTAATATTCCTGTGTATCCTTTTGAGGTGTTCTTGGGGTAAAAATCACCAAGTCTGGAATCTGTTACCTATTAGGGAGTTGTTACTTTACAGATGTGGCAATGTTGATGTAAGGCCTTGTGATACCAGAGGCTTTGCAAAATGATGCCATCTGTCCACTGGAAATCAGGCTAAGATTAAACACACATCTCTCTTTATAAACCAGTGACCATGTGTCAAGGGCAACATCTTTTGTTCACTGACCTATAATGTGATTTGTAAATGCATTTGTCTCATTTTATGTTCATGTGTGTCCTCTGTGGGTGTTTTTAGTATACTAGCACCCATGTAAATACACTTCGCGAAGCAAGCGCCTTGATTAGATTTGGGCTTGTGTAAATATTTTATTTATCCTAAATTACATCTTTCAAATAACCACATTTTCTTGCTTGTCCACTATAAAAACTTGCCAAGTGCCTCACACTCTGTTGCTCTGGTGCCAAATTACTACAGCTTTAACTCCCCCACAGAAACATATGTGTGCGGAATTGGTTTTGTGGATGCTTTAAAACTGCATCGTGTGGTAAACACACTGTTCAGTGACTACTAGAATTTATTTAGCAAAACTGTGTGAAAAACTGTAAATATTAAACAATTATATATCATTTAAGAGCCAAAGCTGTACCTCATCATGATTTACCAGAAAAACGTTGTCTAACAAAAAGCCCATATGTAACGATATACTGTAATAATGACATAAAGGAAGGAGAGAAACTTTTATTCTTTCTTAACATAAATGAAAATAACAATTTCTGAAAGTCAAACCCTTGATTGCTTCTGCTTAAGTTTAGTCTTCTTTAAGAACTGCAAAAAATTTTCACTAAATCCCTCCCTCTCCTTCCCTGAGTTCTTGAAACCCTGAAGGAAGCAGATTTTAGATATGTTGTTAGATCATTTTTCCATAGCCAAATAATTATCTTTTTTTTTATACTCTGTAAACAACTGAAATGTAGGTTCTTTTTTAATCTATGTTGCCAGAATGAAGTTAAATACAGCTGCTGTAAGTAACATTTGTAAGGGATGGTACTGCAAAAAGAGCAACATTGAGTGTCACCTTGACTGGTTGGATATATTCCCTATTTTTCAGTATGAATTAATTGAGAAAATACAGAGCATAAATGCTCAACATCTCTTTTAGATAGCAGATTTCAGTCTAATTGCATGAAGAATTATATGCAAAAGATCATTACACAACACATCAGTCAGAAGAGAGTCATCCTCGTGGCATTGCTAAGGGCAGGGAGATTACAACAACCATCTTGTGCCTTGTCTAAGCTCTTTCTTTTCATTTGGCTCTGGCTTGAAAGATGCACAAATTCTAGATTAGAAAGCCAGTGTATTGCATGCTTTTGTGAGTAACCCAGGTTAGTTTTAAATTACATAGGTTCTGTGACTTATTCTGTACATCCTCAGATTGTTACCTACAAAGCCACTGCAAGGAAAAAAGCTCTGGACCCTTGCTCACGCATCCGATCCAGAGGGAGTCTGTGGCAGGCAGAGCTTGGAGCTGGCTCCAGTCCCCTCACGGTGCCAGTCTGTGCACACAGTGGCCAGGCACGCACCCAGCGTTTGGAATGTCACCCAGGCTGTGAATTACTTTTTAAAAGGTTGGGAATTGTCTTCAGCTAGAAAAGAGTTTGCTGTGTCAGCTGAGGACACTGATCCAGATAGACAGAAAAGCATACTCAGGTGAAGTCAGTAAGTGATATAAACCTGGTGAAACAGCAAGTGAATGCAAAGCCTGTACAAAGAGCTTGTGTTGTCTCCTGGGAATCCAGTCAGACACAGACCATGGACACAATTCTCAAGGGAGATTATAAAAAAATGGGGAACTTCTGGTTCAGATGACACTATACTTTCCATCCAGTTGACTGTGTCTTCTTGCTGCAGGCTATAAAGGTGCATCTAAATCCCAATTAGTCAGAGCAATTAGATTTTTCCATGCAACCTGAAAACAAGCATCCCAATTCACTTTCCTATGTGGAAAACTGCACATTTCCCAAATAAACCCCAGCTGGATTGCTAGAACTCTGCTGTCAGGAAGGTTTTCATTGGTGTGCACTGAAAATGTGGAGCCTGTCGTGCTCAGTGCCCATACTCTGTTTTATAGCAGGATTTTTCTTTCTTCAGGCAGAGCTGGGAACACTGACATTCACCCAGCGTGTTTCCTCTCTGCTGAATTCCTCTACGTTGAATGACTAACAAGAGACCAAGGAACACTCTGAAGATATCTTTTCATTGCTAATGCTCAGATTTTCCATTCATTGCCAGGACACAGCATCCATTTCCAGCAGTAAATGTCATCCACACAATAGCTCTGCTGTCGGTGTGAAAACCTAACTTAACTAAAGGAGGAGGCATAAAAGATCAGATCATATCCTCTGTGCAAAACTGTACAGTCTAAAGTATGTTGCATTTCCCAATTTGAAATAGATTGATTGGATAAGGTTGTGTCCTAAGGCTTCATTATCTGCCTGCATCAAATGTAACCTATATATATATATATGTATTTGAATCATCTTTACATGTTGAGGCACTGAAACCGATCATGGTCCTTATTTGGCCAAAAGAAGGCAGCATTTGTAGGAAGGTTTGCAGCCTACAGACCTGGCTGCCTGGTCTTCACCTGGATGAACAGTGTTTGCATGAATGTTAAGCGATACTGGAGATGTTTGTTCTTAGCTTGGAGAAGACAGCGTTCCAGGGGCCATGTTTAAGCAAGCAGGAGATATGAGGGACGGCAATAGAAGATGGTATAGGACAAAGGAAAGCAGAGCCAGCAAACTCTCAGTGAAAGACAATGCAAAAAACAAATGCTGGGGGACATGTCTGAGGTCAGTCACTGAACCAGGAGCAAGATCCAAATCAAAATCTGAATCTGTCTTGTAGATTGACCTTGAATGCATAGCCTGTAAATTGATTTCAAAATGGTGTCATTCCTCAGTGCAGAAGTGCTCCATGTGCATGAGAATATTTCCCCAGCTTTATATAGTAAGGGACAGATAAAATCTGATTTGAAAATAATGTAGCGTGCAGTGAATAAATTATATGCTCTGGCATTTGGTGGTGTTTGTGAGATATAATTCTATTCCTAGTGCAGTGTAGGCTTAAATAGCCAAATGGTGTTTATAGGAGATGGGCTGCTGCATTCCTTTTCAGTTTGCTAATATGCACTAGTCTGCTGAAGTAAACCAGCCCTGCACCAAATAAACACATGGGACTCTCTTCATCTGTGGGATGATGTGAACGAACCATCATATCTTCACTGGAGATTTATGGATCATATCTTAAATTGTGAACAAAAATCAGTTTAAACTGACTATGCTAATTGGATGCACTTTCAGTCTGTATGCTTTAGCTTACTGAGTTGAAACTTGAACTAAAAATAATCTGTAGCTGGAAAATGTTTGTGATGGACACTGTAAAATTCCAGCAAGATGGTTGAGAAGTGCAGTTTGTTTTTGTAAAGACTTTACGATCTTTGTTTTAAGTGTGTTTAAACCATAAATGCTATTAAGTGTTTGTTTTACTGCTGTTCAGCACTTTCAGGGTTGCGTTAAATGGGGACATGTCACTTTGACTTGATTACCATGGGGAACTTTATTTTGTACAGTCCTCCAGGCAGAGCACAGAAACATGAGTTCCTTACTGCTGAATATACTACAGAAGTGGGGCTACCATGCTGTGTAATGCCACCACCAAGTAGAAAAGAGGTAGGGAAAATACCATCTTTTATGGCTGAGCTGATGCCACTAGGTCACTGGGAAAAAAATAAAGCTAATGCAATGAGCAAATGTTTGTGATTCTTCTGCCTCAACGTAATTTTGACTGCTACTAAGTGATTCTAAATCCAAAGCACTTTGGGAGACTGTGATAAAGATTTGCTCTCAGTTTTACCGTGGTTCTCTTTCTCTACAGTGACCTGAACAACTCCCCCAAAACCAATGTCTGAACTTGTGTAGTTGCAGTTAGTGCAGTTTTAGGAGGCATCAGGCTTTATTCAGAATCCTGCTTTAAATCTCCAAAAACTCAAATTCTGTCTGGATAAGGAAGGTGCTGAGCCAAAGCCCTTGATCCTTTCTTCTTGGATCTTGCTAGGGTAGTAGCTCAGTGTATAGCTTTACCCAGTTCTGCTCAAGCAGCTCCCCTCCACCCTTTTACTGAGAATCCTTTCAGCTGAGATTGTTGGCGTGATCAGCTAATTAAGCCAGACAGAAGCAGGCAGAAAGCCAAGGCATGATTTTTCACTTGCAGCATCTTGGTCTTGAGAAGGAAATTGTTAACATGTGGTTGCTATCTTGCACTTGGAAATGCATAGTTGTGCTTGAACACTGTTTCACTATGGAGGGGGACAATGAAAATGGAATTGCAAGCCTTCCTAGCGGGAACAAGGATGGATCACGCAAAAGGTAACTGAAGTAGCTGCTTGATTGTTTATACTAATGCCCAGAAGGGAATATGTCCATTATGTTTTTTCCATGGCTTTCTATTTTATCTTTCTCTCATTTAACAATGATCCATATATAAGTAAGAGTAAGGACAATGCAAACTGAAGGAAGTAAATAATTGTCTTTAAGCAATGTCCTTTTGCTTTCAGACTAACTGGGATTGTTTTTCATCTCTCTCAGAAATCCCTGTGTATAGACAGTGAGCAGGGTTGGCTGCTTGGTTTGAATTTCTCTTTGTTTACTGTGACAAAAAAGAGCTCGGCTTGTAAGCAAGCTGCAAAGCACTGAGCAAGGATGTGTCCTGAAGGACAGGAACAGCTGGGCCTCCTGGAGGCTCTGCAGTCTGCTGGGTTGTGTGGTCTCCAGGCCAATTTTGCTTACAGTTCTATGTATGTGAATTATCTGCCTATCCAATTTTATAGATTATTCCAAAGAGGAATTAGTATAATGTTACTCTCCAAACTTCCCTCCTGCCCTCTCCAAGATGAAGAAATTTTCTCTCCAAATCTGCAGGTTTTCAGAGCTTTCTTCTCACCCTTTTTCTCATTTTCTCCTTTTATGCTTTCTTTCTACTGACTTCCCAGATTTCATGAAAGCAAGCAAGAAAAGACTTATCTACTTATTTTTCTGCCTAAAACTTTTACATCAAAGAAAGTTGGAACAGTTTCTGAACTGGGGAGTTTTTGAAGAGAACATGTAAACTCTAAAACCTGATACTGTCACATTCCTACTACTTCATGGTACATGTATATGTTTCTGTGTAGCATCCAGAACATTATACTTGACTGTTGCTATTTAGTGAGAGCTGACAGCACGCTTCATGCTGTTCAAGAAGCAAACAAAAATTCAGACCTTCTACCGGGAGCCTGTTTCTTATACATGAAAAACTAACTATGCCTTAATTTTGGTCTGGAAGTTAATGTTATTTCAGAATTATCTTCTTAATTTCCATCATTCCTATTCTGCAGATGTGGAAAATCACCTTCTTAACTGTATCTCCCATGGCTCTCTTCATTACCATCTGCTAAGGTTCCAAAATCTGTTACGAGCTTGCTGCTAATTTCAACTTCTCTTTTTTTATTTTTGGAAAAAAAACAAAACAAAACAAAAACCCAAAAAAATAACACCAAAACCAAACACCAATCTCCTCCCCAACCTTCCCCAACCCCCAAAAACCAACCCAGACAAAAACCAGTCCATCTGTATAGCTGCTGAACAACTCACCAGCAGTAAGAAAGAACTCCTTTCAGAGACCCAAGCCAATACTTCTGCTTAGGTCAGCCAAGAGGAATTGTCTTTTCTTGGGTACATCCTATACCCGCCTCTTCTTTCCAAGGGAAAACAATTTTCACTAGGCAAGCTGATACTCTGCCAGCCAGGAAAACCTGTGCTGTTTGAAAAACTAAAGCTGTCTTTAACAAAAATCTTCTGTCTAATATAACCATTCTTTCTCTATTAGCCAGCTGGGTAGTATTAAAGGGTTCAGACAATAGTATTTAATTGTATTAAGAAAACACTAATTTTCTAAAAAGTGCATTCATTTTTAATTTTATCTATTCTTTGATACTTTTTCTAACAGCCATGCACAGCATAGAGGTAACTGAACTGCTTGGATTCTCCCTGTTTATTTTTAAAGGAATTGAAACTGGTTAATAATAGTGACAGCACTGTTGCAACAAAATCAATTTTAATCAAAACCTCAGTTCACTGAGCTATGAATAAACAAATATATGGGTAGTAAGCACATTTAGCACTGTCTAACAGGGAAACATTAAAACTGGAGAGCCCTGGACCCCCTTCCCAACTCCACTGTGGGCTGCTGAGTGCTCAGTTCTCATCATCTTTGAAATGGCCACAACAGGACTTACTCCCACGAGTTTGGAAATGCTGTCTGAAAGTGCAAGGCAGAATAAGAGTGAAAGATTTTGAGGAGAGGCTATATACCATGAAGGCCTGAAGGAACAGATATTTTACACCATCTCTTTGAAAGCCTCAACACACACCCACACACGGATTGTCGTGAATAACTCTGATGATGCACTTGCCAGCTATTCTGCAGATACAAGCAAGCCAGTAAATGAGTTGCCTACTCACTTGCAGTAGTTGAGCAGGGCTAAAGCTGTTAGCAGTGCCTGCATCAAAGCTGAAATATGATGAAAGGATTTGTGTCGTGTGTCCTGAACAGGGGCAGGCCTGCATCATGCTCATTTGCTGTCCAGCAAATGCTACTTCCTGACACTGTGACATGCTCACAGGGGCAGGTCTCCCTCTTTGCTGTGCTGAGCAGTGAGTCCAGCCAAGTCTGCCACTCTTCTGTTTAATCTGTAAGAGTGTGACAAACTGTCAAATCTCAGGAAATTCTATGGAGCTAGCTTTGTATTTAAAAATAGAGCTGATAAGAGTGTGGGTGGGGAAAGAGCACATTCAGAAATCTGGCTTTTTGTCCTTTGTGAGAATTCTCTCTCTCTCTCTCTCCAACAGATTTTGCAAAGAGCTTACCATATGGGGGATGAGGGCTTGGGAAAACCTTACTCTGATCCTTCAAAAGTGTCCTCTGCTGGGATGGTAAACTGTATGATTTAAGTTGCACAACTAATTGGATATTTTGTTCTATGGTCCTAATGTGCTTATTCATCCTTCATACAATCATTAGAGTGATTACTGAGGTCCAGTCAGTCAAATTTATAGGACAAGAGGTGATGGCTTTAAACTGACAGAGGACAGCTTTAGTTTAGATATAAGAAGTGGTAGATGCCCCATCCCTGGCAGTGTTTGAGGCCAGGTTGGACAGGCCTTTGAGCAACCTGGTCTAGTGCAAGGTGTCCCTGCCCAGGGCAGGAGGGTTGGAACTAGGTGCTCTTTAAGGTCCCTTCCAACCCAAACCATTCTGTGATTCTACAGTTCTATGAAATTACTTTTCAAGCCTTTGCAACTGGCTTTGCAAACCTTGCGTTTGTATCAAGCAGAGCTTCCCCACAGACCAGTGCCACAAGGACCTCGAGCCTTTCTTCTCTCCAACACTGAACTAGTAACTCTTGTATCTGCCCCTTTTTTCCGGTAAATCCAACCACAGAACTTGTAAGTCCCTATTGTGCTGTTCTGTATGGAATCACCACCAGGCAGGGAGGATCTGGAGTATGCAGCAGCCTGAGGCCTGTGCTGTGCAAATATTTGATGTGGCTAAGTTTCAGGGGCTGTAAAACCCTATCTTGCAGTCACTATTTGGGACAGCAAAAAGAATTTCTGTGAGAAATCCTTGCAGCTGGATATATGGTTGATCAGGACTCTACAAAAACCATCAATTTCAGTGACTGTTCACTTGTATTTTAAATAAATGAGTCTTTAACAAAGAGTCTTTTACCATATGGTCCAGTTTGCATACCTATGTATACTTCATGTAAAATTATATTTGAAAGTCATATGAAAAATGATGCTTAAAAAAACGGTGAGGGAAAATAAGGGACTTCATTAGATAAGGAAACACAATTCACAGCCTCTCAAACTGGATCTGCTTATCCAACTTGGCTCACTTGTTAGCTCAGTGGAAGTTACTGTACTTACTAACTTATTTGCACTGTTTAAAGAAGGAACTAATCTTCCAACATTTTCTTTTCCTCTCTGTTCATACAAATTTGAACTCTCAACAGATTCTGTTTTGTTCATGATGGTGAGCTGCAAGAGGGTTTTGGTATATTTTTGTTCTTTGTAATTTTTACACTGGGAGCATGTACCTGATGGAAACAAAATGTTGATGATTCATCCATATTTTAGAACTTCTTTGTGCTTCAGAACTGATATGTATGTTTTTCAAGGTGAAGTTTTCTTCTGAACATTCAACGTGCCTCATAATGGCATTTTTTCTGGTGATTTTTTAATGCTTTTGTAGACGCAGTTTCAGCAATTAAAGCATGACGCAGCAAATGCTAAATATAGATTCAAGTGGAATGGTTGGTAGTTTTTGTTTTACACACCTCAGTTTTCTTATCTCTGTGCAAGGGAGACTGGTTTACTTAAATTGGAATGTATAAGCTCAAAGATATATAGCACTGAGTAGATACATTGTAGAGCCTTTAGAGTTTGTAACGTACTTCTACGGCTTTAGATATTTCAGTTTACTCTAGAGGTCTGTTAGAGTCAGCTTTCAGAGGTTATGTGTTCCTGCCTACCAGTAACATCTGAAAGCAGTAACATAAAAACACAGAAAATGTGTTTTGGGAATATGTGATTCAATTTATCATTTTTAAAATTAGCACTTGAGTTCTACTTGGTTTTCTTGCTTTTAATCCAAATTTTGAGTGCTTATCCTTGCTACAATTATCTTCAAAATGGAAGTGAAAGACAAGTAGTATTTCAAAACAATTTATTATAGCAGTCTTCTTATTATTTCTTTCTTATATTTCTTGTTCTATCTGTTTACTGCTGTGGCTGTGCTAAGTAAAGATCTTGTCACGCTGACTGCTGGGGATGTGTTCCAGCAGGGCCAACACCGTGAAAGGCTCACTTAACATATTGTCAGTGGTGTCATTGAGCAAGGACTGCCATGAATGAACTGGCTTCACAGAGCATTCGCTGGGGCAGTGTGCAGATGGGAGTCGTGTGTATGACTGCCTCTTGCACTTTCTTAATGTATTTTGTTGCTCTCCATTTTGGCTTCCTGACTGCTTGTCATATCCTGTTTCAGTATATTTTTTTTTGTAATTTTCACTTTGGAAGCATATGCATAATGTTGTTTTGGAAGGATGTAGCTAGATCCAGATTTTTAGTTATGTTATTTATCTTTTCTATTAATGCATTTTGTTTGGGTCTTTCAAGCTTCTTACCTTGTGAACAGATGGCAATTAATTTCCCTTCAGAAGCCCTGGAGACATTCCCATCTTCTGGACTGACCTTCTGATGCTTGGCTTATAAGGTAGTAACACCAAGAACTAAACGGTCAAAGTATAGGTCATATTTGTGTCACACTCTCCTGCATTAACCAGAAAATTGCAACTGTGATTCTTCAGTTTCATTTTTAATTGATTTAAGAGGATATTCTTACTCACAATTTTAGAATAGTACAGCAATTCACTACATGATGTGCACTTCTTAAACCATGGGATTCCTAAATGAGTAGGGCTGTCCCCAGCAATTCAAGCAGCAATACTTAAACTTCTATGCTTCTTTTACTCATATATATTGAAAGTTACATGCTCACTTAGGAGCTTGATTTCTTGTTGTTTTCTCTGTAACCAAAGATCAGGTTACATGTTTATGCCTCCCAGATCAATTTGGTCACTCAAGTAATGTGTTAAAAGTAGAATGATCTTGCAGCCAAGAGCCGCAAAGTTACTTTTAATAAGCCCTCTTGTCTGTGTTAATTTTAAGTCAAAAGCAAAACAGTCTAAGGATACTGTGGTGGTTTGTACATACGTCATGTACTAACTCTGAGGTCCCATAAAACAAACCTGATGGGCACTGTGGTCAGTACAAATCAGTACAGCCCAATTTGTGCATTTCAGCCATTTTCTACCTTCTTGGGTTAAAAGGGTTTATCTGAAAATGTGTGTTCTATATGTTTATTACAGAATGACAGAATCAGCAGGTTGGAAGAAACGTCTAAGATCACTGAGTCCAACCCATGTCCTAACACCTCAACTAAACCATGGCACCGAGTCCCACATCCAATCTTTTTCTAAACACATCCAGGGCAGATGATTCCAGTACTTCACCAGTCTTTCAATGAAAAACTTTTTCCTAGTATCCAACCTAAATTTCCCTTGGTGCAGCTTAAGACTGTGTCCTCTCGTTCTGTCAGTTGCTGCCTGGAGAAAGAGACCAGCCCCCACCTGACTACAGCCACCTTTCAAGAAGTTACTGTGAGTTTACTGTGAGAAGGATAAAAAGCACAAGACAGAAGAAAATTATGCTTAGCAGAGCCAGGCATATCAAAACCAGAGTGTTTTCTAAGGCTGCCTGTCCTGCACACCCGGCAGTTCCCAGCAGTGCCACAGCTGATGGCTGCTGGCCCTGTAGCTTTGTACAGGGAGCAAGCTGGTCCTGAGACATCTGCAGGGGTTGTGCTGGGTAGGTATAAAAGTGCCCAATTAAACGGGATTTTTTTCTGCCAGCATAGAATACCTTGTCATTTTAGGTATGGAATTCGCACTGCTGAGAGAAAAAAAAGTATTACAATGGTGATACATTATTCTAGCATATAGTATATAACGAATTGTTGTAGAATCAGTGTCAGTGATATTTGTAGAATAAAAGTCAATGGAGAAAAAAAATGGGGTAGGGAGCTTCATTAAGTTATAGTATTTATAGTTACAGCATGAAATAAATTTTTCCATCCGACTTTTACGTATGGGCATATGACAGTACTGAGCTGACTAAACTAAGCACTGGCATAACTCCATTGACTTTACTGAAATTTCATCCCTTTGCAGCAATATTGGGTTTGGCTCAAACACAAGAGACCAGATAATTTTCTGACTGGTAATGTTCAGAGGTTGTATTTTTGCCTTGGAATAAACAAACAACATATTTCAGGCTATAAGCAGATAATGACGGCCGCTTGGAAGAAATTTCCATTTTCAAGTATTCATATGATGTTGCATCACTGGCTGGTTGTGCTGTAGTGTGTTTGGCCTTCCTGTAACAGTTACTTGTAATTTAAAATTCTGATTCATTGCAAAGTTGTATAATTCATTGGGGATGTTTGTTACAAAAGGAAAAATGGACTTACTCCTTTCAACACTGAGGTGGGAAAAGGCCACTCGAAAAGCGGAACACAAACTACCGGGTCAGATCCTTTGTTTCAGTGACTGCATACAAGGCGGGGCTTTTTGATTACCCTTTAAAGCAGATAGGTTTAAACAGGTCAGGGTAAATTATGCTTTTGTGCTTCTGGTACAGTAGTTACTTCACATTTGAGGTGGTGTTTAATATACATAAAGAAGTTTTAAATCCCTGCAATTATTGTGTAGTGATTTCATCCAGCTTTGGATGCATTATCCTTCTGTACTCATTTGTCTGTGTGTAACACCGAGTCAAACAAATCTGCCTTGAAATAAAATGCCAGCTATAAAAACTTGAGCATTGTCAGTGGCAGTTGGATCAAAAACCTGAACTGAAGCACTGCTGGGGCCTCCTGGTCTTTAGCGTAAGTTTTAGCACAGAGAAACAAATACAAAAAGTATTGGTGCTCCTAAAATCAGACAGTGTGTTCACAGAAAGTGAAGGTGACTTAAGTGGGCTCAAGAACAAGAGAACTGGAGATTCTGGGAAAAAGTCGTGCAACGGAGTAGTAGAAACAATTTTTAAAAAATATTTTTTGTGAAAGCATAATGTCTTGCAAGGAAGCTGGATATGTTAGTGAGTCCTGGTAGGGACAGGGGAAGAGGCTCCCTGGCTGCTCTGGTACAGGCACTTAAACTTTATAGGAACCAAGCTTGGAAACCTGGGAGAAGACCTGCCTCTGGCCTGTAGGTTTTTACATATTCTCTCCACCTTCTCCCAAACCATTTATATTCTCTCTTCTTTTCTACTGCCTTTGGGAAGAGGGGAGGATGGAGGAAAGGGAAGATAGAATAGAAGAACTCAAAAAATTTCCCCTTGAGAAAAATATACTGGGGAAATTCCTGTTTATCCTCATAAGTTACTGGTTAGACGTCACTAGATGCCATTCCCGCGTATGTTCCTCCTGCACTATCTGAGTTGATAACACAAAGTTGATTTAATTCTCTGTGACTTATTTTAAATTAATATGATACACACACGCAGAAAAAAGGTGAAAAATTCCTGACTCCAAAGGGTCTTTTAGCAATGATATAAATAATTTCTCAGGTGAAAATCTGACTCTGAAAGCTGGAATATTAAGAAGAAAATGCTGTTTCAGGATGTTGGTAATAAACCATAGCTACGGTTTATTAGCTATGTTTATAGGTATGGTAACAATGAATTCCTTGGTTTGACCCTCTCCCATGGTGTAAGCTCTTAGCGAAAGCGCAGTGCAAAGCAGATTCAAATTAGTATCAAGTTGTGCTCCTCTGTGAGACGTGCAGTCCCATCGCTTGTAGAAAAGGCAAAAATAAGAACATTATATACACCGTGTTATTTCACGATGCCTACTTCACAGATACTAGGTGACACAGTTTATTGTTAATGCTGTGCAGTGCACTCCATGTACTTTGAGCAAAACATTTCAGTCTTTTGTAGGCCAGCATGCCCCTACCAGCAGGTGTGCAGTTCCATAGGTAAGCTAATCTGTTCTTCATTACAGTGACACTCAATACAGTTTAACATCTTGCTTGGTAACATACATAGGGTTTTTTTTAAAAACAGGAGGAATTGCTCTAAGGGTTCTTAAAGGCTGCTAAGACTTTGCTAGGACACAGTGTTCAACCGAAAAAGTTGTGGGTGGAGGGAAAGAATTGCTGTATTTAGCGAAGCAACTCAGTAACTGAAAATTTGTGATTTTAATTTCAAAGTAATTTACAATGTAGATGTGCTTGCAGAAATACCGCTGTTGTTTTTGATAGAAGGCACACATGCTTGATGTCTTATTTAGGTAGGGGAAACGGTCTGCATTCTCTAAGAACAATGCTTAGGTATTTGCATTTGGGTTTTTTAAATAATATTTTCATTTTACTAAATTTTAAAGCAATTGTGTAGAATAAACATTTAACTTATTTCTGGCTTTAATCAAAGGTTCATTTCAAGCATTATGTTTTTACTGAGGGGGAAAAAAAGGGATGTGATTTCTGAACCTGGAGACAGATCACAAACCCTGGGATAAGACATGCTCCAATTGACCTTAGTGAGACAGCATCTGCCTAGTACCAGTGCTTAAGCTGTTACTTTCTATTGCTGTTTTCCTTTGTTCATTCTGCCAAGAAGGTGGAGTTTGTGTCAGAAAAAAAGAGGTGGGGAGAAGGCTTTTCAGACACTAAGAAATTGAGTCCATTCATAGTCTGGAGCATCACATTTCACAATAATTACCTGGGGATGCAGGCTGTTTCCACTTACAGTTTTATTCACATGTAAGGTTATATGAGTTTTCCTTCATACCAATCTGCTGTTTTCCATGAGTACTAGCAGTGAGGCAGCACTGGAACATAGATTGTCACGCTCCTAATTCTTATCAACCCAAGAGAAGTAAGAGGTAACAAGCTTAGCAGTTGAACTTCGTGATCTTAGAGGTCTTTTCCAACCTCAAAGACTCCATGTTTCTACTGTCATGCACGACACCTTAGTGTAGGTGCGCTCCCTTGGGCACAGAGGGACAAAGGCACGGGAAGTGGACCAGAGCCACTGCTGCCCACCCCTCTGCACAGCTGGGCCTCGCAGGTGGGACAACAGAGACTTCTTAAGAAGAGGGACTTGGGATGTCCTCAGGGCCCATTGCATTTCCAAGCTTAGATCCACATGAAAACAGGGGACTGCTTCAGCAGCTTCAGCTCTTTTTTATTTTTTGGAGGAGGTCCAGACCAGTCATCACACTTTTTCAAGAGATTTTTGGAAGTCTAAAACAAATACTGCTCCAGGTCTAGAACTGTATACAGAAGCAGACTGCAGATGTAAAACATTGCTGGATAGAGAATAAAGCATTAATCAGCTAAAATTTATTTATAGAGTAAAACTAACTGGCTTTAGTTTGGCCTGGTTTTCAGACAGATACACTGTGGTCATTTGTAGTGAAAAAGCTTTACTAATTACAATCAGTTTCTATAAAAATAACTTAATATCCAGTCATAACAATGAAAATGTCTCAGGTTTTGTTATTGTTGTATTTGTTATTGACTGCTTAAACTTAAGCACAGTTGCTTTTTTCCTTCTGCTCTGAGCAGTAGCACTGTCAAAGCACAGATGTCCCAGTGGGGACACCTTGGAAGACACAGTCCTGTGGTCAGACAGGATTCAGCCAGACTACTTGGTTGTGTTCTGCCACCCTCATCTTGTCCTTTTTATCTTTTTTTTTTCTTCTGTGGTATTGCTCATGACTAGAAAGGAGATACATAGGAAGCTATAAAGCTTCCATGAACAGCAATACAAATTATAGAAAACCACTGCAGTGACATTTATTAGAAGATAATAGAACAGTTACCACACCTTTTCCAGGCATGCAGCGCTCTGCAGTCATGATATGCATCTGGATTCTTGCTGCTCCATTTCAGGACAGCACCACAAACTCCAGAGCTTAGCTGTCATGAGGTAATTTTTCTTCTTGCCTGCAGCTAGATACCTTCCCCTTCTTAATATTCAGCTTCCTTACAGCTCACTGCATCCTCCTGCAAATATGCTAAGCACTCACTCTCATCCAACAAAATAGTATGCTACAAATGTTACACGCAGTCAAGTCCTTTAAAGAGGTCTTGAACTAAGCTGTTTTTGTGTTTCATTGTCTTCAGTGTTTTGCAAGATACTTTAGCTTTTATGCTTCCTTCTAAAATTCATGTTTACCAACTATGCATCTCTCTCACAAATATTCTTCACTATCGATGTTGGCTTCAGGATTGAATGCTGGACACTTTCACTGAGGTGTTGTCAACAATAATTTAGTTCCTGCCTTGGTGTTCTACTGTAAACCAGTATTTGTGATTTCTTGAAAACGCTTCTGACCTTTTATCATTCAAGGACTTCTAGCAACAGTCTGAAGGTTTTGACAGGATCTCCTGCAGTTTTACTATTTGGGTTTTTTATTCAGTATTTGGTAACATTTAAAGTCTGTGTTTCTACAACTCTACCTACAGAACACCCACTGACAGTTACACTCTTAAGTTAAAACAAGCTGGTGAGGAAAGCACATCATGTCAGGTCTTTGGTGAATGTGCAAGGGCTTTATACAGATAAGAAAGAGGATGAAATAACAACATGCAGCATTTCACCATGCTCATGCCAGTACTTCTGAGGCGTCTTTTTTACTGAGTACATTATGAATACCAAGCTAGGTATAAATAAAACATGACTTGTGCTGAAATAAAACATACAACTTTCCGAATAGATAAAAGCTATTCTGTGATCATCAGCTGCTAATTAAAAATGCATTGGGTCAGCAGGAAATGGTTGAACACAATTTTATTTATTGATTGTGAATGTCTCCACACAAACACAGAACTGATCCTGTTTCACCTCACGTCCCTAAACTATAATGTCCATCATAATCTACAATGCTGTCTGAAGCATTGCTTTTCTTCTTTTGGTGAGTGTGTGTTTTGTAATCTTGGTATGGCTATGCTGAAGTTAGAAGCTGTCCAAGTGTTTTCTCCTTTTCTTTTTGTCTGATAATGTGGATTGCTGATTGAGTCAGGGTACGCTTGTTCAGAGAGTAGTTTATAATGGGGACCACTGGGCTGCAGTTGCAAGCAACAGTAATAGGAAGGCTACTAGTGCAGAATTATCTTTTGAAGTATTTGGAGCAGACTCAAAGCAGCGTGGAGGGGGGATGTGCCTCTTACTGGGTTGGAATTATTGCTGACAGGAGCATTTTGTTCCCAGTCCTGTGGCTTAAACTTTTGATGTTACTGTGGATCTTTCAGTGGAACTGATCGTTCAAACGGATGTTACGATTCTTCTTTATTTCCACATCGTTTTCTTCCTAAAACAAAAATAAGTAGAGGAAAATAGTGATATTAATATGAACACTACTTACTAAAGTCTGGGCATACTGGCCTTGGGTATTTCCAGTGCCGCAGCTCTGAAGTCAGGCATTTCACTTTCCTTGGCCGATTACCTTTATACCACGCTAAGTGCAGTCAGTTCAGAGCTTTCCCCGGGGACGGGCACACGCCGCTGCCCACCAGCCCCTTCCCCGACCCCAGGGCGAGCAGGCGGCGAATAAGTGACCAAACCCGACTCCAAAAACACCTCCGCGGCCCGGCGCGGCCTGAGCTGGGCGGGATGGGCCGGGCCGGGGTGGCCCGTGCGGACTGGCCCCCCG
>WEIT01039830.1:71245-88101 GCA_013389985.1 Dryoscopus gambensis
GGAGGACGTGGCGCCCGGAGGGGGCGCGGGGGCCGGCCCGGTGCCGCTGGCGCCGAATCGGCCCCAGCCGGGGGCTCAGCGTTTCCTTAGCTGGACCTTGCAGCGGATGACAAAAGCTGAGCTTAACCTACATAATCCGTTTCCGTGTTTCGGGCTTTCTCTTCCATCCCCGATTTATGTTAGTATACCCTTAAGCAGAGGCTGCAAGCGTGCTGCTCTTGATGCTTTTTCGCTTTAAATTTAGACCGCAACAAATGGGTCGAGTCCTGGGTTGGTTGTTTTTTTTTTTTTTCTCCTCCACTACTTTTCTGTGTCTGGATTAATTAGAGCCTAGTTCCTGCAGGCTGGCAGAGATGCGTTGAAATGTTAGTGCTTGGAGTTAGGTTGTTCCACGGGAAACACCTCTGTGCAAGCGATGGGCTGACCTCCCCCGTCAGGGCTGTCAAACTGGCAGAGGAAAACTGGTGAATTGGCTGCAGAGCCGTGTGAGCATTGCTTTTGGGCAGGTAAGGCAAGGTACCGGCTCTTTAGGATGCCGTTTCTAGCATTTGAAAATACTGCCGACTGTATCACCTGTCTTGCTGTGATACAAGGCTTCTGCAAATATTTTGTCATGTTTTGATTTATTGAAGCAGTTGATCACAAGTGGAGGTCTGTGGTTTGGCTCTGCCATTGCAAGTGCAAAGTAGTGCTGTTGGAGTAATTTTTCTCCTTGAGAAAGTTCAATTTATGTTTTAATTTTGGTTTCGCAAAAGATGACTGTATAATGTGAATACAGCTAGCTGACATATTTAAATGGCGAGATTGTTTTGCTTTCGACTGACAGGGTTTTTCTTGCAAATACAAGAGCTGCTAAGACATTCTCAGCAGCTGCCTGAATCTCTACAAGTAGGCTAATGTTCATCCCTATAAGGTGAAAGAAGACATTGTTCTTTTTTTTCTGTACTGTGCTTAAGTTATGAATTTCTATGTATAACACGTTTGCCTTGTTGAAGCATTTTTAAAAATTATTTAGTGTTTCCTGCAAAAGAATGGAGTTACATTATCTTTGTGCTACAGCTTGCAAAGGTAGTGGGTATTCTGAACAATAGGTGTGCAGATTTCAGTTAATTTGATGGAAACTGCAGGAGTTTGGGGTGTTTCAGTTCTTGATTATTTGTGTTTGGGACAGGAATATTAAAAGGTTTTATCACCATGTACTCTGACACTATCTTCAGACCGTTACAAGAGCTGTTGGTGTTCATTTTTCACTTCTTTCAGAAAACTTAAGATTGTGACGTTTGATACATTGTTTTCCCTTTTGTTTGGGGTCAAATAAAGCATTTTAGTACTGTGTTGAATTTACCAGCAATTCCGATTGGGGACTTAGTGGATTAATGTTTTGCTTTCCTTGTTTGTCAAAATTGTCTTTAAGACTCGAGAACACATTTTGTGTATTGCTTCTAGTTCCTCCCCGCATCCCTTCTTCTCTTTTGAACTTGTATTAACCCTGACTATTTAAACGTATGTTTCTCTGTAAGCAGTAGAAGTGTAAAGTAGCAAAACTGGTGTAAAAAAGATCTAATTTGAGATAAGATAAACTAACAGAAAGTGGTGGTTAATTAGAAAGCAAGTAGAGGTTTAACCTTGAGGGATGATGTGTGCATTATAATTTCCAACACAGGAGTGCCCTCCTTCATCTGTCCTACTGGGAAACAGTTGAGAAGCTGTTTTGTGAGGTTTGTAATGTGTCTGAAGATGTGGAAGTTAATTAGCTCCATGCAGGTATTTTATTGCAGGAAAGACAGCTACTAAGATCCTGTGTTATTGTTACTGCCATGTTAGATGTTTTTGGTTTTTTTTTTTAAGGAAGCTGTTCATGGGAAGAGTATTTTGTAGCACAACAGTAGTGTCCTGCTAGGAAGCAGGAGTTTAAGCACTTATTTCTTAAGCTGAAGGAACCTTTCTTCTGTCAAGATATATTTAACACTTTAACGGCAGCTACTTGCTGTAGATTCTGATTGGTGTGAGAGCATAATAGTTAATGACTTGGTAATTCTTGGTAAACCATATTTTTTATACCGAAAAACCTTCTATTTTGCTAGTTGTACTTTAGTTATCTGTGGATATGGGTATTTAGAAGTCTTACTTTCGAAAATCATTGAAAATCATACAATTCCCTTACAAAGCTAGGTGCTTACTGAGCTATTCTATTTACACAGTACAATTACCAGTTTTTTAGTACTAGATGCAAATTAATTCTGGTTATCTTAAAATGTAACAGGCAAGGACACTTCTGGAGCATATTTAATTTGTGACCTTCAGTTTTATTCTTTCTTCTCAATTCCGAATGGTACTTGCTTTTTGGTTCAATAGAAGTGCCTTCTCTGAAGAAAATTTTGCTTATTTGCATCCCACTGAGATTTTTTTTAGAGAGGTGCTTCTTGCTTAATCAGTGAATTTAATGACAAAGTTTGCTGCCCATGCAAAATAACTTCAGCTCCTTACAGTCTCAGTGTCTGTCCTGAAAAATTAAATTGCTGTTTTTGAAATGTATATGATTAACTTAAGTCTTTCAGTCTTCTTGTACACGTGACTGTTTATGAAACCCTTGCAGCATAGTTTGTACCTCTATAAAGACAGCAGTGGCCCACGTGCTGTAGGAATTTAACTGCACTGAAGGGCATACAGCATTTTAATCCCTTTGCTTATTTATCTAGACCAGCCTTTGAAATGCACACTTGGTTAATAACTGTTTTAAGACTGTGAAAGTGTTCACCTAGATGTGGTGTTCCTCTGAGGCATGCAGTCATTCAGTTAGGCCATGTGTGTCCAGCAGATGCCTGTGGAAAGCGAAAGCAGCACTCTTCAAAATGAAATAACACATATTTATTACTTTTAGTAAACTGTGCCACCTCTAGTCAAGCTTCTTTCCACTGTCCAGTATTGCCTATTGGTAATATTGGACATCAAAAGGATGTTACTGATACGCCCTAAAAATAGTAGCCTGCACCCCTCTGGTCCTGGAGGCCTGGCAATGTGATTTTGCCTACATTCTTGTACTTTAGCCTCACTGGCAGCGTGACACTTGTGGGTCTGAAAGATTATTTAATGATGTCACAAAGTGTCAGCAGCAATAAGGTCCCAACACATTGTAAGGCCTGTGGGGCACTGCCTTCTCGGGGTACCCATGGGCTTCACAGGCAGCTTCCTAACGCAGCCAGGGTGGGGAGAATGGGGCTGATGACACTCGTTTTCATCCTTTGAGGTGGAGGAAGAGACAGAAAGCCAGTGGTTTTGTTTCTGTAACAAGTTTTCTTGGTCTGCTATTGGACGTCTGCAATCAGGGATGTTACAGCTCTTGAAATATCTTGAAAAGGCAGGTTTATCTTTACAGGCTAGGCAAGGCAATAAATGGTGAGTTAGTCCAAGCATACATTTTAAATTGGTTACCAGTTATAAGTGTATAAATGCGTTTGTACGTGGTGCATTATAAAGATTGTTCACCCAAACCTAAAATGTAACATTGCAGCTACACAGCTGGCTGCTAGAATGGCCTCTGCTGTCTTTCACAGATCGTCACTATGGGGTCAAATGACATTCTGTGTTTGAGTGATGGTGAACAGGAGCTACTTACTTCCCTTCAAAAACAGCGCCTATTTTTTTTTCCTCCCTCCAGGCAACTCACTTTTATGGATATAGCATCCGCTCTTTTAATGTGTGCAGAATGCTTACGTCTTAACTGCTTGGCAAGAGAAGAATCAGAGATGTGAGGGTGTATTGTAGTGTTGGGTTTGGAGGTTAGCAGTTGTTCTGATCTCCTGTATATTACACTTTAACTGACTGAATATAGACCTGTGGTTGCAGTAATTCTGTGCTTTTAAAATTTTAATTAAAGGAAGTAGTTATTACTTCAGTAATTTTGAGAAGAATGCATTCGTTTTAAGGGGTTTTACAGAATAAGTATGTACTAAGAAGCAGCCTGAGACATTCTATCTGCCCTAGCAGGAGGTGGTAAAGGAAGTGCTGGTAGGATAATAGCACCTGTAGATTCTCCAAATAATGTCTAGAATGTCGGTCAAATACTGATTCTTACACTTGGAAATTATTTATGCTAAGATTTTAGCTAGGCATTTAATACCTGTTAAACAACCCATGTGTTTCAAAATACGGTGCATGGTGGTAAGAATAGCTGAAAGCCTCCTAAACTGCATGACTTGAGGTTGTAGCCAGAGGTGATCATCTACCACTGTTGAAAGCAAAGCTAGTTTGTTGTAGACAAGTTAGTTAAGGGGTAGAGGGACAGTACTATACTTGTTCAATATCAACTGCTCTGTCTTCTGTACTCTTTGGATGCTTGTTTTTTATCACACAACTTGCCCGTGGTTTAATGGTTAGGGAGTTAAACTAATTGTAATTTCCTGTGCTGGTGGTTCTTTGGCTGAAAAAGTTGTGACTTGGTTGTAGTTGTTAGTAATCTCTTGGATGGCCGAATGTGTCTTAAAATTGTACACTGACAGTGAAACAGTCTCATTGTGGTTGTGATTAGCTTTAAAACACATTCAGACATACTCACTGTGATTCAAAAAGTGGCTTTCTTTCTGGCTTCTGCCATGGGTTAGCCTTGGCTGACTACTCAGCTGCTTGCTGCTCCCAGCCCTCAGTGGGACAGGAGAGAAAATAGGATGGAAAAGCTCGAGTTGAGATGAAGACAGAGAGATTGCTTGCCAGCTGCTGTCACAGGCAGAACAGACTTGGCCATGGTGTCAGTCCATGTCGACTCCTCTTTACAATCCTTCCTTGTGCTGTTGCCCTGCTCCAGCCTGGTCTCTCTAGGGCCCTACAGGGTGCCTCTGCTCAGAGCTCCTCCTCCTCCTCCTCCGCTCCTAGTATTGCCTCTGGGTTCGAAGGGCTGTTTTTCACACTCTTGTTCTCCCTCACTCATTGCCCATGGGGAGTGTTTTGCTCTTTCTGAACAAATGCTTTCCCTGAGGCGCTGCTGTCCTGGCAGTGGGGCTCAGCTGAACCCTGCTGTGGCTGCCGCGGAGCTGTCTGGAACCGGCTGTGTCCATTGCCCGGCAGCCCTGGACACTCCTCATGCAGGCCTCCCTGCAGCCCCCACCAGCATCTGGGCAGCTGCACCCCATAAAACTTCTTCAGGAGAAAGCCATTGTGTTTTGATATTCCTTTTCTGGAATAATACTAAATATGGTGTCCTGAAGTTTATTCTTGCCAACCCTGAGGGAAGGTATACTGAAGTATAGTAAGGTTCTGTCTCCTGCCTTAGGCTCCTCCATGAAGTTCCTTGTTGTCTAGGACAAGTTGAGGCGGCACTAAATGTGGCCTGTGGGACACTGCAAATCAGCTGCAGAGGCCCAGAGGTGGATGGCTGGAGAAGAGGAGGAGAACATGCAGCAGGGAATAACTCATGTAAATATGCTCACAAGTGTGTTTGTCCTGACACATCATCCCTTATATTCCCTGAAACTGCTGACCCCTGTGGAATTGCCCCTGAGGATGCTAGCTTTCCCTGGGCACTGTGCTCCACAGCATCTGGCTTGGTTGCCTGAGTGTGAACATCCTATTGATTGCACAGCCACGCTCAAGTGACCTATTTCTCTGCAGCCGGCGGTGCCGTAAATGACACTGCATCTTTCTGTTCCTCATTCCCCAGGGATCTCTGCTGTTTTTTGAGATTTGAAAGGCCCATCTGTAAAAGGAGTCAGTAACACAAAGAAAAGAAGGTTGAGTTTTGAGAATTTTTTATTCTTTTTTCTTTAAAGGTGTGGTAGTCTCTGAAATGTGGGAAAATATGGCAGGTAGACTCCTCGTTTTGGCTGAAGGCGTGTATGCAGGTGGATTGCAGGGTGTGATTTCATTTTGCAGCTAAGATAATCTAGTGGGTTGTTGCTCACACCTTTCTGTGTACCTCCACTCGTATATCCTTAGTGCATCCAATGTGCCTACTCTGGCACTTGTTCAACCTTACGGCAAACTAACTGTGGAAGCTGGACCAGGAGAATACTGAAGTTGAATACCGAAGGGGGGATTTACAGTTGTCTGACCCTGGTGTCAGGAATCTCTCCATTCCAGTGGAGGAAGCATCTATCCTGATGTCTGGCAGGTGTGGGATATTTAGAGTCGAATAGACTAGCTCTTGAATCAGCTGGTGGACAGTGGAAAAATCTCCCAGCACAGAACTGGTTTGCTGCTGCAGATGACATCAGAAAGTATATAGATAATCACCAGACTTACCAGGAAGGCCAAGGAAGGTTAAGTGAGGATCAGGAAAAAGTGACATTAATTCCATTGGACAGTGTAACTTGCACCAATTAGTGGACTCACAGTTTTAAGCAAGTCCAAAATAATGGATAATGACTGAAGAGGTGGTAGGAGACTGTCCAAGTCTTGCTGAGGAAGGGCAGTACAAGTAGTGTCAAGTAAAAATCGTAACTGCCTCTTCATTTGTTAAAATAACTGAAATAGACTTAGCAATTACAAGTAAAAAAGGAAAAGATGCTTTTCAAACATTCAGCTTCTTGATACGTTAAGAGACCAGTGGTGTGGTATTCAGACAAGAAACATTCTTGAATGATCCTTGAGTCAGATCTGAGATTCCTTATAAGGTATCCTTATGTTTTTAATGTTTGTTTTACTCCTTTTGTAGCATAGTTTCCAGATGGTGTGGAAAGCTGCAACTTTTTTGAATGCTTCAAAACAAATTAACCTTTTTTTTCCCCAAATCTGTCTTTCTTATAAGATGGTGTCTTCTCTCCTGAATGCCTACTCTTCAGCGAAGCTATTTATACTTTTTTGGCAATTCTCAGTGCCTTTGGAGGCATTCTTATAGTTGAGAATTAGTGCTTTGTATAAAAGTTCAGTGGCTAACAGTGACCAAAGTCCTGATGGTTCTGCAGGTAATAAGAAAACAAAGTGTGAAGTATAGTGACCTAACTAAAAGCACAAAGAGACGTTGGAAATACCCTTGCTTAAAACTTCATCATTTTTGCTACTTAGCAAAACCAGAGCTAACCATTGCAGACTTAACTTCTTTCTATTCTCTTCATTATCTGAAATACCAAACTGATTGAACAAAGGCTTTTGTGTGGTTGGTAGAATTATTGTAATGTAAAGCTTTACATCAAAAGTGGTTGTAGTTATAAAGACAGAAACACAAGAAGTGCTGGTTTTGACTGAAAGTATCCTGAGTAGAGTTGATGATGTATTGTGTGAAGGATTTTTTGTTTGTTTAACTACTACTTTTCAATTTCTAGGGCATTGTCCTTCCTTATATTGAGTAGATGTGAGAGGAAGCTGTAAAGCTAAGTGTGGGGAAAAGTTGTGCTCTGTGACCTGGGCACTGGAAGTTTGTAAGGAAAATCTCCTGACGTCTTACATGAAGACAGAATTTCATCCTTTCCACTGAAATTGTGACAATGTGGGAACTCCCTTGCATAGTTCTGTTACTCAGTGCATACTTTTATTAGAATACACTAAAACTATAGCCTGGAGGTTCAGTTTTCTGATACTTGCACATTAAAGTAGGTCCTGTTGTTTTTATAACACACATTAGACCTCTTTAATAGTGCTAGGATTTTTTCCTTAATTTTTCACACTTCGGCAAAATATTTCAATGAAATTTTATTTTGGAAGAGTCTCTGTCTTCTCCATTTATTTTAGTGTCAAGTATATCTTTAGAACTGATATTTGACTACAAAGAGGAGAGAAATTACACTCTTTTCTTTTTTAAAGCAAGACTGCTAGACTCTTACTTGTTCCACTTTGCAAAGTGTGGGAGCTACTTAAAACCATTTAGTATTTTTGACTCACTTTAGCAGTTAGGATTACTTCACTTTTCCCCACACACAGAGGAGATTGAATTAAGCCTTTAAACAAAGAGAGAGAGAGGACAAAGGTAATTCTGTAAGAAAAGTGTTAGAATGACAAACAGCTTGGAGAAAAACATACCTGGTTTTGAATACCAATAAAGCTAAGCTGTAAGAAGGGGGGAAACAGATGATAACCTGTGATCATGAGCTTTTTTTTGATAGGAGGATTCAGCTGATCAACTACAAACACGCAGCTCTTTTAACAGTCCGTAGGAACTGACTGCATATCCTGAGGGCTTGCTGCTCAAAGTTTGTATTAACTTTAAGCATAAGTTAATGTGTTTATTTTCCTAGACTTCCCCCCTTCTGCAGTTGACAAACTTTCCAAGTTTAAAAGGTAGCCTTCATCTCTGCACTTGCTATATGGAAGTGAATGGAAACTAGGGGTATCTTTTTGTGTTTCCATGGGGTGAATAGTGCCTTGAGTCCAAAAACAAAGAGGCCAGCCAGCATAGCAGGCATGAGGTAATAGTTGTAGTCTGTGTGCCAAACATGAAATAAGAAACATCTGCAGTTTGTATTTTGAAGTTCTGTTTTATGCAAATGTTCTATCTGGAAGCAGAAAACTCACAAGAGTGCCATCAACAATTGAACTGAATTTTTTGTCTTTCTCCTGTCAGTGATGAAATGAAGGCAAACCTCTTTCTTTCCTGTCATGGGTTCGAATTTAATCATTGGTTTGATGCTAAATAACTACAGCTAAATGCTGTCTGTGTGTGTATTTTAAAGTGTGTTATGAATTTGAGTTTGGTTTACATGTTTTCTAGAGTAGAAATCAGGAAGGCAGAGCCCCATATTACATTCTTGTGTCAGTTTAAGGATTTTGTCACCTTTTTAGTTAACAGCTGAACACCACTCTCTGCTAGCTGAACAGATTTTTGTCCTCCTCAGTGAAGGCAGGCAAAGATTTATGCCTATCTCGCTCCAGTTTAAAATCTTCCTCAGTGTGCAATTTGGCAGTAGGATAAAGCCTGGTTGCTGCTAGGCATCAGACCTGTGTGTTCCCACTCCCTCCTTGGCACTGCTTCTTGTCTGACCCCTTGCTGAGCAAGCTTAAAAAGTCAGATTAGCAGATAACCTTTTCCATAAGCGAGGACAGTTTGTTCCTGAACCACCTTCTGTAGGCTCTGGAGTGGCAGGGCTTACGCTGGGGAAGCAGGCTGAGTGTGTGTCTGGGCAGGGGGAGCAGCCCTTGCAGAGCAGCTGACCAGTGGATCCAATTAGCTCTGATGTCAAACAGCGTTCCCAGCTCAGACCCATTTTAGCCAGCGGCATAAGCTGGCCAGCTGGACTCTGTGATGGAAAGACAGAGCTGTTCACCTCATACTTTCTGTAGACCCTGCTCAGGGGGTTATAGAGAGAGAGCTACCTGATTGTGTCTTTAAACTGCCATGGTGAGATTCTCAGAAGCTCATCGTCAAATCGCCTTATTTATTACTTTTAGTTGCCATTATTTCTTCTAAGTCACATACTTTCCTGCACGGGATACCTTATAGCTTGTTGTTGTACAGTCCTGTGCACATTTGTAAAGTCATAAGAATCAGACCTTGTGAAGGTTCACTCTGAAATACTGTTTTGTATAGAAGACAAATGTTTTATAGTTGTAGTTATCTATGATGAGAGATTGTGCATTTAGCCATTTATGTGGGGGAGAAAAACAAAAACTGTTTAACCTTTATTTAGAAATTTGAGAGGCAAAAGAAGCTGGAGCTTTGGTTACCATCTACTTGAAATTTAGCTCTCAAGAAACTGAAGCACAAGTTTATATTCCTTAAAATATGACTATAGCCTATTTTTGGTAAATGATACTGCCAGTCAAGTGTATGTGTACTTTGAGGATTGTATTTTGAGTAATTTCTTCTTTAGGTTTCTTTCTTCTGTTTTTTTCTTCTACTATTTTATGTTTTCCTCTCTCTAGTAAATGAACTCTTTTGCACATCAATAATACAGAGGACAGGCATAAGCCTTTGTATAACAGGCTGTGTTATCAGCCTCTACAAGTAAAAATGTTGGTAAAAAGGTCTCTCTCAATATTTCTCTGTTTAAACTCTCACATTCCTATTTTTCTTCCCCTGCTTCACTCTATATCTGTACATTTTTATCTTTCTTCATGCTTAGAATAGTTCTAATCAGTTTCTTAACTGGAAAACAATGAGACCTTAGTTAAATAACTTGCAGGCTCTGTCGAGAAAGCACACTAATAAAGGATATGAGTCCTTAGGATGAATCATACTTTAGCTATCTGACACTGTAAAGTACTTTCAAGAAACTGAAATGTAAAAATTTAATAGTTCAGGCTGTCATTTCATCCCACTTTACCCTGCTTCTTACTGCACTTCACTTAAACTGCATCATCCACCTACTCTCAGCTGCATTCCTGTGAGAGGAGGGACTAGGACCTTCTGGTATCTTAGTTCACAGCCAGCTGGTAGAGCTGTGAGTTTTTAGAAAGTTTCCTTCTTTCAAAACTCCAAAGCGTTTGTAAAAAAACGATCCTGAAACTGTCATCTGGCCACCTTCTCTGCAAGCAATAGAAACCTCTCTTTCCAATGTTCTGCTCACCCTGGAAGAGAAAAGGCTGCATTGTAGACCTGGAACTTATTTTGGACATTTGTATTAATAACAGTTGCAATTTGCTTTGCAGAAGGACCGTGGAGATGAAGTGCACCTAGGAAGTATGTGTCTAGGAGTAGGGTTTGGATGCCATTTTTTAAACATTATTTTCAGAAGAATTTATGAAGTGGTTGTTTGTTGAAAGAAGTTTTTTTTTTTGCCTGTGTCTGGAAGGAGCACTTACATGCCAGGATCTTCTTATTGTGTCAGGATATTAGATTGCATCTTACCATTAGCTTCACCTTAGACTGAAAGAGGCTGCTGTCGCACTATTCTATTGCTGACTCTCAGCTTTTTTTTAAAGCCCTGTATAAATGTGTTAAAGTATGACATCTGCTCTTGTGTCTACTTTTGGAAAGGCTTTTTAGCATTTTGGGTTCCCCTGCTTCCATTGCCTTTTCTCGCTGTGTTGTCTTTTCAGCAGTTAAAAAAACCCAGAATATTATCCGTGAAGAGTTGTGCATGAAGCACACCCTAGAGTGAGATTTTTCTTTAATCTTGTGGCAGTAATGATCTTGCAGGTATGATGAGTAAACAAACATTTTCCAGCTGAAGTAAGTTTTTTCCTACAATACAGCAAATGGGTCACTGAGACACCATTTGTGGGTTTGTTTGTAGACTTTGTTTGTAGACAGGAGGGAGAGCAAAAGAGAGGCTATGATACCTTAAGGAACTTACTGAGAAGGGAGGTGTAGAAGATGCAACCAGAATAAAGTTCAGCAGTGTCTGGGGATTATATGAGTGGGTGTGGGAGAACTGGCTTGAAGGTGGGTTGACTTCTTTCAAAATACTGTCATGGGATCTTCGTGCATAATTAGCAGGGGTTTTGGGTAAAGGTACAGATGGTGAGGGTAAACTAATTAACTTTGGCAGTGTCTTTGGGCTGAATGCTGACTCTCCTTGAAAGGGCTTCAGGCAGACTTCAGTGCCATCGTGTGTGAAATAAGATTGTACAGCCTGGTCACATCCATGATGACTTGAATGAGCTTTGCATAGTTAGGTTTGATAGTGCTGTAGTGAGATCTCCTTCAGAATCCTTTGACTGTACAAATTTGCACTAGCTGTCATGGGTGATTTACTTCTGGTCACAATCCATATCAGTCACAGTGTGGAATAGAAAAATCAGTGTTCTTAATTTAGTATGTATCTGGTGTGAAACCCAGTTAAGTCTCTTGCTGTTGCTTTCCATTCAGTGTCTAGGTAAAGTAACAGTATCATAGCTATCACTTAACATAACAATTTTACATTCAAGCATGTTAGAGGTATTTTAGGAACCAAATGTAAAGACAGTGATGTTATTATTTCATGTATGTATATCATAGAGGATCTGTGCATGCCACTGAAATTAGGTGTGGTAATGATCCAGAATTAACTGGGAGCCTTTCAGACAGCAATAGATGACAACATTCTGTAACACACAGAAAAAGATACATGTTTTTGTGGAGTAAAATTTCAACAACTGTTCCCTTTTAATAAATAATCTACTTCCTGCACTTTATATACTTAGTTGTAAAGGGATCTGTTTTAAATGCCTAGGCTGGAAACAGAGGACTGTGTTGGTATATTTAACTGACCAAATTTAAGGAGACATTCAACCATTTGTATAAAGAAGACTCCTTTTGAGATTTTTTTTGTGATCCTCCATGTATTTTGTCACCTTTGTTGGTGGAAATTGCAGCTCGGTAGGATGACACTACTTTTTTCTCTTCTAGTGAATCCTAGCGGATTTCTACCTATGAAAGGTAGATTTTTCTAACCCAGTAAAGAATGATCATAGACAGATGCTAATATACAATTCGGCAGCACAAACACTGATTAGAAATTTTTGCTTGCATTTTTTACCCCACTCTGTATTTTGGGCTGATGGGCACTGGCTGCTGATTGGCAGGTTTGAGATTAGAGCAGCAAGGTGAGGCAGGTGTGCTGGCTGAGTGGTGTTGGGACTCCTGTGTATCTTCCCCTTTTACACTTGGTTCTTTTAGTGTAGACTCTTTGCTGAAAGATCATGCATTTGCAGAGAACTGCCCAAAAAGGAGCTGGGGAGCATAGAACAGGGTACATAGCAATTGGGGATTCCTCAGGACTTGGCTCAGAAGGTGAATTTCAAATAGTCAAAGTAATATATTAATTTTTAAGCAATATCTTGGACTAATGAAGTCTAGAAGGTCCTGTTTTATGGGTTACTTAGTGTTGAAACTTAATTATTGGGTTTGTTTCTACTATCTTGGTGCTTGTATTTGGCTGTTTATGATACAGCTTTTCAAAGCTGATTGAACTCACTTTCTCGTGCAGACACTTGTGTATTTGTAATGGCCTTCTGTGAAATAGAATCTCCATTAGGTCTGCAAGGTAACACAAAGGTGTGGATACGCCATGAAACATTAAAAACTGTAGACTCCTGGATTATGTCGTTAGCTATCCTTTTTAGCAAAAAAAAAAGGAATATGTTTGATGTTGGGGGGACAGAGAAAGCATTTCTTGAAGTGATCATGTGCAACCATGTTCTGTTGATATGTCTAAAATAATGTATATATAAAATAATAATAAATGTGTAAAACCTACATACTATTTACCTGTTAAAAATCTAAACCAAGTGTAGTTCTTGAGACATACTGCTTTTAAATGCAGAGGCTTCTCCTCAATAGTAGAAATCAGTGAAAAAATTACTGTTCCACCCCACCCCATGTCCACGCCTCTGTGTACAGAGATGGCTGTAAGGAAAAGGCATGATCCTGGTGATGGCACTGTGGGTGCACTCTTGCTGCTGTTCACAGCCAGCTGTGCATCCCAGGAGAAGTGAGAGGGGAGTGCCTGAGTGAAGAGACCCTTCTGGAGCCCAGAGCACCGTGCAGGTAGACTTGTGTATTTCCCTGGGAAGCCAGATGGGATCTGGCTGGCCTGTGCCGAGCCAGAGCTTGAAAAGTCTTGCTGACCTCGCACTGATCTGTACCAGCACTTCCCTCTTCAGGCCTACCAGCTCAAGGATCAGGCTTCGTGAGTTAACGTAGCGATGCTGAACTGCCCTTGGGTGCAAGGGTGCTCCAGAAAGCATTAATTCTGTGATGTGCCAGCATGTCCTCCTGGACCTGTGCCTCAGCACCACACCCGGGCCTTGGTGTGTCCCCAGGCTGTCTGTGTGTAGGTGTAAAACTGAGAATAGATTACTGCAGGGTGTTTTGTGGTGCTTGTAATTCTCTCTACTTACAGTGCCTGCAGCGATCCTGGTGGGAATGACTGTCTGCCCCCTCTAGTGTGTTAACCCTGTTTGTTAACCGAATCTAGTTGCACTGGGTTGTTGCATCTTTTGGGATATATTGCAACAATATGTTTGGAACGTGAGAGACTCTTGAGATGTTTGGAAAATTTTCTTGGAATGAGGGGTAGTAAAATGCTGGAAGAACCAGAGAGGTTGTGGAATCTGTGTCCTTGGAGGTGTTCAAGACTCAGCTGGATGGGGCCCTGAGTAATCTGATCTAATTATTTTGCTTTCAGTTGAAGGTTAGAGTAGGTGACTTATGGAAGTCCTTTCTTAAGTTACTCTAGTTCTGTGGTATTTTTAGTTCTTATTCCTCTAAGTTCCACCAGAGTGAAAAGTATCTCTCTCTTTTGGGGTTTTGCATATGGATGGTTGTAGCATTCGTCTAACCAAGAGATCTAAAGAGTTTGACACCTAATGCTGTGTTAATGCTACCACTACTGCATCTTAAATTATCTGCTGCATTTCTTGTAACACTTGTCTAATGTCATAAAAGCCGAAATGTCACCAAAGAGTTGTATAGTGGAAAACAGCCTAATAAAGGGTGAATCAATCTCAATTTCTCTTCTAAAAATGTATTTTACATGTCTCCTAAATCAGAACTGTCTTTGATTTAATTAGCTTGGCCTTCAATAAGTCTGTTTTACTTTTGCTGGAATAGCTAGATGCAGCTTGAGAAGGATGAAGTAGAATTCTTGTGGGAAATAGCCCTGTTCAGAGGGAGGGATGGTAAAATTACTGTTCCCAAAGCAGCCGGAGTATTAGTGAAAAATATGCTGGATGGTAGGAGAAGAAGAAATGTCCCAGTTTCCCACTAGCTGTGTGCAAAACTGTCACACTTCAGTACATTAGGTGATGACACAGAGAGGGTGGTATGAAGGATGACACCTGGAGTGGTGTTCCCTTAGAATCTTGGCTGGGACCTCTTTACAGGGTGTGACTGGTGAGCCATGGGCACGTGTGTTCATGTCTGGCTCTTCTGGTCTTCCCCCACCCTTGGACTTGTAAGATACTCACTGGAATAGTTAAGAGAGGAGAAACTAAGTTTAAGGAAGAGAAGGAAATACATTGCGCAAGGTATGGCCAAAGTAGAATGAAGGGGAAGGAGAATTGGGTGATTCTGAATTACTGGCAGAAAAGGGAGGCAAATGTGCTAAAGGGAAGAAGAGGCAGTAACCTCAGTGGAGAATGAAGTTGTGGTAAATGAGATGGACAGGCATATTTAAGGCCTTCAAGAACCTGCTTACAAAAAAGCAGACTGTTTTAGATGTCATGTTACAGTTAAATAGCGCATGCAGTGAGGAATTTACTGTGTAAGTATTTACTGTGTTCCTCAATTTTCAAGTGGCTTGGCAAGCAGCTGTTACCACTCTGGTTAGTAGGTCTAGTGATCTGGCTGCTTTATGGGGAGCATGTATGTATTCATATGTGTGGGGGCAGGGTTATATATATACCCACATCCATTAATTTTTACATCGTTTTCTGAACTATTTAATGGAAAACAACTACAGCTGGAAATAGCAGATGTCATTGCAGAGAAAAATTGCTGTTACGACTTCAGAGGGACACTGCTGAAAGTGTTTGAATGATCTAAAAATAATGGCACGTAGCATAAGAGACATTATATGTGAGCTGATACTTCTTCATGAGTCATTTCCTGCTGAAAGTGCTATACGAAGTTAACTGCTAGAGGGGGTGTATGTATGTGATCATATATAAATGAAGAGCAGCCGTGCTTTTTTCCAAGGTTCTTTATGTGCCTCTGCTGGTTCAGAGTGTGAATGTGGTGATCAGTATTCTGCCTTTAAACAGTGCTCGGATTTAGATATTGGCTATTGGAAATTGTAATGGTCTTCTGGGATTGTACTCTGTGATAAATTTTCCCTTGAGGTTGACTGTGAGAATATGTGGCCTACTTTTAAAACTCCTTGAACAGAGGAACTAGTTGCTGAATTGTGTTTTAAATTTAATACTTTAACGATTATTTAAATTAAAAAATAACCAAAATGGAACAAAGCAGTAGATGGATACATGTCTCACAAAGGCGGCTTGTGTGCAGCTACATAAGGAATTACTTTAGATATCAGCGTTGATGATTTCATTGCTGGCTTTATCACCTAGGTCATGTGGTTTATGCACAGTAGAAAATGATTGTATCTTAATAGCCAAGTCTTCAACTGATTTCTGTCCTAAAATTAATTCATTTCTTTGTATTTGAAGGCTTGCAATGCAAAATTCTGCTGTGAATTGAGAATCAGTTCTAGGATAAGAATCGGATGATAAGTGTCTTGTTAAAGAGTGCAAAAATAGTTTAAGGATCATGTTTTTAAATAGTAAAAATATATGTGTTGGAATTTTTGGGAAGCTTTCATCTAGCAAAATGATATTAATTAACAAAACCCCCCCCTCCAAGACACAGACACAGTCTGGCTCCAGCTTGAGCTATGAAACATAGGATTCAGTTTTCAACTTGACAGTTATTTTGTTGCTGACTTTTGTATTGTATCTCTAATGACAGATTTCTGGCTTTCTTTTTTATAGGCTCGGATTATTCCTCAGTGGGATGGTTACCTGGTACTGAGTCCCTGTGGCAGTCCTCAGCGATTTCATCAAGCAGTCAAAACAATCCTGTGAGAAGACACAGCATAGCTTCTGACAGCGGGGACACTGGGATTGGTACCTCCTGTTCTGACAGTGTGGAAGGTGAGTTGACACTGCTAAGTTTTGGATGCTTCTGAGAGAGAAACAATCCAAAACGTTTTAAAGGTGTTTTTCACAAGCTAGCTGTACTTTTGCAAAGGTGTTGAGTGCATACAGTTTTTCCCTTGCTGGAGGCAAGTAATTGTTTTGGTGAGGGTTGATTAATTTAGTTCTACATGAGTTGTGTGCATTAACTTGCATCTCTGCCACAAAGGCGGTATTTGTGTTACATGTTTTGATAATTGCAGTTACAAGAAGTGCCAGATCATACAGAAGAGTAATGTCCTGTACTACAGCACTTGATAAACAAGAGGGAAAAAGCAGAAACTTTTGAGGGAGTTGATAGAAGGACAGTGCTTTCTGGTATTCATTGTGTGTGTCACATAGTGTGTGTCAGCAAAGAAAGTTTGCTCATCGTG
>WEIT01039830.1:97996-108697 GCA_013389985.1 Dryoscopus gambensis
AAAGTTCATGTTTATATGGTTCTGAGAGTACTGCACTCCTATGAGAGTAGTATACCCTTAATTTACTGTAAAAGTTAAAGAACATTAATTAGACTGATGCCTACATGGGTGGGTGTTATTCCAGCTGTTGAGAAGTGCGGGACTTGATGGAGCAGGATAGGCATGGTGGAGTTCTGTGTTTCAGAAGTCTGATACCAGACTTGAAGAAACATGGATTCCTTTTTTTTCCCTTTTCTTCTGAAGCTTACTGATTTGTAAGCCTGGTTAAATCAGTTTATTTTATTACATGTGCTTATAAAAATGAATTTATCTATATGTATTATACAAGAGTTTCTCTGTGTGTGTGTGTATAACATACAGTTACCATGCTTGTTTTTCCAACATCATTAATTTTTTTGGCCTGTAATAACTGAGAATATAAATTCAAATCTAAAAATAAAGTGCATTACAAAAAGACAGGGCAAATAAAGATATTTGGAGTTTCTGTTAAGAAGCTGTTGTTGCATTCAGTGTTTATAATTGTTATTGATGCAGTTGTTTCCACTGCTTCATTATTTCAATATTGTAATTGTGTCTAACTTGCCTATAGGTGTTAGCCCAAGATGCAAAAGGGAATTTTTAGCAGAGTGTGATTATAAAAATATTCTGTGCAAGGTGAAGCACAGTAGTTTTCATTTTAAGAAATCATTTGTGTTGACCTCTCTTCTGAAGCTGAAGCGCATCAATAACCTAGCACCACTTGAGTGGGGATGTGAAGATCTGTGTGTAGCTTCTAAAATTGCTACCCTTTGCAGAGTTTCAGATTTCATCCTGGTAGCTAGGATGTGGGCTGAATGCCATTACAGTTTGCTATGTTAGGGATTTACTGGTGCTATTGGGTAACCCCGAAGAACACTGTGGATACTGCACTGCGCAAAATGACTGCCTTGTGTTTCTCTGGGGTGGAAGATGACTTCAGTTATTAACATAATTAGACAGATTTCATTTTTAATTTTTTTTAATTTAAATACTTCCTGTACGTATGCAACTCAGACTTTCTGAGCTAGTGGTTATGGAACTGACCTTATTTCAGAGCCAGAGATCAGGTCTCAAGTTTACCACACCAACTTTTATGACAGACTTTGGTCCCTGCTTGTTCCAATCAAAAAATAAGATCTGAAATTGAATCTACCTTTTGAAAAGAGTTCTATTTTTAATTTCTGGAATGTGCTGTGTTAGTAACACCTTAACTGAGGTGTTTCTTAATAGGCTGGAGAGTGGAGAAGAAACAGTTCTGTTTTGTTTTGGTTTTTTTGTGGGGATCAGAGCACTGCTAATGTGCTTGGATGCCATAAGTGATAAGTACTATAAATATCCAAATGTATGAGCCAGCAACTGGAAATAAATTTGTAAACACTGAATTCTTTCCATTATCAAAGGCAGCAGTTGAAACATTTTCTACTCTCCCACCTCTTGCTCTGTATTTTTAACTGTACACATCGGAAAACAAAAAGGACACACAAACTTTGTCTTCCAATTTTCCTGGGGAACAGAGAGAAGTGATCACTAAACCCTTTGAAGGACAGTGTAATTCAGGTTGTGTTCAAGCTTGTTAGTTGTCTATAAACAGTGAACCACTCTTCTGTTTAAATAAAGTCTAAAACTGGGTAGCAATGCAGCTAGCAGGTAGCAGCACTTAAAATAACTGTAGTTTTTATGTCATGGGATATGCTGTGTGTAAGCATGATGGGCTGTGTTCAGTAGTGCTGGAGATTCTGTGGGTACTCAGGGAGGCGTGCTGGCAGTGAACCAGCATCCCATTCAGGCCCTAGGTAAACCCTGCGGTTGGGAATAGAGATACCAGATTGATTTCCAGAATTATGGTGACCAAATCCCAAAACTGCACCAAGGAAGGACTTCTTTTTTTGTGTATGTGTAGTGCCTTCTTTTTGGTTTGAATGCTTTAGTGTGTTCTATCTTAAATGACTACAGGAATCATTTCACATACACAAGCTGGGGTTGGGCTAGATCTGTTATCTGCAGTAGATCAAGTCTTTTGATCTGAGACTCCTGCTATAATTTGTACAGAGTGTATTTCATTCCAGGGAGGGTGAATTGGACCAAATGGTACCTGACATATATACAATTTGGCAAAGGAACTTTTGGTCTTTCAGGGTGAGAAACATTCTGTTAAAGCATTTTTCGTAATTAATTACTTACATTTTCTTGCTTTTATGATTTAGTTGGATTTATTGCTTTCATTTAATTAGTGTGCTAACCATAAAATTTTCTAGAGTCATTGTAATGTCAGGGCACTAAACTCTATCTTTTCTCTGGCATAGGAAGTGGGAGGAGAAAAAAAAACTTAGAAATAGATTGCCAGTGAAAGAATGGGGAAGCTCTAAACTGCTGTTAATTTTTAAAAATTTAGTTTAGAAGTTATTTACAAAGCTAAATATCTTCATTGGGAAAAGCTGGGATAAAAGACTGGTCATTATGCATTTCTCTCCTGATTCAGTATCAGTGTATTTAAGCATCAGTTACAGTTAAAATCAGATCTTTCAGCCAGTCTTGTCAAAGTGCACAAATGACTTCTAATTTTCAGGATATTTCTAAAAAAATGTGACATACAGGTTCATTTTAATAGTATATAACTGCCATTATGTTACAGACAGACTACTAGCAGGTGAAAAAACACTGTTAAAAATTAATGCATGCATGAAGTTTGGGGTTTTTTCCTCCAGCCTTTAAAATGATCCTTCATGGCTTCTTTGAAGGTGGACATTTAAGGAAATAATAGTTCCCTTCTGGAGTGGAGGCTTGTTTTTCACAGTACAGAAATCCCCCAAACAGTGTGAGATTTGGTTCTAAATACAGTGTCAGAATTAACGCTCCTAATTTTACCTGTGTAACATTCACATTTGCTCAAACTATCAACTGTCCTCCAAAAAAACCCTAAAATTAAGTCCTCAGAGTGTGTGACGGTTGGGGGCCCTGGAAGAAGACTTGTTTTGGGGCAGTACAGAACTGTGAACAGTACAGACAGACAGTACAGAACTTGTTTTGTGCTGTAGGTAAACTGTGTATTACAATTGGAACAACTCTCCATTACTAATAGTCTTAGTATCATGGCTCCACAGGTGTGCCTGAAAAATATAATGTTAAAAGCTGGAGTCAAAATGGTGAAAGCCAGATGCTGCATGAAAGCAAAGGGTTTTCCACATCTGTTTATTTTATTGTAATCAGCTTTATTGGATGGAATCCAGTAACTCTTCCATATCTTCTTGTTGCCGCTGTTGCTTTCAGAAATGTTTCTGTTAGTAATAGGAATGTTGCTGTATGAAAATGCTGAGGGTTCCAGGTGGTTCTTACCCTCATTTCCCCTAAGTTTATTACTACTTTGTTTTGCTTGGATTTGTGAAATTTGAAACGATAACGAGAGTACCCAGTACTGCTCCATGTAAAGAGCAGTGGGAGGAAGCAGATAAAGTTTACTAGGTGACATTAGGCTAGTTGTTGTAAGAGTTTGTCTCCTGTTCTTTATTTGGAAAATACATGTAATGATGCTTAATTTTTGAAGTATAAAAAGTGACTTCTGTAGGATTTAGAGCTGTGCTAAAATCCAATTTAAAGTTAATCCTCTGTGACCTAAGCTGGGTTCCAGATGGTGACCTATATGTGGAGTAGGCTTTTAATTTGTTATCAAAGCCCTAACGTGTCCAAGAAACTTTAAGGGAAGGTGAGATTATTGTATGGTAAATGAAGGGTAGAGTAGCAAAGCTAGAAATAAAAAAGGTAGAAAATAGAGTGCTAAAGCTGCTTCTGCAACATTGTATTTTACTTCTTTCTGTATTTATTTTATGAGGTTTTACTAACATTTGTTTTCTTTTTTTTTTCCCCCCAATTTCTTATTTAAATATCATGCTTTTTCCCAAATCTTGGTAAGTAATTATGTAGACTGCTAGGTCTGCAACAGACATACTCCAGTTGAATATTAGCTACTGTTAACATATTACCATCTCTTTTACCTTTTGGGGATCAGCATCTGAAGGGGAGAGATTTCCCCAGTGAGTTAAGTTATTCTTGAGGCAACAGTTGAATTTTTGGGATTGCTGGGGATGCTTTCTGGCCCTTGGAAGGGATTACTGCTTGATATAGGCATTCCCAAAGCATATTAAGTAAATTGCTTGTGGCCCATTAAGTGCTTCCAAGAGGTGTGCAGCAGTGGCAGTGGTGCAGCAAGGCAGGCTGGCCGTGCTTGGCGACCTGGCCTGACCTTGGTCTGCAGCAGGAGGAAGGAGTCAGATGGGGACAGTCTTGCTGTGAAGCAGGGAAAGCCATCAAGCAGTGTCCTCCTGCCTCACTGGGCCCATGGCAGACTCGCTGCTCTGGCTGCTCACAGCACCTGCTTCTGCCTGTAAAAGGGTTTCTTTTTCCATCTGGGTAATGTACATGTGTTCTAATTGTACAGAAGTCTGTGTGATACTTGGAAGAGTTACCAGTTAAGGGGCTGTCAAGTGTTGGAACAGGCTGCCCAGGGAAGTGGTTGAGTCACCATCCCTGGAGGTTTTCAAAAGGTAGCGTGCAGATGTGGTACTTGAGGCCATGGTTTTAGTGCGGGACTTGGTAGTGCCAGGTCAATGGTGGGACTCAATCATCTTGAAGGTCTTTTCCAACCTAAATGATTCTTTTCAATGAGTATGGATTTGGGCTGGAGCTCTCAAAGTGAGAGTACATAGGTAAGCCACGAGGATGTCTACTGTGTACAAGGCTCAGCTGGCGGAGGTCAGTGGAGGAAATGAGGCTGAAGTGTGAGATTGGGAGAAAAAATGAAGGCATGTTCTGTCTTCCCTGCTTGTGTAGCCTGGCATAAAACTGGAGGGTGCTGGTCCTGTTAGAGCTGTTCCTGGTGGGCTGTGAGCCAAGAGATCCACTGCTCTGTGGTGTGCAGAACAGGTACCAGTTGAATCTAAATATTTTAATATTTAATTGATTTTTAATTAAATATTTCAATAAAAAGACAATCTTAGTAGGAACAGGGATTAAACTGTCATTAGTGGATACTTGTCTCAAAAGCATAGCCAGACACTCCAGTCTCCTTGAAAGTGGGATTTAACCTTCTAAAGTTATTTGACCATTGAGTTGAGGGCTCTATTTCTACCTGTAGTTATGAAGAAGATGTGAGGTATTGATACACACCTTGGTCAACCCCAGAGTTTTAACTCCCTGGAGTGACAGTGCTTTCTGGGAGCCCTCAGGTTTTGCTCTGGTCCCGTGTGTTAGAGGGCGTCTATTAACTCCCCTTGTGTGAGTTTCTCTTCACACGCACGTCCTTTGCCCTTCGTGTCTCAGGTGAGGTAGTTTTGCTGCTGAAAGCTGTCAGTTTAGCTAATCTGGGAATCCTGTTGCAGGAGATGGCAATAGCGGCAAGTTAGAGAGTTGGGATAATAGGAATAATTTCCTGTGGAGACTGAGAAAGCACAACTTGTGTCTGTCTTGTATAGGAAGGGGTAGATATGTACCTGGTATTGGGTGTTCTCTTACGGGGAACAAAAATACCTCAAATTGTCCCCCTCTGGAGGGCAGAGGTGGATTTCTGTTCTGATGGGCTAAGTTACTCCAGTTTTTTTGAGTTGTCCCCAGCTGGGGATGAAAAAATAATGCCAGCAAGAGTGGGTATCTGGAGGCTGTTGAAGTAGATGGTATTTGTGGCATGGATATCTTGCAGATACAGAAAGGAAGGAGAACAGATATATTGTGACATCCAGAGTATTTTTTCCCCTTTAGCCGTTACTTTTAAAGAAGGTCTTAGGGGGATATTTGATTTCTTCATGTCTTCACTGTTAAGTGCTTGTTGTTGGAAAATGGAATTGGAAGCTGTAGATGGCCTTCATAGAAGGGCAAATGGAAGTTAAGATCTAGACTTGTAAAAATGAGACAACCAACCACAAAAGAAACTCCCTGTGGCGGTTTAGGTTTTCACTCATACTTCTATTTCAACAAAATCAAGTTGCCTGTTTACGTGACTGCTGTTCTGGAATATTGCTTTATCCTCTTATCTGGGGGGGAGGTGAAAATAGAACCGTTAATCTAAAAATTGTTCTACTTAGTTATATAACTGTTTCTTAAAAATAGCTCTAGATGGCTGGAGAAGATAGATGCTGTGAGATAGAAATTTCTCTTTTGCTTGGTTTGTGCTCTTTTGCATAGAGCATCCATATTGCATGCATAATATTTTTTAATATTTTGTGGTGGCCAGCTGCATGTAACTCACATGTACTCACACAGCAGCCTATGAACATCCTGTAGCACAGTTTTCTCTCAGATGCTGTACATGTACAGCACCAAAATAGACCCAAAGCTGAGCGTAGAGAAGCACATCAAGGGAAGCACTGAGGATGGGGCATTTCTTTGTGTGTGTGGCACTTACTGCTGGGAAAGTTTAACTTTTTGAAAATGGTTTTTCAGAGCATTCTTTATTTTGTTGTGTTTCTAGAAATTGCTATTATATTTGGTTGTGGGTTTGTGATATCCTTGGTTAAAGAGAATACATACGTAAGGTTTATTACGTACAGGATACATAAGTCAGAAGGTTTATTATATTCTGGTAAAATGAGTTCATTCTTTTAAGACATACTTCTATCTTAACATGCTCAGTTTTCTCATCTGAAGAGATTTTTATGTAAGTTAGGTTAGCCTTTTTCTTTACAGAATAATTTAGCAGATGGCCATTGCAAGCTTGGACCAATAGCAGTCATAAATAACTTTTTTTCAGTGACTGGTATGGAGTAAAATTTTGCTCTTGGGCTTACCTGCTGTTTACTATAGACTATTTGCTCAGATAAAATCTGTGAAATATTTTCTGCTTCAGTTAAATATCCCATGGTATTGTATTTGTCACTTGTTCTTTTAATTAATCTATACTTTCAGTTTCTCTAACATTGGCATCTGGAATAACTTGAGTAGAGTAAGGAAAACAAGAATAGAATCTTGCAGTCATTGACTTTGCTGTAATTTATTTTTCTCTGCTGAATAATCTTTTCCTGCAAAACAAGTTTTGCCTACTGCTTTTAGAACTGTGTGTCTGTTCATTAGAGCTGCCCTTGTCGCACAGGACTGATGTCTGACTTCATTTTGGAGTGGCAGCATCTCACCTCCATACACTGCTACTTTCCTTTACAGGCCCCTGTTATATCATCTTCTGAATCTGGGTTACATGTGAGTGAGCCAAGTTGACCCAGATCCCACTCAAGAGTAGAAGTTACTAAATTTTTTCGAAGACGCTTCTCTTTTGGAGTTGCGGATTCCCCATCGGAGTATTATTAGCCTAGATATTGCTGGGTAAATTGGCACTTCACAGAAACATTAATAGGCGGTACTCTTTTTTTGTGTCCTAAAATACCAGTTAGGCTAAGATCCCTTGAGCAGGACAGATATACTTGGCATGTATCTGATATGTTGAGGGCATAGGGGTTTTCTTTTTTTCTCTCTGCATGTGTATACCTAATGAGTGTTAGGACCTCAGGTTTACTGTACCACTCACATGGACTTGCCTTTTCCTGTTTCTCTATGGAGTTTGTATTTGTTTTCCCTTATCAAAAACTGTTGCACTGCCTTGGTGCAATCTCCTTGAAGTCAACTGTTGCAGAACACAAAATACCATTAGACATTTTTGTTAAGCTTGGTTAGTTGAAATACATGTAAAATTTTATTATTTGAGTCTTATGGTAATTGATACTGCCGAACAGCTAGTTAAAAGAAATTTTTTTTAAAGCAGGATGTGGTTTATTTTAACCCAGTATTTTCTTGCACAAAAAAACCCCTAACCCAAAACAGCTATATCTTTCAGGGTGTATTAACTGTTAATAAGGAGTGTTTTGGATGACAGGTCATTCTACCAAATGTATTTTAACTTCAGTTAGTACTGGGAACTTTGACCTCAAATCTGACTGCAGTGGCACATAGGAGAAAACGAACACTTTCTACAGAGCTTGTCTCCCAGGTAGTGGTTTTTTAACTGACCATGCATGATCAAAAAAGCAAATGTATGATCTCAGTGTGCTTCGTTTTGGCACTGATTCTGGTTTGATCACCCCTGTGCAATTCTTTGGGAAGATGCTCAAATTGCCTCTTAAGTTAGGTGACAAGTGATGGAATTAAGAACTTGGCTCTTGAAATGAGACGTGGAATGCAGAGATTGATTCGTAGTGCTAAGGTGAGCTCATATGAAGGTGTGGCCCACTGTGTCACTTAGTTGTGTGTTCTTGCTGCTAGAATCTTAAGAACTTCACTACTGAGGTTTTTGCCAGATCTGCTATCTCAGAAGGTGTGGTAGGAACCTGATGTTAATGTACAGGGATGACCTCACAAGCATGGGACAGCACTCTTTAAATAAATCAAAGCTAGTGAGTGTTGGCTGTGCCTTAATGAGACTTGATCAAAGAGCAGACTTCTGAAAGATTATTTCAGTACCAGAAATATTATAACGAAAATAGTGGCTCCTATAGGGCACGTTCCTTGTCAGTTCTGCGTTCTAGGGAAAATACTGAGTTTTCAGGTAAATCTATGAAGACAACCATTCCCATAGTAAGCTGAAAACAGGATGTGAATAATATGAAAATAGGGAATTACGGGTCATTTTCTTTGAGTAAATACTTTTCCTTTGCTCAGTGAATAGGTATAATTTTCTCATGTTCAGTGACAGTCAGTTTCTGTGTTAAGCTTTAATAAAGCTTAGAACATACTTGTTTCCCCCTTCCTTTTTTTTTCATGTTATTTGCAGATGGACACTGTTGTCCTCATTACTTACTCAGAGTAGGTTTGTTGCTACCTTATCACCTCTCTGGCAAACAACGGAGAAGGTGCGCTTGCCTGAAGGGCCTGGAAAAGAATGAGAAGTCACAAATGAGAGAAAAGTAAATTCATTAGCTGTGGAAGAGGAGGATAGTGGAGATGGATACCAAGTGGCCAGATCTTTAGTAAATTAGATGGGATATGTTAGGCAAGTTTCTGTTCAAGTATTTTCATCTGTTCAAGTATTTTTATATGTATGTAGCATCCCTTTTGTTTGTAAGGATGTCTAAGAAGCTGTTTGCCATTTGCTGGAACTCAGTGTTACCTGTGCGTTTCTTTCCTTGAATAAGTGCATATGCCATCCTGGTACTTACATGTGCAGCTTTTAGTCTTTCCAGCATGGCTTCCTGCTCTACTTACTAAAAATCCTTTAAACTTGCCTTGTAGAATTTTTTGATTTCTCTACATTGTAGGAGGCCTGTGAGACTGTCCTACCATTTATTCCTTCTTTCATCTCTCTACAATAGCATTGCTGAAGGATAGTAACTTTACCAGTATTTCATCTGAAGGAAAGTCCTAAAAGCAACAAAATTCCTTCAGTTTTTGAAAATCCTGTCTCAGCTGAAACCTTGTAAGTTCACATTCATATTATTCAGCATTGTACTGTTCAAATTCTTTGTGAATTATATAGTTTTTAAATTCCTTCAACTTCTAAACCTAGCAAGGTTTTAGGTAGAACTTGCAGTCCTTTGGTGTGCAACACAGTACATTACAGGAAATCACACACAATTAATGTGAAACAAAGTAGAACTGACTTGGAGTTTGCAATCCACATCTTATGTAAAAGAGTTCTGATTGATACTGGCAGTNTTTTTTCCAATTGACATTAATTGGACTTGCTTCTGAACACCACATGACTGTTTCTGCTTTGAAGCCATAGATGTGACACAACCATCTCAGTTTACTGGCAGTAAGTATTTTAGTATTTAATATTATTTTAAATTAGCATTAGTTAGTATTATGTTTTGCCTCTAGTAAGTTTTTTGTAAGTTATTCTTTTATAGTTCCTTTTTGTTCAAACACAGAGCTTTATAAACAAGCAATGTTTAAGAATTCTTTCTCACACAAAACTTGTTAAATGTCTGCTGTGTTCTCTGCTGTGTCTGCAGTGCTTCCTTCTGTGCTTCTGCCACAACCTTCTGTGATGCGTGTTCTTATTTATTCTTTGGAAGAGAGTTATTTGCAGAGATTTCCTTCCTTCATTCACCTCATAATTTGGCATAGTAAATTTGAAGTAATATGAAGAGGGCTTGTAAAAAGGATGGTGAAGAATTCTAGACAGTACCAAAAAACCCCCAACAAACCAACCAAGCCCCAACCGTTCCTGTGGCTGCTGCTGCACCCTGGAAGGGCATGCTTTTGCTTCCAGAGAATGATGAGTCAATCTGCTTAGGGCTTTTTACTAGGTCTGGCCTCCTGCCTGGCCACTTTGAAATGTCTCATTTGGCTCATCTGATTATCTCTGCTGCATTAAGGTTGGTCCAGTCTATGAGGAGGTAGGCAGGGAGGAACACACGTAGCATCAATACTGCTGTCATGGCACATCATCCTACTGTGTTTCAACCAACTCCCTGGAGAGTTAGACACTTCTGTTGTTGAAAGCCACTGTTCGGGAGATTTCTGGGAATCAGTCACATGCTTGTGTGGTAGATGGAAGACTCATGGCCCCTTCAGTCTTGTGTTGGATGCAGGAATTGTCTGTGGCTTGTTGCTGGGGTCCATGCAGTTAAGAGCTACAGAAGAGTTCAGAGGAACTGACATCCTATAATGAATGTTAGAGCTTTTGTTCACTAAACTACAGCCAGATTCAAGACCTTCAGTTTGTATAATGGAGGCTTGACTTCCCCTGTTTACCTTCTGCTCAGTTAA
>WEIT01039830.1:108911-123964 GCA_013389985.1 Dryoscopus gambensis
GTGGGTGGGAAGGGAGCACAGGAAGAGAAGATCAGCAGTTTTTAATACTAGAGTTTCTCTCCATGATCAGGGCATTCTAATTATGCCCTGGAAAAATATCAAATTTCAAAGTCCTTTGCACCAGGAAGATTCTCTGTTTTCAGTGGCATTAGATACATGTGCATCCCATAAACCCATGTATCAAATGCATTTTGGTTTTGATTAATATTGTGTAACTATATTAGCTGATTACACTGCTACTGTTTGATAATATCTTATTGGGAGCAGTGAAGAATTTGTCCCATGCAGAAGTGTATCTTAGATGGGAGTTCTCATAGCACTGTTCCCATTTTGCAGCTTAAGAAGTTGTTTAGGGTTACAGTAAACCTTTCCTGATTCGTGTATTTTGACTGACTGTTGGGCGACAGATAAGGATTTTAAGTAGCTGAATGAGGGTGGTGTGTCTGGCCTGAGAAATGACTTCAGAGGTTTTTCTTCCAGTGATTTAAAAAGCATCGAACAGAAAAATGCAAATGAGTAGGAGGTGTTCATTAACTTTATACTGAAGAGTTTCTTTCTTCTACTCCTCTTTCAGAAGAAAGTGCCTGCTGTGCTTTCGCTTTGTGATTAGTTTTTTATTAAGACCAAAACTGATTCTGTTACATTATTTTCTATGCCAGATAAGCAAGTAATTAAATGTTTCAGAAGTGTAACGCAAGATGGTAAGAAAGCCATGTGAAATGTTCTTCTTTTTTTTTATTCCATCTGCTCCTATTATGTGGTAGAAATCTTGTAATGTGTTTCTAAAATAGCATATTTTCAATTCTCTTATTTATGTGGCTTTGGAAGTACTGGATCAGGTATTAAATGTCATGCCTATTAGAAAAGTGCTCCAGGGAGTTTTGTGGTGGGTCCCAAAAATAGTTATTAGGATAATTGAAAAGAAAAATTTGTCATATAATCCTAATTGTGCTGAAAGGAAAACCAGTAGCATCTAGCTACTTTTTTATCCTCCTGTCTCTTTCAGTTTTCAATAATAAGAGTAGTTTTAAGCTTTGAAAGACTCTGGAGACACACAAACCATATTTAAGAGTGTTTATAATCTTCAAATAAATACCAGATCAGTGAAGTAAACCCCAAGTAATCCCAAGGAGAGAGCGCTTTCAGTTCTGAACTGGCATTTGCTTACCCCTGCCTGTATGGAAGGGAAGAACCTGCTGCTCGGATAAAGTAGTGTTTGGCAGGATTTGGCCAGATGGAGCTTATTCCTGTGTCTACAAAAGAAGTAATGTCTCTTAAGTTTCATGATACTTTCTGTATTCTCTCCTATTTTCAATGAACTCTATGAATTTTCTGCTTTTTGTGTTGAGAGGTGTTTCTGAATTGCAGACAGGTTCTCTTTCCAGCTGAGCCTGCAGGCAAGGCAGACTTAAGCAATATGCTCTAAGAAAAAGTGTGAATTTTCTCATATGTTCCAGTGAGCATTAATGGGAAGACTAATTAGGACAACTTGAAGCCAAAATTACTGTGTTTCTCTTTGAGACAAATTGTTGGAGACATCCATCAGCTGTACTTGGATATAAATGACATTCCAAGTTCAAATCTGCTTGAAGAGTTTAGAATTGAAAGTGAGGAAAAAAAGTTTAAATTTTGACTCAAAATTAATTAATTTTTATTTAATTAAATTTAGAGTAGAAGATGGAAAAATAAAAATCTACCACATATTAATAACTCTAATAAATGAAGGAGATAATGCATTTCTAATTATTACTGGTTTTAATTTTAGTTTGAAGACCATGTATGGGTAACATTAAGTCAGTATTTTAGACTGAAAATGCTGTATTAAATACTACTATATATATTTTATTATTTTAAGTTTTACAGATACATGTATACAGGATTTCTTTTACCTTTCTCTTGCAAATGTAACATTTCTAGTCCTAGAAATCTGCATAGCCTAAAACATAGATCAGTTCTTTTTGAATCCTAATATACTCTTACTTTCTTTGGGTTTAAGAAGGCCTGGGACTGCTGCCTTTGCTAGACCGACTTTATACTGTGTCAGGTTCAGCTTCTAGGTAATGCTCAATACAAAGGTTAATTTTCTTGAGTGTTAGAAAGCCAACAGCCTCCAGCTAAGGAGTTACCTGTACAAGAGGAGATGCATTTCTTTCTGCTGTGCATTTCCACCCCTACTTGCGCTGAGGAAGTAGGAGGGGAGAGCAGGAGTCTCTTCCTGCTCTTCTGCTGCACGTTCTCCAAAAGCAGGACTCTAATCTGCACTTTCCATCTCATGCCATATATGTTTGAGACTCCAGCTCCATCAGGTCCTATACCTCTCTTACTTTCTTGTCACTTCTTTGACATGCTCAGACAGAGGTGGCTGTGTATCTGTATTTCCATTGCAGGGCAGGACTGGAAGCTGCAGCTCCTGCTACACAGCGTAGCCACATGTACCCAATTTGTTATGGCTTTTGATGCCAAGTGTCTGATGTGCTGTGAGAGAATACAGGAGGCAGAGCTGAAAGAAGCTGAGTACCTGGCACAGGCAGATACGTTCCACGTGGTGGGCATATCACAATCTGGAAATGAGTAGTGTTGCAGTGTCACCATCTCCGGTTTTGCAATATCTGTGGGCACTGTTGTGTTTGGTCAGAAGACAGTGATTCTGTCTGCTTGAAATGGCTTGTGTGGCCTTCTATCTTCCTCTTTAACATGTCCCACCTCTTGAGCAATGTCAAGACAGAACAGCCAATAAACATGTTTCTCTCTGCAGTATAGAATTTTTAAGGAAGAAGTGCAGGGAGGAAGGAATGTCTTTCGTCTTGCATACAAAAAAAGTTACCCCCAGTTAAATTAGCAGCATGATTAATCAGGTAACAAGCTGGTAGTGCTCTATTCTCCATTTAACTTTATCGTAGAATCTGGGAGTATCCTGAGTTGGAAGGGACCCACAAGGATCACTGAGGTCCCGCTCCTGGCCCTGCACAGGACAGCCCCTGTGTGTGTTCTCTGGCCACCATCAGCACCCTATGAATAGCTCTTAAACTGCTGGTCCACTTCAAGCAGCTGTGACAGTTTTGCCAAGCCTTAAAGAGAGCAATGTTTTGTAGCTACTGTGAAAGTAGGCAGCTGAGTAGAAGCAGGAAACTGTGTGGCATGAGCTTATGCACTGAAACGAGAGGGTACATGATGGGGCAGGGACTCACTGGGAGGCAGGAAGGCTTCAGCAAGATTTTCTGGCCTTCTAGGAGTCCTGGCATTAACTATGTCATAAATAGGTACCAATCAAGGAACTGTGTATTGTTTTGTGGGCCATAATGCATTTTTCTCATGAAGAGTGTGACCGTAGGACTGTATTATTTTGTGTTGGGCTGCAAGTGCAAAAAGTGAAGAAGTCTGATCCCAAACAGGAAGGAATATTCAAGTTGCAGGTAAGGATACTTTTATTTGGATACATGGGAAAAGAAGTGCTGCCCGTTTTGAAAGTTGCTGCACTGGTGGAAGCTCTCTTTGATTTCCTACCTGTAGTGTGGTATATTAAATCAAATACGTGCTTTCAAAGTACTCCTAATTAATAGATAATCTGTTCTGGCTTTCACCAAGTCACATTAACCTAGTGTAGCCATTGAACTGGTTATGCCAGCTGTACTTGTAGAGCAATTTTTTTTTTTTACTTTTAAATTATCCCAGTATGAATTCATGTAGTAGCTGACAAATCTGAAAGAAAGAGGTTCTCTCTAGCTTAGGATAGAAGAAATAGGAAGAATGTATCTGTCTTGCTTTTTGGCAAAAGGGACACCAAAAGAATCTTTTAATTAGAGCAATTTCATTCTGTCTGTCTGCCATGAACCTGACTTGGTGGGAGCTGATCCTCTAATGAGAGAATTAGGTGTTTATTTCTGGTTGCCCACAGCGTGTGATGCTAAGCACATGTTGGTGTGTGTGTGAGAGCTCTCAGCCAGTCCTCAGTAATCTCTCCTTTACCTCTCTCATCTTTGCTCTGCTGTTCCCTCCTATCACCTCCCTGATTTCTCTGTTCTTGATATTTTTACTTGGGAAAGATTTTGTAAACTGATACACGCGCTTTCTCTGTGGTGTTGTATTTGGGTCTGTAAATACACAGACACTCACTCACTCCTCCCACCCCCACCCCTGGTGGGATGGGGGAGAGAATTGGAAGTGTAAAAGTGAAAAAACTCATGGGTTGAGATAAAAACAGCTTAATAATTGAAAAGAAGAAAAAAATTGTAGGGAAAGTAACAGAGAAAAGTAAGAACCAAGAGGGGCTGCAAATTAAAACAGTTGCTCGCCACCAGCTGACTTTTGCCTGAGCAGCAGCCCCACAAACCAACATGCTCCCTAGTTTTATTGCTGAGCGTGGTGCCATCAGATACGGAATAACCATTTGGTCAGTTGGAGTCAGCTCTTCTGGCTGTGTCCCCTCCCAGCTCCTTGTGTGCCCCCAGCCTCCTCACTGGTGGGGTGGAGTGAGAAGCAGAAAAGGCCTTGACTATGTGTAAGAACTGCTCAGCAGGCGCTAAAATATCCCTAAATCATCAACACAGTCTACAGAACAAATCCAAAACATAGGCCAATACCAGCTACTGTGGAGGAAATTAGCTCCTTCCCAGCCAAACACAGCACAGGAAGCATACTTGGAAATTGGTGAGATCCAGAAGGGATGAATAACTCTATCCAAGTGACCATTATTTAACTGGCTTGTCTCCAGCACTGCCATTTTACAAAGTGCATTTATTGAATTGTTTTGCCTTTAGAAAAGAGGGGTGGTGAAAGAGGAACCAGTCTTGGGGCTCCTGAACACCTCTACTGTTCATGGAAGCTCCTTAGTGTAGTGTGTGTAGGGTGGGGGAGAAATCCAGCCTGCCACCTTAAAGCTGGGAAATGAATAATGGTTTCTTTGGCTCACAGGCTGAGAATTCTATCTGGAGCTGCTGTTTCTAGTGCTTAGTGCACTTTCCTTTTTGTAATCATGACACCTGAACAAAATATACTTGAAAATCTCTCACTTTAATTAGTTTCCATTCTCATGGTTTAGAATGGTCTAGAAGGCCCTATTTTGTCAAGAAGCCTCTTTCCTTCTATTTGTGCATTTCACCTTGAATTTGATATTATGTCCTATCTGAATGAATGCTAATGAGCTCTGTGTTGTACTTATTTACGTGATAAATTTCTCTTCACAGATCATTCAACTTCAAGTGGTACATCCTCATTTAAGCCCAGCCGATCACTGGTTTCTATTCCCACTGCCCATGTGATGCTGTCTAGTGCCAGCTCTTCTCTTTCCAAACACAGGGAAGCTTTCAAGTCTGACGGCTCAAAATGGAGTACAAGCTTTGTACGGTCAGGTGGAGGCAGAAATCAAGGAGCCCTGGACAATTCTCTTGACATGAAAGATGCAAGACCTGTAAGAAAATGGTCCTCCTTGTCTAAACTCAGCTCACCAAATAACTTCAGCCAAGATGGAAGTAGTCATTCAGTGGAATACAGGGCTGGTACGGACAAAGCTGTGCCACCTCAATTAAGGACAAATGGGCCAAGTTGTCTGCATGACAGCATGGAGTTGCTAAAAATTGAGGACAAAGAAATGGGGAAAAAACGATCTTCTCTACTGGACTGCAAATACAAATTCGAAACGTGCAGCAAGGATGACTTTGTTTCAGATTCCCCAAGTAGGAGACATGCCTTAGACTTGACCTACAGTGCCTTACCTGAAAGCAAACCTATGGCAGGCGGCTGTGAAGCTTTCGGCCAGAGATACGCAACACTGGGACAGCAGGCTGTGAGCGGAGCTCCCATACAGCCAGCAGTGAGGACTCAGATGTGGCTCAAGGAGCAGTTACGGGCGAATCCCCTGGACTGCAGGCCTGCTGAGGAGCCCTACGGCGTGGCTGCATGGCACATGCAGCAGCTTGAAGACTTCAGAGTAGCCGGTGACCAGCCGATGCAGGTAAGGCTAAAGCTTGGTGTTTGCTGCCATCATGTGGCATCCTGTGTTATACCTGAGGAATAACTGTCAGTTTTTAATGAAACAGGAAGGGGAACAAGTCTTCCTAACCAAGTGATGGTATTTTTAAGTTTTGATTTGGGCTGTTGCTGCTTATTTCTCGGTATTAGTTGTTTCTTGGCTTTTTCTTCTATTTCTGCTGTCTGCGTACAGTTTACTCTGATTCATTGTGCCTGTCCGCATGGGGCTAACATGTCTTTATCTGACAGTGGGCACAGGGAGCGGTTCATCAAGTAGCCTTTTCAGTAGTTTTAGAGTAACTGCATAATGGGGGAAATTTGGATATATTTTGATCTGAATGGGCTTACAAAGAGACTGCATTTATGCATTCAGGAAAACAAGAATGACTTTTGTGTACTGCTGGGATGAATGACTATTTCATCTCATTATGCTTAGCACTTAAAAACTGAATTCAGATTGATATTACTGCTTATTTTTTAACTAATTAAAATCAACTAACAGTAGTCAACAAAGCTGGTTTATTTAAATAAAATAATATGTGGGGTTGATGCATCATACTTGAAATATTTTCATGTTGAGAATATCAAGCACATAGTTTTAAGTGCCTTTTCTAACAGTCTTTGTTTCCAGCTCTTCCCCTAATGAGGAGGTACAGTTTGTGAAGGAAGGCAGTATTTAAAATCTACATGTTCATGTTTACCTGTGTAGTAAGTTTGGCTTGGCTTGACAAAAAAATGCCAGGTGATTTTGTAATGTTAATCTCATTAACATTACAAATATGTAAATTTGTCTGAAAGGCATTTTAAAAGGTTTAGATTAGGATATTACCTCAGCAGAGATAATCTAACTGTATGTTCAGATTTCCTGTTTTCTTCAGCCTGAAGTACATGAAGTAATTTACAAAGAGATGTGCTCAAATTTGGTTGTTCCTTGTGTTGTATATTTAAGGAAAGGATGACAAGTTTAGAGATTCTTAACATCCAGTTTTGCTCTTAATGGTGATCTGGTTTTGGTTTTTGGTGGTGTTTTGAGTTTTTATTGTGTTGGGGTTTTTTGGGGGTGGTTTCTTGTTGTTGGGTTGTTTTGGTGTTTTGTTGTTGTTTTCGTTTTGTTTTGTTTTGTTTTTTTTGGCGTAAGAAAATTGAAGCCAATTAATATGGCCAAACTAATAATAATCTCTAATGGTTTGTCTAAAAACCTGACATGGTTACAGGTGGCCACCTTTTACCTTTATTGCTGCAGAAACCCTCATCTTTTTCTAAGATTTGAAGACTCTGATGTTGGTAAATTCCCCAGGTAGAGAGCAGAGGCTGATGGGGTCCTCTCAGAGCCAAAGTGACAGAGGCTGGCTCAGTGCTGAGGGTGGGTCCGGGGCACTGCCAGCTGGGCTCCTGGCAGCTGCCGGTGGCATTGAGGAGCACATGAGGGTTTGGGAAGCAACAGCAGGGAACCGTGAGGGAGCTTGGTCTATCTGTTCATTCAAGTCTTCCCGAACACCTGAGACGCATAGTTGGCTGCAGCCACCAGTGGTGCTGTCTGTGAGATTTGTGATCAGATGGCTGTGCCTGGTGGTTCTCTTCTTGAATTTAAATATACAGAATGACAAAATATTAAGGGTTGGAAGGGACCTTAAAGATCCCCTAGTCCCAACCACCTCTGCCATGGGCAGGGACACCTTCTACTAGACTAGGTGGCTCAAGGCCTTATCCAGCCTGGCCTTGGACAGTGGCAGGGTCATGATATCCCCAACTTCCCTGAGCAACCTGTTTCTCTGTCTTCCCACCCTCACAGTAAACAATTTCTTCCTAATATTCAGCCTTAAATGCCCCCTTTTTCAGTTTGTACCCATTACCCCTTGTTCTATGACTACAGTTCCTGTGAAGGAATTCTAGTAGGCTCCCTTCAGATACTGGAAGGTTGCTATGAGGTCTCCATGCAACCTTCTCTTCTCCAGGCTGAACAGCCCCAACTTCCTCAGCCTGTTTTTGCAGGGGAGGTGCTCCAGTCCTCTTACCAACTTTGTGGTCTCCTTTGAACTTGCTCCAACAGTTTCACATTCTTTTTAATGTTGGGGACACCAGAACTGACTCCAGATGGGGTCTCACAAGAGCACAGTAAGCTTTATTTACTTATTTACTTCATTTAGGTATGTATCTGTTCATCATCTTGTATGTGTCTTTACAACACTTTTTTTAGGATGGGTGTTTTAGAAATTTATTTTTGTTTTGATCAAAACAACTCCCAGCTTTTTTCCTTCATGTCTCAGAAGTGATTTCTTGCTCTGGTCATCTTTAAATACAGTATGAAGGCAAAGTTAAATGTTTGAAACAGAGGAAACCCTGTATGTGTTGTTACAGTCACTGAAAAACTTTCATCTGTGCAGGCATTGCTGCTGAGCTGTGTTTGGAGGACAGAGCCAGCAGGGGGAACACAAGCATTATTTATCTTTGACTTCGATTCAGAAACGGTGCTGCACCTTTCTGGGTTTTTGAGATTTGATATTTTGCCTAAAACTGGCTTTTGTGTTTGTTTTTTTTCTTTTGGTTTGGTTTTTTGTGGTTTTTGTTTGGTTTGTTTTGTTTTGTTTGGGGTTTTTTTTTTTTTGGTGGATTTGTTTTGTTTTTTGTGGTTTTATTGTTGTTGTTTTGGTTGGTTTGTTTGTTTCACCTGGAACTTTCACATCTCTGTGGAGGAAATTCCTAATGGCCTTAGCAAGCACTTCCATTGGCATGATCTGGAGTCATATTGCTGGGCCTTGAAATGGGATCTGCTTTATGTCCTCAAGTCAGATGTGGTTCTGAAATAGGACCTAGAGAAGGTTAAAGCATGTGCAGGAGCAGTGAGCCTTTGGGCTCTTGGAGGCATCCCCTGCTGTCTACCCCTGCCCTACCTTTCTGACAGAGGTTACAGCTGTAGGGAGGATAGATGCCAGAAACAATGAAGAAATGAGAATTGTTCTCCCTGTCTTGACACCTGTTTTTTAAAGAAACCTCAGCATCATTCTACTGTGGCCTTTTTTCAGAGATCACATGTGTACCTGGGAACTGGTATTTTATTATTTCTGAGAAACCAAGAAAACTACAATCCTAAGTGAAATATGTATCTAAGAGGTAGAGTAGAAGGCGTAAGAGGAAGCTCATGATTTATAAAAGGGGCAAAAGCCACAGCTTTGTAGAATTTTTTTATTTTTCTTTTCCTTTTAGTGAGGTTCACTTTTGCTGTTTTGCTTTTAACATGTATATATGCTGATGGAAATGTAGTGGTTTTTCTAGGACTGAAAAAAATTAATTTATCATTATTTTGCTTAAAAACTACTATTGCCATGAACAGGGAATACAACAACCTTTGCTTTCAACTGTTAATCTAAAGCAGCTTTGTGTATCTTTAAGATAGCTGCACTCTGTAGTCTCCCCTTCTACCAGCCTATCACTAATGAAGTAAGAATAGACAGCAACAACTCTCTGAGTTGATTTTGAGGACTGATGGTTCAGGAACAGCTGTTGGACTTAATAGTAAACCCTACAAGTAAGTTTTTATGTGCTCACAGACTAATATAGGCAGTTGACCATAGAAAACTCTAATTCAGAGTTAATTTTTGTAAAATCAGACAAGCTTTCTATTTGTTTACTCTAAAGGCTAATGGAAAGTATAATGTAACACCCCTCAAAAGCTGTTCCAAAGTTAATTACTTACAAGCTTAAGATTCTCTGCTTTCTTAGTAGTGTGAAGTTGAGTGAACTCAGTGTTTCTTCCTATACTTTGCTCCCGAAATTATAAAGCCTATCGTGTGGCTTTTCCATTCTAATCGTAAACCATGGGTTGTAAAGTAAAATTTCCTGCGCATTGTAAGGGAAGCTCAGAGTGCTGGGCAGAAGACCTACAGCTACATTGTGGTTGTCCTTCAGGACACGGTCAGGTTTGCAGCTGCAGAAAATGTGCTGTGGCACAACAGTGCCTCTTAGAGAAGGTGCGTCCTTCAGCTGTGGGTGTGAAATGTTTGTACATTTCAGAAATAAATCTCCAAGGAGAATCTGGTCTTTGGTTATTGAGTAACATCATGGAGTTGCATCTGAAAATTCATTTCCTTAGCTAATGTGAGTTATTTAATGTATGCTTTTTGAAGATAAACGTTCTCCTACGCATTTCCTAGGAACAGATTTTAACAGTTCTTCAGTTTATGAAATTCAGTTTATGCACTGAAACAAAGAAGCAGTTCTTCAGTGGAAACAAGTTTCCATGCTGAATTTCTATTTTACTGTACACTTAATTGTTTAACTGTTTTCAGTATACAGCTGATCTTTGAGTAAGGAAATGTGTGATAAGGACAGTATTAAGAGAAAAAAATGCTTATAACACACAACAGCATTTCCCATTTACTGAACTAGGAGGGCATAAAAATCTAAATTAAAATGCTCTATGTTTTCAAGCAATGGCATTTCTTAAAGTCTGATCCCATTATATATCCTATTATCTGAATGCATGTAGGTACATGCTGTGTGCTAGTCCAAAAATTAGGTTTAAAATAAAAGCACGCCTTTAAAATTGTTGGAGATCACATAATAAAAAGAAAGGCTTCAGAAGGTTGCATATCTACATATTAAATTTGTACAGTATTTTAGGTATCACAGGATGAATCTCCTTTTTCTAGTGTACAGAGCATCTGTATGATTTCTTCGTGGTGTGCGAAATTGTGTCAGAATATTGCAGAGATAGTAGGTAGAAATTGCTTAAGTGCATCTTTTCCCTTTAACGTACCAGGTTTAGTGGGGTTTTTTAATGAGGAAAACACTGGATTGATCATATGAGGTATAAAAAAGTTGCTGGAAATTAAGTTTTAATGCAGCAAAAAATTTAGAGTTACTATAACAATTTTCACTGTGAAACAGAAAAGGAAGAAAGTGAACTGCATGCATATCTAAACACTGGTAAACAAAGCTGTAAAACTTTTAATTGAAAAAAAAGTCGTAACATTTGTCAGATAACGTTGTTGCCACATAAAACTTTATTCTTAAATGTTAGCTCAAAGCTAGGGTTTTTTTACAATCCTGTCAGATCAGAAAATTAAGAATCATTAATATCAATATTTTTCCTACATCACGTTTTGACGAAACCATACTTTTCAGGAATATAAAACTTTTTCACATGAGGAATTATTACTTTTAGCTAGCAGAGTGAACTCCTTTACTGTGAGCCATAATTAAGCTTTTATGGTCTCTTCCTTTTGGTGTGAAGTTGGTAGCCCAACAAATGGGATTCCATTCATTATAATATGCTTGTATGTTCAGTCTGGAGTAAGTGCTAGCAGATGATGAGAAACCAAACTTGGACTGTGCTTGATTGCAAAAAGAGCCTTGGCACTGGTTAGCTGATAACTTTGCCAGCTTTATATGTCATCTCAGGAAAATGCATGTTTCAGTTTCAGCAGCGTATTTCAGCATTTTGTTGAGGATTCTGTCATGTTCATTGACAAAACTGAGAGGAGGCTACTGGGATTGTATCTGCGGGTTGTTTCTCCATGCTCTAATGGCAAAGTTTCTCACAGACTTCCTTGGTATGTAATTTTTGATCTGGAATTACATGGTAGTTGGTGGCAGTAGGCTCATGTTCCTCAATTTATTAATAAGGAGTATGTGATTTTATTGTTTTTTCAGGGCCAGCTGTTGTCACCATGGCTTCCCTAAAAAAAGAAAAATTCTGAATATACAGAAGTTCATCTAGACAATAAGCTTTTGTAGTCCCAAGCAGTATGTCAGTGAATAACCATTTTGTTGGGAAAACTGTTCTTATTCTGCTTTGGACTAGGAGTGGGTTTCCTGTTTGTTTCTTTGTTTTTGGTGTGCTTTGAGCCATGTATGTCAAGCATCAGCAGGAATTCTCCTAAGTAATACACAATGATGTAACCATTACCACATGAATCTCTTGTATATAAATATACAGATTTTTTTTTTTAAAGCAGAATATTTCAAGATTATTAAAATAAATGATGAAGTGCTTATGGTGATGTAGCTGTGCAAAGGTTTCTGCTTTAAATGTAAAGAGATTGGAATTCATACTACTATAACTACTATCAACATTTAAAAACTATGGATATGTAGTTTGCAGAAGCTATTTCAAATGTTTATTGTGCATATTTCAGTGCAGGTGAGAAAAAAGCTTTCATTTTAACTATCTGTGCTGCTCTAGGCCGTTGTGCTGGTTTGGCTGGGGCAGAGGTAATTTCTATCCTAGTAGCTGGTATGGAGCTGTGCTTTGGACTTGTACCAAACCGTAGTCCCATGCTAACTATTATACTATGAAGAAAATTAACTTTACTCCAGACAAAACCAGCACACTAATGCTCTGTAAGCTTTGGAGCAGGTAGCATAGAGTGAAATGTGGATACCTGTTAATGGTAGGACTTCCTTAAGCTTTCAGGTTTGCTTGGCATACTGCCTTTTCCTGTGAAAAGTCTATTCACAGATCCAGTTTAAGTGAGTCTTCTGCAGATAACTGAACCACCCCACAACAACAGTGATCATATGGAAATTCTGAGTGTGAACATGAACAGATCAGCTCTATAATATACTCAGCGCTCAGCAGTGTATGTGCTGAATCAGGGATGTGCTGTTGGCCATAGGAAGCTGGAGCTGGGGCTTCCCCCACCCATGCAACAATATCTGCCTCTTTTGCATGTGTGTTAATATGCATATGGCAATAAATTTACTGTACAGTATATATTTGTTGGTGCACACTGTTCCCGTGTTGCACTTGGGAAAGTGAGATGCTAAGAGGAAGTTGTTTGGCTCCAATGTAATATATGAAAATCTGCTTCTGGTCCCCTCCTTTTCCAGCACTTCTCATGTATTTAGAGCTACCTCCTGGCATCATTCCAGCAGAAGGGTGCTCTTGTTGGTCACTCTCCTTCCCAGGACACTGTGGGGAAACTACGTCATCCTGTAAAGAACCGCAAAAGAAGGTCCTGTAAGAAGTTTTTGCTGCATGCCTGGAGGTGAGGACAGGCTATGGGCTGATGGCAAGTAACAAGTGGTCTGTCAAATACGGCTGGAGGGCCCCCACACTGCTCACTTGACCTGTGCATAAGTGGTAAATCCTCTTACTGAGACTGTAATGCATCTTGGGTCTGTGCAGATGCACCTACTGCTGGTGTTAAGGGTTTCCTGGGCAGAGTTATGATAACCTTGGGTAATGCCCCTTGGTTTTTCAGTTGTTTTGACAGCTGCTTCTTTTGATACGCTGGATAGCAGAAGGCTTCTGGCTTTTGAGGTGCTGCAGTGAACCACAGGTAGTCAAAAAACGTCTAACTAATAATTATGTTTTCATATTTAACCTCACTTATCCCCATCTCTGCTACTGCAAGCCGCTTTGCAGGCATATCTTTGTTGCCATTTACAGCATCTGTGCTTTACTCTCCACAGGTAATTTGATGTGTGCTGTCAACTCAATGCTGACATTTTGGTTTGCCTTCCTGCTGTCATTTCCCATGAAGTATATGTTCTAAAGAAATCCCATTTCAAAAATCTGATTTCTGCTGTCCCCTTTTGCAGAAATTATGTTCCTTGAATGCTGCAAGTAATTTGTAGATCTTTAAGTAACAATCAGCTGGAGCAATGAGAAACTACAGTAGCTGCTGATGCATTCTTGGATTTCTTCAGGTACTCAGCAAGGCTCTAGATGCTTTCTTCACTCAGTGGCAGGTAGACACTTGTGCACAGCTCTTAGGATTGCTTTCTGATAAATTTGGGGTGTGAACACATTCTCTAACGGTTCGATATTTCAGCCTCTGCAGTCTTTGCATACTTATATTCAGGTAATCTAAAGTGTCTACATTATCACTGCAAAATCCTCAAGGCAAAATCCTCAAAGGAAGCAGAGCCTTGCAGAGGTTCACATCAGCTTCACAAGGATAAATGCGAGCACTAGAACCAAGATAATGAGCAGAAAGTTGAGTAGCAGGTTGAGACCTCTGTTGTTGGCAAGATCCATAATGTGCATCAGTCTGCCCTCTTGTGCCTGGAGCAGACTCTTAGTTGTACATTAGGGTTGCTCCTTCAGTACGAAGCCATTTAGGTTCACATGAATTTCATTGTGTCCACAGCTCTTCACCTGTTTTTTAGTTTCTGCCACTTAAGAAAAAAAAGTGTGCTTACAATAGCTAGTTGTTTGGGTTTTTTTCTGGAAAAGGATTCTGGATGCTCCTACAAGCCTTTTTTTCTCAAATACCTTAAAAATAAAATGAAATTAAATTAAGGTTAATGATAACTTTCATTCCAATACTGGAGAATTTCTGAAGAACTAATAATTGGAGGAAGGACTTGAATTTTTTGACAGAGTTTGGCACTTCATTGACTTTTTAAATTTGTATTGTACTTTTCAGGCCCATTGAATTTTCAAAAGTATGACTGTTCTGAAGGCTTTGTCTATTTCAGTAATAAGATTGTTGAAAATTATTTCCTTCTAAAATACCTCTATAGGTACAGCCCTCCTCCCCTCCCCACGCCGCTTTCTTATCTGGGCAAAATGTCTCTCTGTTAATAGAAGTATTTCCTACCCTTCTAGGGTTTGGCATCGTGCAGTGCAGTTGTGTTTAGCCAGCAGTGTGCTGTGTAAGGTGCACTGCAGTTTTGCAATTGCCTTATGAAGAATCTGGATTGAGCTGGCAGAGGATGCGTCCTTAATGCTTTTAATAGCACATATGCAAGTACTTATTTTAAGATAGCATTAATTACTTAACAATTGGGTTTTATTTATAGAAATATATATATATATAAATGAAAGCAACATATAAACCCACTCAGCCCTAACACTGCAAACAGTTGCCAAAACTTCCTTTTAATAATCAACTCCATTTTTAGGAAAGATCACAAGAGGGCAGTGTTTTATAGCATTACATTATTTACAAAGCTGTAACTTCTGGCATTATTTTACTTTAAAAAAAAGGCTTATAAAGCAATCAGTCAGATATTACCAAAAATATAGGGCCTATGTTAAATAATTTAAATTACCAGGGTTCATATTGAGGTGAGCATCAGTTTTTAAAGGAATACTTAAAAATGTGTTCTGTTTATTTTTTGTCTGGCTTTTTTAT
>WEIT01039830.1:124754-138363 GCA_013389985.1 Dryoscopus gambensis
GCATGACAAACATTTTTGTGCATGGTATGTAAACAGTTTTGTTTAAGGATGTTTTATGCTTGTCTTTACACTGAGTGGTTCTGCTAGGAAGGGATGTTGTTGCTAAATTGATGTAGAAGAGTTAATAAAGAAACATGAGTATTTGCTGCCTTCTAAAATACCTTACTGACTAGTTTTGGTCAGAGCAAAGTTTCAGTTTTTAAATGGGTCATGTTTTCACATAGAGAATAATATCAATTATTCAATTACTGAATCACTTATTATATCAATTTTTGCTGAGGAGCTGGCTGAGGAAACACATCTTTAAAAGCAGCATATTTTGATTCCTGATTCAGCTCCTTCCCATGGCAGTATAAAATTGTCATGGAAGTTGGTCACTATTTTTTTTGGAGGAAGGGTAATACCAGATTGTTGCCTGTTTAGCTGTCTTTATTCACTATTAGTGTGTAAGATGACCTTTGGAAAAAGATTTAGGCTTGGGTGGAGTGGAGCAGAGAACTGAAAACTTAATCCAAGGTACAGGCTGTACATGTTTGCAATTTTTATTACGGCTCATAAAAGTGGTAAACTTTTTGATTACACTTGCATAAAATTCATTAGGCGTACTTACAAACTTACAAGCACTAGCTACTGAGTGGGAATCAGGTGCATGTAAGTGACCTGGACATCACAAAACAGTGAAGACTACTCTTGAAAACCAAAACAGAATAAATAGAGATGCAGAGAATTAGAAAGCTGTGTGATGACTAGATTTTTTTTCACGTAACTTTAATAAGTAAGTAATAGAATGGATGCTTCTTTCTAAACAGAGTTGGATATATTTTATGCATTAATATTTTTCAAGCAGTCCTTTTATAAAATAAAAATACAGTAGATGATATTTTCAAAGCTTATATAAGTCTACAAAGAAGATTGTATTATGTACAAAAAGGGGTTTTTTAATCTCTGGGTTCAGTTGGCAATTGGTGATATAGAGGATAGTAGCAGAAGTTCTGATCAGCAGAAGCCTAAGACACAAATGAACCTCACAGTATAGGCAATATATCTGCATTGCTGTAAAATAGCAGTAGGGCTTCCAGTTTATTGATAATTTGGTTTTGTTCTTGTTTGGTTATTGTTTTAAAATAAGTTATGGGTGTTCAGGTACATAAGAGGAAGTTGGAGGGTTTGTTTTTATTGGGCTGTTTTTTAGCAATGCTTTGCTCTGACTCTTTTGTATTATTGGCTTGTGAAACCCAAAATCCAAACGTGTCCTCAGAATATAGGTGCTGGTGCTTTACCCTTAACACATTTTTCTTCAGCAAGTGTTCAGTACTGTAAAACTGTTGTCTATTTCCAGTTGAAGTCTCTTGAAACACATCCAAAGCAAACTGAAGCTAGAAACTCCATCCATCACAAAAATACAGATTTGAAAAGAGAAGAAAAGGAAGAAGGATTAAAAGGGGAAATATGATTGCTAAAATCTCCTGCATTTGTGAGAGTGGTTAGAATGCATGAAATGGAAATTGAGAATTGCACTGACAGTTCAAATCAGTAATGCTCATATACTAACTTGGAAGTGTGAGGGTGTGTTGCCAGTCTCACCAGTGCTTGCCCTAATCCTCATACAGTAGCTATCCTAATTTCCTCTAGCGGTTAACCTTATTTCAGAGTCTGGTCTCGGCATACCTACTCACCAGATAGGAAATTCATCACCACTGCATTTGCTTGCATTCCATTGAATATAGAATTTTTTCAAAAATTTCTTCCCTTCCTGCTCAACTGTTCATTGTCAACTTCTACTCATGAAATACTAAGTCTTAAAAGCGGAATACAAGATAAGCTTGTTTTGATTTTCTGTATTCATCAGTAAGAATGTTTACATAGAATGGAATAGAAGGATATCTCTTTAAAATGAATGTCTGTCAGACCTTAGTCTGTTGATTCTTGAGCTTTCTTTAAATTTGGAAAGTGTATCAAATTTCTAGGACTTTCACTTAATACGAGCAACATGTAATAGGGTTAGAAGTCTTCTGCTCAGTCTTGTTATTCACAATTGCTGGAATAGAAGTGTCATCTTTTATGTGTCTAGCCAATGGTTTACATGTTGGAAAGATATTTCTGCAGTGCTTTCCCCTCCTGTGCATAGTTCTTTATAACTTTTTTTTTATCTGTCATTTATTTTAGGAAGATACTTGTGTGTTCTCTAGCAGGAATTTGCAGCTGAATGTGGGGATGTTACTTGTATTTGTATGGATGCACTTCAGTCACAGCAGTAATGGTGACCTAGACTTTTCTCTTTACCACATCAGATATAAGCTGCTCATGTGACACTGGCAAGTTCCAAGCTTTTTGTAGTTTTAAACTAAGGAAATTATTACATGAATTAGAACAGGCCTTAATTAAGTTGTCTAAAGGCAAATATTAAGAACTCTGATAATCCAGGTTGTGCCAGTTGTCATATTAGTTAAATGATTATGGAAAACAAAATTTTTGATGTCAGTTACAGCAGTGTCAATTTTTTTCTGCAAAACATAATGAAAAAGCTTTCCAGATGTCACATATATAAGATCCCTTAAATAGGGAGAAAAACGTATGAAATAGTTTTTCTTTCTGGATTAGAAGAGATTTTTGGTTTATTCTCATATTCCTTTGAAAAACACTAAAGCAATTTGAATTACTTCAGTTGATAATGCAGAGATGCAGCACCTTGAACTAAGCAGAGCAGAAATTTTCCCAAGATGTGTTGAGGGCTGTATACGTGTAAGCTCTTCTTTGAGCAGGCATGGTCCAAATTTGGAACCCTTCCAAGGGCTTAAAGATTTTCAGAGAAACCTAAAAACACTTAGGCCCCCAGAAAGTGATGTTGGTGTTTATCTAACTAAAACATTGGATTTACCAGCTGCTGGCTGTTACTGACAGGAGCAGATAATCTGATTTACCAATACTTTACCCCATGTTGTAAAGACATCTCTTGATTGAGACTGACAAATTGAGTCATGCACAGCTTTGTACCTACAGGCTCTAAACACTGTTCTGCACAGAAAACGTGTTTTTAATGCATGTGGCGAGCAGTAAGATAACAGGGCACCGGTTGGCACACCCTCTAGTCCGAGTGCTAGCCCCTGTTAAATGAGGATCCTTGCACTGGGAGTTGCAGGTGTAGGCCTCTCTTCCCCCTGGCGTGACTTTCCTAGAGGACAGTGCAGAGAAGTGCTGGAACTTCAGAGGAGCATCACAATGATACAGATCAGCAAGAGGCAAATTAAAATCAGGCAGAAATTCACAAAGAGCTCTTGGAGCCTTTGGCGTGCTTGTGGGTTAACCTCAATAGTTGAGGCTCTCCTCAGAGCGGCACGGGTCATGTGTTGGACCTTCTCCATGACAACAAGAAAGCAGAGGGCACAAATCAGACGTTTTAGGAGTGCAGAAAAGAAGAGCAGAGGTCAGGAACAGTGCAAAGTGCCTAGTATCTTCTCTTTTTGTTTTAGACAGCCTTTGCAGAGCTGGAAAGCAGGAAAGCAGAGAATTAGAAGTGCAGAAGTGTTTTTATGACTGCAAATGGAGATTGTTTTGAAGTTCTAAAAAGTCTGAAATAAATAGATTGCTTTTACAGTGTTTTTAGGTCAAAACAGGATTTTAAAAAATTGGGGGTTTAAGTTTAGATTTGTGCTGTATTGTGCTTCTCCTCCTGAAGGCTACTGAGCACCTGCTTCTTAGCAGTGTTGAGTAACTGTACTATGGAAATTGTGGGTATCTGAGTTTTGCCCAGATTATTACTTTAGATCCTAAGCTCTCTATCTCACACAGTCTGTTAAAAGGCCCATGGCCGATTGCCTTCCCACACACACCCCTCTGCTTTATTTGTTCCAGCACATGTGAAAGCTTGATGATAAGAGTCGGGTCACAGACCTTTCAGCCAGGAGATCTGGATAGTCCTGCTGGCTAGTACTGACAGGGCAGATAATCTGATTTAACAGTATCTTTTTCTGGAAGGGAGGAAAAGAAATCTTGTTGAAGTATTTCCATTCCAAGTAAAAGTTCTGTATGGTGGGCAATGAAAAGCTAATGCATCAGTGCTGTAGGGAATTTTAGTAGCACAGTACTTAACAGAGAAGACAGAGAGAGGGCTAAATCTTTTTTTATGCATGTAGGACAATGTGTTACAAACATCGGTCCAAAGCCAGAGGACTGCTATGAGGAACAAAACAAAGAATTTACACAACTTTTTCTCTTAAGTGACTGTTACATTTAAAATGTATTTTCCTCCTTTTTAATGGCAGATGGAAGGACCGGGTATCAGTTGTTTTAAAACTCCAAGTAAGTAGTTGCAGTGTAAAACCCTCCTGTACAAACCTTCCATGGCAAAAAGCTGGCTTTGATATATGCTTGTTTAGATCATGGTGAGTTGGATTCTGAATGCAGGTGCTGTCACAATGGGAAAACTTGGTTTTTAAAATAATGGTGATATATGCATCTGTCAAACTTTGTTCCTAAAGCTGCACTTGCCCCTAAATGTTTTATGAATTTATGTTGTATTTGTATTTTTCACAGAAGGCCTCTCCTTGTCACCGCTTTATTTTTTTTCTTGTGAAAATATATATGCCGCATAAAGGAAAATAATTGCTTAGATGTCTGCTGCCCAAATTATATGATGATCCTGACTGAATCAGAGATACCTTGTTGCCTATGAATTTATCTTTATATGTGGCTAAAATGGAAAAACCTTAAAAGGAAACAAAGATGTCTTTCAGGCTCTTCCCTTTTTAGTCCCTCCATGTTGGGCTGTAGTCAAATGGTACTGTATGAACAGAATACATGTGTTTTCAGTGGTAGTGTTGGTATTTAAGAGATACTTTCAAAAGCAATCAGATTGCACATGGTGATTTTAATACCTTTAGAGAATTCCATGTGATGACATCTCCTTCTAAAACTGAACTTCAGATTTTGTTATGATCTTTTGAGCTGCAGTTGATCTTAACATTATTGTGAACAAAACATACACCAGGAACATACTCTTGTAGTGACAATAATTTTTCATCTTTGTTTGACTTTTTGCTGTACCTGTTTTCATCTATTTAAGCAGTTAAAATGCTTGCCAAATACATTCTGCTTAGCTCTTTGCTGGTCACGGTCTGTCCCAAGTGCAGTAAAGGCAAGACATGCACAGGAGTTCTCAAGTCTTGTGGCTGAATGCACATTCATTTTCCAAGCCCAGTACAGGCTGGAGTGCATTAGACTGTTTATCTTCTTGCAGGCAAGTCCTGGTAGATGAACNCAGAATGTGGACAGCATCAACATGTACCTGTGTACATGCACAATAAACGTACATTCCATTTTAACTGCACTCGTGCTGGCACCTGTGTTGCTGTGTATGTTTCACGTGCATGACTCAAGGGGCAAGGCCCTGGGGCTCTGAAATGCTTCCATAAAAAGCAGTATTAGCTGATTGGGCATCAAAGATGCAAGGTCAAAATAGATATTTGGACATACGTTGAATAGACAGCTGATACAAAAGGATCTTCAAAAATGGAAGGCAGCATAAGTTAAAATCTCTATACCTATTACAGCTGGAAAATGTAGAGAAGGGATGAGGAAAGGACAAAATAGATTAATTTGAGTTTCTTGATTTAATAGTTTATATGGTTCTGGAAGTTTTTGAAACATCTATGTGTTGTTTAACCTACTGCGCCTATCTGTGGGATAAGTTTTCTTGTAAGCAAAGGAAGCCAATTCTGTGCCTGTATTTCAACAAGTTTGTCTTTACAAGTGCTTGAATTTAACTAATAAACACATACCTTGCTTGTTAATCCTCCATGGCGCTGTCATCCACCTAAAGTGTGCAGAAAGAGAAGCAGATTCAGTAACACAGCTGCATATGGGTGGCTATCAAGGTCAAAACAGACAGCTTGGAAAATAATTACACGGAAAGAAAGACTGATCATTATCACAAATAGTAGCTGCTCTCTGCTGTTCAGTCCCTCGTGTTTTAGGCCAATGTAAAGAAGAATTGTACATGCACACACCACTTCTTGAAACAAAAGTGCAGCAGGAAGGCAAATTATGTTTGATACTTTTTCAAAGTCACAAAGTGTTACTCGTGTGACAAGGCTGAGCATTACACAAGAGGAATGGTTGGCTGCACTGCTGTGCAGTTGTGTTTTATCAGTGCTGTTAATGGATGTGCAAGGCTTGTCTTAGGTACAGAGTGAATTTGCAGGTAGAGGTCTGGTGGCTGACCCTGTATGTTACTATGTAGGGAATCCCCTATAGCCCATACTTCAGAATGAGTCACTGATCAGTTATTGCTTCCCACTTCACTGACATGTGACTGTTTCCCTGATTTGTATTAGGTTATTTTTATCTTTGTTCCTGGGTGCCCTTCACAATGAGAGGGGGTATGTGACCTGAGAGAAAACTGTGGGCCACGCTTATTCCTGGTGCAACTGCATTGAGTCCTTTGAAGTCACACGGGATAAATTTGGCTCCCTTGGAAATGCCACAGCCTGTTTCCTGTCATATGTTCACTAAATGCAGCAGTGATATCAGTAGAATAGAAGAGGTTTGCCTTATTTGAATTCTTGCAGTTCCACATGACCAAGTGAAGCCCTCAGGGCCACTGTTAAAAAGTTATGTTGCATAAGTCTATTGCATAGATTTTTACAATGACATGTCCCAAACCCCCAGTAATTCACTTCTATCTATTGAAAAGAAATGTCTTACTAATCATAAACATAGTGATGGAAGAAGTACTATAAAGTTATGTTGATTGAAGATTTAGACACTGACTTGTGGCATGTAATGTCATTTTTCAATCATACGGAGAAAACATTTCCTTTGGATGGGGAAAGAACCAACAATTCAGCTCATAGTTTGAGAAGTGCTGGTAACAGGAAAAGCAAACTCATTTTATCCTTCTCTTTACCTTTTGTCTGTTTTGTACTGAACTGTTGTGTGTTTCAGAGAGCATAGGGGAAGGCTCACACTTGAGATTCTTTTTTTCCTCCCCCTCTTACAAATTCATTGTTTATACAGTCTTCCTTCTGAGTCACTTTGATGTTCTTAGTGTTCCAAGAGGCAAGACCAACAGTAAGAACCTCTACTTGTATTTCAAATCTGTGAGAATGTGAACGGTGTAGGTGACAAGGAATTACACTGATCAATAGCTGAACACACCAGTCATTTTGGAATTTATCCACATATCTTGTGGATAACTGGGACTTCTATGTGTGCTGGTCCATTTGAGTAGCTGGTGCTCTGGGCTTGTCTTTAAGTTGGTTAAATTCCTTGCAGCTGCTGCAAGACCATGCAGTGAGATCTTGAGCAGGTGCTTCAGTCTCCATACTCATGGGTTCCCCTCATCAAAATAAGACATAAAATAATTGCATAGCATTTCCAGTCTGTTGGTGTGATTTGCCCTTTACATAGTATATTTCTTCTGGAAAATGAACTCCATCCTCTGCTGCCTTCACTGACTACCTAACAAGTTGTTTCATGTTGAGTTTTAGCTTTGGTAGTTCATAGTGTCCCTTTAACAGGAAATTATCTAAGTGCAATTTGAATTAAAGTAAAAATTTAAATACATCTAGCATGTAGCAAGGTAGAAGTGAAAGGGGATGTTCCAAATTTTGTTTTTCACTTTCTAGCAGCTCAGGAAACAATGACATGGTATTGATTGAGAAGGATATAATAGATAAATTCAACTTCTGAGAAATTACTTGATGCCAGGAAAGTCCTGTTAAGCCTTTCTTCAATCTCCAGAAGCCAAAAGCAGTCTTCAGTTCTAACGTATCTTATAGTTTTAGGGAACAGAACTTTACTTCCCTGCGGGATTTTTTATTTCTCCAGCTGGGGTACTTTTCTATTCCTAAATTGAATTATTCTTAAAGCAAATAAAAAGTTGCTCTTGTAGTTCTGTGGATGTATCCCATACATTTTTGTTTGCTGATGGTCTGAAAAAGTAGTGAAAATCACCTTAACACTACCAGTTACAAACTGATTTCAATGAGTTTCCTGCTGTACAGTGGAGGCACTATATTCCTAACTTCCTCAGAGGATGAGAACTAAATGCAGCTTTTAAAAATAGAGATGTGGTATATACGTAAATCTGAATCTCTCTTAAATACAAATAACAATAGCATCGTCATCTTGGCAAATGAGTAGCAAAAAAAAAAAAGACAGAAAATTGCCTGCTGTAAATTAAATGCTTAATTTCACATTGATTTGTAACACTTATCACCTCCCTGTAGCACATGCTTCTGTCATGACTGCAGGCTGTTGTTTGTCAGGGTTTGGATGTCTGTGACATGGGATGTTAGAAGTGTGAAATTTTTAAATTTAATTTAACAGCTGAGCCACTCTCTCATCTACATTAAATTACTGAACTCTGACAGGATAAAATTGAGATGATGGGGCAGCTAACCTGCTGTAGCTATGGGATGCGTTCCAACTCCCAGTAAAGAGCTGCCTACAGCAGTTAAGTGTCTCTGTGTATGTTCAATCCATGTGTGTATGCATAAAGTCTGTATTTTTAAAGGTCTGCATATGCAATATTTGTGGTAGAAGAGAAAGATTCTCTGGGTGGTAGAATAAACCTTAACTCTTCACTTGAAAATACATTTTATGTATAACTTCAGCCTTGGAAAAACATCTGTCTCAGAATCTTGTTGCTCTTGGTAGGCACTGGGAGGTCTGAACTGCTGTTTTTGCCTACTGCAGANAAAAACAAGTAAAAGGTATTAAATTTAAAAGGAAAGACAAAGGTGTGAGAAACCTGATGAAACCTTCTCACCTTCTTGTGCGATACCACCTGTATAAATCATCATAAATCATCACCCAAGGACAGCCGGTGTCCCATGAACATGTAGGAAATCCTTCTACCTTTACTGTTGCTGAAAGGCTCCCCACACAGCAGTATATTTTTGACTTAGAGCTGTAATGCCTACCTTTCAATATTTTTGATAAACAGTTAAAACCAGCTGTTAATTTGATTAGAGGAGTTTTTTGGTAGAAAAGTACAGCTGCAGCNTAGGAGAAACAGCATGTCCAGGCATTTCTATGCCTTGAATATTCAAAACTGGCACAAGGCTGCTGAGCACAAAACCAAGCACCTGGATGTATCTTTGCCTGATGCCTACCAGTCACTAATAGGAAATTGAATTAGATGTATCTCTTCACTAACAGGGAAAACACACCTCACAAAATTAAAGTCTGTATTAAGTTTGTCTCTTCTATAACCAGAACCATATGATGATATAAGTAGTAAGGTGTGAACTGATGAAAGGGAGGAACGTGATTGTAAGGAGCATAAGTACCTTTGAGACATACATATTCATGAATCATATTTCTTTTAAAAATATTTGTATATGTAAATATTAAATATTCTCTATGTGACATGTTTGTGTGAGTTGCACTTTTTTTTCCAGTGATTTTAAAGCTGGGATTGTATTTCATTGTACAACATGTCTGTGCTTCCCTTAGAAATAAATGGGTTATTTTCTGCATTTGAAATTCAGTTCATGATGTTACAAATCCTAACTAAATTATTTATCTATTATTAGAAGCAATCTACGACAAGTGTGTTAGTTACAATGAACAACAGGAGAAAATAAACTTTTAATGGATGTCAAAGCAAAAACACTACACGGATTCAACAGCTTGAACTGCACTTAGAGTAACATGGTATAATTTCAGTTCTAGTGCTGCTATAGATCACTTAAATTTTTAAATTAAGGATAATTTTTCATCATACAGCAAAAAAATGGTTTGCTCTCTCAATGTGTTAGATCAGAAGAATGTTTTTCTGAGTTAATGGTGAAAGAGCTTCTTTACCCTTGCCGGACTGTGAATAGGCAGCTTTGGAGAAAAAAAGCCTCTACAAAACTTTAAGTGAATTATTCTCTTTGTAGATTTTGGATTAAAAACCAAAACCAAACAGACAAAAGAAAAAACAAGTAAAAGGTATTAAATTTAAAAGGAAAGACAAAGGTGTGAGAAACCTGATGAAACCTTCTCACCTTCTTGTGCGATACCACCTGTATAAATCATCATAAATCATCACCCAAGGACAGCCGGTGTCCCATGAACATGTAGGAAATCCTTCTACCTTTACTGTTGCTGAAAGGCTCCCCACACAGCAGTATATTTTTGACTTAGAGCTGTAATGCCTACCTTTCAATATTTTTGATAAACAGTTAAAACCAGCTGTTAATTTGATTAGAGGAGTTTTTTGGTAGAAAAGTACAGCTGCAGCATGCCTTCCTGCATGAATTAAAAGCATTACACAGAAGAGAAGTTCCTTACCCCTAGTGTGACTTAGTGAAGCACAGAGGAGCTTGCTCCGGGCTGTGGGACGTGCCTGTAGATCTCTGGCAACTTGTCCGAGTCTGTGACCAAGTTGTGGAAACAATTGAAGTAGGTTGAGGGGAAAAAATAACAAAAGTTTCAGAGGCAGGACTCACGGTGTCACTCAGCAGCTCACAAGTTGATTGGTCCCATGTGCCTTCTGACACAGGCAGTGGCTCCTCTAAACTTGTTCCCTGCAGCACCTTTCCTTTTGTGAAAGGAACTGAGTGCCAGGGAGACCACCTGCTCAACCACAGGATGAGGGAATCTGGCAAGTGGCATGCTTCAGTGGGGTAGTGAAGGGAGCTGCTTGCTGACTCCCTGCCTTTTTTTAAGCAGGAACTTAAATGGGAACTTATTCAGGGAGCTGCTTTGGATGTGTGACTTTTGCTACAGCAATGTTTCTTCGTCATAAAAAAACCTAAATAGTGAGGGCTGTCATATTTCTTGTGGGTGTTTGACTTGGAATGATTTTCTTTTGTACAAGGTATTTTTAAAACTACACTTCCAATATATAAGGTGTTGATAATTCTGTTACACACCTGAGTATTCAGTTTATAGTGTATGATGAGTGCTTTCCAATATCATGTTTCTTCTCACAGTGCTTAAACTGAAATAAATTTTCTGTATTTCAAGTCTCTTCCAACCTTTAATATGTGGGTTAGAGGATTTTTTTTCCCAAATAAGATCTGGGATATATAAGTTCATCTCTGAAATTATCATTACAATATACTTTGCAGTATTTATCTTTCCTTTAAAACACACTTCCACATTTTTTCTTCCCCTCCCACTTTTTGTGGCAAAAAACTATTTAAGTGAATTTTTTTTGAACCCTTTCTCTTTGTTTGGATAAGATTAGCAGCTTGATGCTACTTTACAGGTTATCTTATGTATACTTTCCTGTGTTGAGAAATGACAACATAGTGCATATAGAGCAGGTTCTGTGCATCCGGGAAGTGAAGGATTTACTGGATGTGAAAGGATTAAACTGTCAAGTGTGCAAGCATCCAGCATTAGGCTTTCTGTGTGGATGCAACTGGCAGCATGTGCCTTTTCCTGATTTGGAAATTGCAGGCAGAAATACAGAAGCTCAGCCTAACTCTGAACAGTTAGAGATTCAGTTTTGACAATAATTGTTTAGCATAGGTGAGTGCTTGGCTTTAAGCGGGATCCCAGACAGGGTGAGTTTTTTTTGGTTTAGTTTGGTTTTTTTGTTCCCTGGAAGCCCTGCTGTGGTACATCGTTCAAACCAGAGACAGAAGGGCGTTGGTGGTGATGTACCACCCTGTTTGAAATTGAGCTCTATTTTTATTTTTATAAATACAGTTTAGCTCTTCTGCAAATCGGTTATATCATAGTTGAAGTTAGCAACTTGGTTTTAGTATAATAAATCTGCCTGCTTTCAGCTGTCCTTCAATATCAAACCGAGGAAGTCTGGGGTCACATATTTCAGTTGAAAGTTAATTGAATACCTTCACAGTGAGGAGTGATGGTTCTTTACTGGTGCAAAGTGTTTCATAATTTACTTATAATGGCATTATTAACATTATAAATCTCTCACAGTCAAGCAAACTGTATTTGGCTATTTTATGAGGGAAGTTTCATGTTTTTATTGCATTCTGTCATCCAAGAAAAGTGCTAGCATTAGATTGTTTGTTTTTTGTAAGATGTAATAGGAAACTTGTACTATTGAAATTCACCCTCTGTATTTTGTTATGAAGTCCAACACCCAGCACTGCAACAGCTGCAATGCTGTTCCTCCCTTTTACCAAATCAATGTAAAATTGTCATGTTATTTAGTTACACTACCCCAGATTCTTGGCTCTTTTTGTTAATGAATTGGAGCTTTTTAGAAATGAGGTACCTTAAGAGAATTTGGTTTTGTTTGTGAGCTGCTAACACAGTCATAGCTTGGTCTCCATTTTATAGACTGATACTTAAATGTACAAATTAAGGCACTGAAACAATAGTAGGATTTCATCAGAAAAATAATGCATGTCTTCTCTAAATGTCTAACTTTGATAAGAATTTTAAGATGGAAAATATATTTGCCAAATAACAATAACATGTACAAGTTCAGACCCCATGAGTGTTATAGATCTTGTATTGATATTGTTTATCTGAAAACAAGCTTGTTTAGGAACACTTTCCTGAGAACATTTTTCTAGTTCAGGTTAGTATTATTCCTTCGTGTAACTCGTGGAAGTTTTGGTGGGGTTCTGAAGCAGATGCCAAAGTACTGCCTATGGGACGTGTCAAGTCTGACAAGTACAGACACGGTATATGAGCACATCATTGTACTGTTTTTATTCACTGCAGGGTGAACAGGTCCAGACACCCATGGATATCAGAAAGGAAAAGGTTTAAAAAAGGAATCTGTGTTGGAGGGTTTGGTCTGCTGCATTTTGTTCTGGGGAACAAAAATGTGCAGCTGTTGCCTGCTTGACCTTAAATGGAGATGATTTGGGCTTTCTCCAGGGGGATTAGGAATCTACCACTAGAACATATTTCTTCTCAGAAATTGTTTAGAAATCTGGTTGATGTTTGGGATAATGTCTAAAAAGAGACGTGTTGTACTTCAGCATACCAGCTCCTTTATTTAAATAATAATCGTAAAACTTCTATTCACATTTGTAATAATTTCCTGGATTATTTTTGCCTTTCTCGTGCTAGTTTTCAAAATTCCAGCTGTAGACACTGGCCACCTGTATGTGTATCTGTGAAGAGTTTAAGGTGTCACTATCTGGTCCACTGATAATCATGGCTCTGCATAGAAATGGACTGTGACCCAAGTCCAATTATTTATAATTTACAAGCAAAGAAATTCACTGTCAAGTCTGAGTACTCTGGTTAGTGAGTTGTTTCCTGATGCTGCTGCTGTTTTCTTTCACACTGCAAAAGTACCTCTGTGATCTCACATGGCAGAAGTTCTGGTGTTGCACGCTTGGCTTAACAGTACCAAAAAACACAGAGAAGGCAGAAGTGAATGCTCCCACAGATGTGCCCTAGTTTGTGTGTGTATGTGGGACAGAGCAGCAGATGTTGGTATTGAAGCTGAACTCTAAAATAAGATCTTTCCTTTTTGTAAGCAGTAGTTTTCTGGCCTGATTCTGCGATAGGTAATTGCTGGTAGCCATGCAGGTATCAGCAAATGTGGCTTACAGGACCCTTTTTTGCTGTTCTCTGAGAGAAAGGACCAAGCTAAGGTATCCTTCGGTTTACGTTTGTGCTGCGAGCCTTATGCAGCCTAAAGGGAAGTGTGAGTCTCTCATTCCTTCAAAAGTGC
>WEIT01039830.1:138407-177146 GCA_013389985.1 Dryoscopus gambensis
CTGATGTGAATAGCCTTCCAGAATCACACTGGATAAGGCAACAGCCTAATCAATTCAGAGATAATAACTTTTTTAATGCATTTGAGGTTTTTTACTTCAATTTGATAGACTTATGACCCATTTGCTTATATGTTTTACCTGATGCCTCCTTTAATGATTATCTTACTTCAGTGAATCTCACATATGTAATCTCAATATCTTCTGGATTTATGTGGAGGAAGTTGCCTTTCTGAGACTGCAGATGTTCCTGCTTTTGTATAGTGAGACTTACAGTCTTCGTTAGTGTTACAGGAAGCAGCTCTGCTGAGAAATCTAGGCTTTGCATCATGTTGTTCTCCTCTGGGACATGATGGATATAGATTTCCTAACCATTGGACAGACATTAAATTAGCTTGATCTTCATGGGTTTTTTTTCTTCTTTACAAACAAGATGAAATTACTTTTTGAGGCTGCAGCTTTTAAAGCATACCATTGCAAAGTGATGTAAGAAAAAGTACAAAGTAAATTAATGGAGAACTATACAACTTGGTCTGAAATATTTCTCATTTTGGGAATGGTGAAAGCTCTGGTAGTACTAGTTATCTGATTTGTTACTGACCAAAGATATTTTTAGAAAGCTCGTCTTGAATGTTTTTGTTTCAGTTGCTGTTACTGGCATGAACCTTAAACCATTAAAGTAGATCTCAGTGTGCAGAAGTGTGTCACGCCTGTTTATAGTCCCTGGTGCTTTGACTCAGTGTTAGAAGAGACAGGAAACAAGGAGTTTTGCCTGACTCTTGCTCTGAAAATCGGCTGTGTCCTTCCTCTTCCCATACCCCTATAGGAAGCACTTACTTCTCATGGAGACAATACAATCAGCATAGATTCGACCCACGTAGATAGTTTGTTTTGCAACAAAATATTGATAACACAAAAAACTTTGTTCTTGTAAATATCTGGTGGCTTTCACATCAATGAAGTGTACCTTTTTACTAGGTTAATGAAGGTCAAATAATTTACTAGTAGCAGTTATCTGCAATGATGCCAAGTGTCAAAATAGCAACATGAGACAGGATAGGAAATTCAATGGTCTTCATTAGAGTGAAGGTCCTTTATTTCTATGAGATGCCTGGGAAAACTGTATTTTAGTGCTTACTGGTGTCCTCAACTGGTTAAGCTGAACAATGTCTCTAGGTGGTGTGCTGAGATCCTTATACCTAAGAAACTTGTGTTGAGTGTCTTTCAGATAAACTGTTCTGGGAAGCACAGAGATTAGTTGTGTTATTTGACATGTTGTGAGTGATAGATGAACAGCGGGACAAAGGCACATGAAGGAGAGATAAAGTTGGAAGACCATGTTTCAGTTGCCAAGTGGTGGTGCTGGATTATCTCCACTTGAAAGGGTAACTGCAGAATTGAGGATAAATGATTGGGCTTTAGCTTTTGCTGCTACCTATCTTCAGCTGAAAGCTGTCCTAAGAGAAATGCATAAATATTGGCCAAACGATGAATGTTTTGGCAGTGTTAAGAAGCTGAAGGATTCTCTTGTGCAGAGTCTTGCAGTGATCACCCTCAGGTAGTGTGGAGGGGCAGCATGTAGATCAGTGGCCTCAACATCTTGCCTCACTGGGATCTTCATTCAGATCAGCATGGAAATGGCCTTATAAAGAGGTTTCAGGCTAATTTGCAGTTGGTCCTACTTTGAGAAGTGGGAACCAGAAATACCTTTCTTTCTCTTGCTTGATGTTACAGAATGGTGTGTGTCTTTTCTTAATTTCTTCTGTCCATTGCTCTGCAGTTTGGGGTTTTTTTCCCCCTTCCCTCTATGGAGTGACTGTAAATAAGACTAGCACAATTCCCATGGTGAACAGCTATCTGTTGCTTCATATCTTTGTTTCATGCAATTCATAGCTAAAACACTAAGGAGTTTTTTTTACTTCATCAGAAATCACTGAAGTCTAAGTAGCAGAAGGTCTTTTCCCTCGTAGGAACTGGAGTGCTGATTCAGAATTACTTTTGCAGGAGAATGCACTCAGCTAAAAAGCACCCCAGAAAATTAAGATCCTGAATTTCATTACCTGAGAATTTGAGGTACAAAACTTCATACTTTTCTTTATTCTGTTGCAGAATGTGCCAAATAAATACATGGCTCAACGCCTTGATTCAGACCAGCTCTGAGTAGCAAGAAGAGATTTCCTGGTCTTGCACATATTTTCTAACTATGTATTCTGTTTCAGGCAGCTGCTTCCTCATGGAAGTTCTGTTGTCAGTCACTGGAAGTTTTGTCAAGTGTAGTCTCACAGATTGTTTTGGCTGTAGCTGCCTGACCACTGAGGTGATGTGGAGAGCTTTTTTTCCTGCTTTTATGACTTTGTTCTTATAGAAGAAACTATTTGCTTTCCTCTTTTTGTGGCCTTTCTTGAAAATGAATTGGTTCTATGATTTTGGAATACAGTCATCTGTATCATCTGGTTATGTGAGTACTTGGTATAACATTAGTATTGACATCTCTGTGAATTAGAAAATGAAAACAAAGATAGTTCATTCTGAAACATGAATTTTCCCACCTTCTAAATGAGCCTCCTTCAGTCAACACATACTTACTTTTCTTTATGTAGAGATAGTCTCATTTGTGTCCATTTAAACCAGTATTTTGCTTACAAAATGGCTTCCACACTAGAGAATCTGCTGTGTTTTGGTGCTCTTTGAAGAGACATGGACAAATTGTCTTTGTTGTTGTCTCAGTTTCCTGTCTGTAGAATGAGAATAATAATTATAGTTTCTTTTTAAGAAACTTGGAGACCTACAAGTGACAAGTATTTATTGCTGGTGATGAAAGTGATATTTATTTTTTTAGTGTGAACTTGTACCCTTTCTGCCTATATAAAGAAGGTGCTAGGGCTCCTCCTGAGTTTATCTTGTAAGGAAGGAAAACACCTTCACACACTGACACGGATGTTCAGATGCACCCTTACATCATACTGCTGCTTTTGCTAGAGACAAGTGTGTTTCAAGTACCCCTCATAAACTCAAGTGGAAAAGGTTCAATCTGGACTGAAGCCAAACAGTTCAAATATCCATCACTTACTCCACACACAAATTATGTGACTACCTTCCATGGTTGTGTGGTTCCTTGTTTCACACACAGTCCAGTGTTAAATTGGCAGCAATTCTTCTGGTTATCAGCGATGCAGAAGTTTCAGGCTAGGATTTTCAAATGTCTGACTTTTGAGATTTCAGGACTTGATTTGTCAGAGGTGCAGAGCCTCTGTAAATGTGTCTGAAGTTCAGAGAGTCATGCAAGTTCATGGTGTCTCCTTGTGAGTTAGGAAAAAAAAAAGAAATTCCTTTTTTTTTTTTTTTTATTTTTCAAAATTCTGGGGCAAGTGATTGAAATGTTTATGTGATGATGTATCATATATGTGATGCTGTACAGGGATGGTGGTAGAATCCCTGCTTGAAACAATGTAATCTTTGCAGTAGGTCCATGTGCTGTTCTGCTTGGTTTGCTGGCTGAAACAGCTAATTCCTTCTGGGAAGAATTCCCATAGCTGGGACAGAAAACATGAGTATGCCTCTAATTTTCCCACCCATGGAAGTTTTTCAAGGTAGTCACTAATAAATGTAAATGAATACTGTACTCAAGCTGTGCAGCGCTCTGATGCCCACAGCTCTTATTAACTCTGCATGAGACCGTTCCAGTAGAGAACCTAGTTTGGTCTTCCAATCCCTGGTAAGGCGACTTTACTAAATCCCACGCTTGCCACTGTTTATAGAATGTCCTTGTCTTTTTTTTGTCTTGTTGTTTTTAAATCTGTTTTGTGGTAGTAAGAGCTGGAGAAGAGCAAAGGTGTGTGTGAGGGGATGTCTTTGTTGCTGCTAACAATTTTGGTTTATCAGCCTGAAAGGAAGTGGAAAAGAGTGTATTACCTAATTATTAAGGGTTATGAAGTCATGCTATAACATGAGCAAAATTGAAGTGCACGTGTTCCAGTAATTTCACTCCATTCTTTCTGCAAGTGCTCATAGAGACCAGTTCTGGATTATTGTTTTTAAATAAAATGTACTTTATTGAGTTTGTGGGATTCTTGGATTTTTTCTAATACGAATATTTTGAATGTTTCTGCTTTATTTTTGTGGGATTTTTTTGTTTCTTTTAAACTTCAGTTAATTGTGCTGAGTATTACAGACATGGCTTATGTTTCTTGTAAAGTCATGAAAAGCTAAAACAAATGGAACTCAGGAAAGGAAAGGCTCAGTTTTCTGGTTTAGGGGCCAACACCCTTCACAGAATCTAGACATCTTACATTTGAAAAATCGAGACCCTTGATAAAGAAATTGCAGAGCATCACTTTCCCCAAATGTATGCTCCTGCTTAGCAGTAAATTCATAGAGCCTTCCCTCTCTTCCAGTATGTTTGCATGTTTCATTAAGAGAATTTGTTGCTCTGTGCTTATAAGGTTTTTTTAAGTTTTCATTTCCAATTACTGCACAAGTATGGTTTGTTTTTTTTTCTCTAATATTCACCCAAGTTGCACTCCCTTTTTGTTACCTTCTTGTTGCAGGAGGACTCCTGTGAGTTTCTGTGCAAGATTGATGGCCAGCTCTGTTCATTCTTGCAAAGTTTGTGCAGGCAGGCAAAATACAGATACTTTTTTTGATTGCTCTCTGTGTCGCTTTTTGTATCCACCTTAATCATGAGCAGGCATAGTAAGTAATGAATGAGCAATCAAGACTGGCACTCAGTAAATTGGTATTTGTAGGTATTAGCAATGCAATGTACATTTAACTATCAGAACTTGGTTGAGGATGTCTGAGATATTTTACATGTCCTTCTATTCATGATTGATTTGTGCCACTTATTCCTTTTTTTAAGCTATTTCTCTCTTGTACAGTTCATCATTTTTTGTAGTGCATAACATGCCCTGTATTTAAGCAGCACATAAAACAGTGGTCTTTTTGAAAAACTATTGTCACTTTTTGGTCATGCTGCTTTTCAGGGCAGAATAAGAAACAAAAAGAAATAATTAATTTAACAGAAACTTCAACTAAAAGCTTTAAAAAAAAAAAAGTTGTTCTTGTGGAAGCTCCCTTTCATCTCCAGATGTTTAAAACTTTTTTTATAGTAAAGAGCATTTGAATTTAAATGCAGTGGGAAGATAAAATGAACACTTAATAAAACAAGTGTTTCTATACTTAGGAAAGACCTAGTTGTTATCAGTGGAAAATTCCAGGCACTGTTGCTTTTAACGTCATATTAAGTGGCACCTAGAAGTGTTTTGTGTTCATAACATTTGCCAGAATATAAATGGAGAGGATTTATGACAAAAATAATATTGTTGTTGCATAGAGTATGAAGGAATGTTATAACAACACATAAAAGCAAGCGAAGTGTGGTTGTTCAGGGACGATAAGCAGAGAAGGGTGTATCGTCATCCTGTGTGCAGCTCCCGGAGCGCCGGTTTCACCCTTCAGGAACGTAATAGCTTAGGGGGCAGAGGTGAGAGAGTCAGGGAAGTCAGGGAGGACTGCTGAGTGGCTGCAGCCTCCTCTAGGAGCCTGCCCGTGTCTCTGCTCTAACAACGTGCATCCCTAGGGATCTTGCAAAGTCTTTTCAGAGTTAATCTATCGACTTCTTTGTTGTTGGAGGCTTTTGCACAGTACCATCAGGGATGCTAGAAGGGACAAAACCTTGCCAGTTAAGCGGTGACCAGAACTCTGGTTCCCTTTCCTTACTAATCCCCTGCTATATTTCTGCTTTATTCAGGATTCCCTGCTGAATGCAGATTCTGAACACATAGAGATCTTACACATGCGGTCTCTGACTGTAGACTAGGATTGTGCTGCTGGTCCTGTGTGTGCTTTCATAGTTCATATAGCCAACAGAAAGGACTATTTTGAAAGATAATAAAGTGCAGGAGACTTTGTGTTTTATTCTGTTATGCCATCTTGGTATGCAAGTTCCTTTTCTTGAGCTAATTGCTTATCTAAACACCAGGTCTTGGCCAGTAACTTGACAATGTCATAGCAACTGCATAATAGGGGTTTTTTCAGAAGCCTGGAAAATATTCAGTCCATACACTGATACTTTGGGAGGGTTTGGCAGTGCCTGGAGTTGAGATAATTCAGCTTGTGGTCATGTTCATACTAATCCAGCACAAAGCTGTGCCACTGCAAAATGTGTTGTCTTGTACACTGCTTTCCCACTTAAGAGTGTGTGCCAGTGCTAGATCTCACATGGTCTTGTACAATGAATCTGATACGAGTCTGACCGAGATACAAATAACCTTCATGTGTGTGGGATGGAGGGAAGAGTGTAGGACTGGGGCTGTCAGGAGGGAGCTGAAAGGTATGAATGTTTGAAGTGATGAGAAGAGGCAGGAGAACAGGCCCCCTCCCTTTGATAGCAGTGTACGTTTATGCCACATTTAAGTGACCATGCAGTTGCTATAAAAACCCTGTAACTATGCCATCAGTAGAAAATCTCTGCTTGTTTTTTATTTATGTAATTTTTTTTTCCTCCATGGTGAATAGCTACCTGACCTTAGCCTTTGTTTTCTCCCACCTCTCGTAGTATCCCAGCAACCATGTACTTGCTATGCTTCGCTCTTAATTCATGTGTAAGCTGTTGTGTGAAGGGACGGTGTCTTCCTCCCTTGTTGTGGTTATCAGACCTGACCTTGATAAAGTTCAGAAGCCTCAGCTGCAGTATAAACAACGTTGGGGATGAAGTAAATATACAAATAACAATGACTTGTAGGACCGTCAGATTCCTCCCAGGCTTATGAGAGTAAAATCTGTGAGGTCTGAATTGAGTGTGTTGCCCTGTGTGCAATGGGGATTTCATTTGTGAAGGAAGTTTGACCAGACGTGCTTGTAAAAATGTAATGACTAGAGCGAGTGCTGCTTTTAGGAGGCATGTGAATGCTATTGCTGTTTATTCTTCTCCATTTTGAAAGCTTTCCACTTTTTAAAAAAGTTTATGATGATAGTGGTGGTGTCTGTAAATAGCATTAGCATTTTAATTTTTTATTGGAAAAGTTTTTAAAAGATCATATAACAGATCCATGCAGTTCAGCTCTGGCTATGTATCTTTGAGGTGATCCCTTTTAAAATGAATTTTGATTCTTGAATTTTTGTGTAGGGGTTTGGTGCCTAACTGTGATTATTCTGCTCTTGGCATAGTGTAGTCAATGTGTCCTTAGTCACACGTATGCATAATTTAACCCTAACACTGAAAGGAAGTCCTGATGTGTCAGCAAGTAAGGACTGGCTTGCCCCTTAATTTCTAAACTTCATGCAGTGCAGGGTCTGAAATCCTAAGATTTGGCTCTTCTCTCAGTTGTTTGTGATATGCCTTTTCTACTTTTCTCCATTCCTTTAGTTGGTTTGATGGGGTGTTTTGTTGTTGTTTGCTGGTTTTCATTTGTTTGTTTTCTCCTGGTACTCTTACCCCAGATTGCCATATCTCAATTTTCATGCCATCAACCTTCGTTTACATGGACTCTCAACCTAGGAAGCCAGATATTTGCTGTCTGATTTCATGTCTCTTCAGCCCTTGTGATATTTAGCTCTTTATCATAAATAACTCTTTCTAAGATTTTTAGTCATGAAAGTTTCTCTTCTTTGTACATGTTTTACCGTTTCAGTGACTTTCTGGTTCTGGGCATTGTACTACCAGACATACTCTTGCAACTGGGTGTATGCCAGAGCTGTTTAAAGTCACTGTTTGATCCTTCCCTCATCTGCTTTTTCTGTGACCTGACATACCATATGTATGCAATTGTGAACTCCTGCCAAGTTTATTCTCCCTGTTAGTTTTGGTCCCTCTTATATTAACTACTTTGCAGGTTGCATGTCTGTATAAAGTGTTTGGGATTTTTTTCCAAGCCTTACTGATTTTTATTTTGCTGTTGGCAGTGCTAACCTCTCTACAACACACCTGTATTTCCTAGTGCCTTACCATTTGATGGTGTTTCAATTTTGATTTTAATGATGTTTTTCTCATTAAAAAAATTCCCCAAAGAACACCACATGTAGCATGGCTGAAATAAAAGTGCAAGGGCATGATTAGATGTTCTTTCTCCTGTGACTGCTGGAAACTTGTGAAAGCATAGCAAAATATGATACAGCCTAGGTGTTGCTGCCAAGGAATGTAGTGATTATACCCTGCTGAGCAGAAACACTATCTTCCCTAAAAGGCAAAGATGGAGCAGAGTTAGGCAGTAGGTAGGTGGTGGTGAGATACAGATACCACAAATTAGGGATTCTTGTCTGTAGTGTTTTTTTTACCCAGCTCAGAGTCTGTTACATTGTGGAGGATTCAGCTTTGTAGCTGTTTTTCTAGTGCATTTCTGCCAGGCACAACCTTTCTGTATAAATGATTCCTTAAAATTAGGGCCTTATTCCATGGTTGCAGCCTTCTATTGCTTCTTCTGCATGAGAGCCACTGTCCCTGTCATGTTTCACCGGCAGAAGGATGAACGATCTTTTGAGATTGTCTAAATTGTGGGAGCTGTTCTGAGCTGAAACACTTTGCCTGATATAAGGAAGAAATCTGGGTGGAGAGGAAGGGATGGGTAAATAGTTTTTTTCCTTATTCAGGGTGGGGAGCAGTTACAGAGCTCCTCAGTGACTGGTGCTCTGCCTGTGCAGATTTAATCCCTTTCCCATCACAGATGACCCATTCGCAAGAGGCATCTCTGTGACAATACTGCATTTGGGCTTGCTGCTGCCACATCCACCTCTTCTTTCTCCCCCATCATCCAGTCATGTCCCTGAGGCACAGCCTGAGGGGTCACCCATATTTGTTTCCTCAACTGTCAGTCAGAAAGAGAATCCTTAGCTCCTGCTAACATTGGTTGTGTTGATTCTTTGACTTGGATTAGCTGTGGATGCAAAGAATTCTCCTTCTGTTGGGTAATGCCTGTAAAGTGCAGCAAGAGAAGAATGATCCCTATGGACATGAGTTTATGATAGCGTAAGGCAGTGTAAGCAGTTGTCCAGAAGGGATCACTCACTTGGCATAATTCTTGGTGCTCAGCTAGTTGTCAGTAATGAACTGTGAAAACTTTACCGTTGTAGTATGGACAGCACTGAATTATTTAAGCTGCAGCTTTCACAAAAAAAACCCCCTTTCAAATACATTTTATTGTTGTTGTTGTTGTTGTTTGGTTTTTTGGGTTTTTTTGTTTGTTTTTTTTTTTTTGAGCTTAACTAGTATATTGACATTTTTGGACTTTGCCTTTACTTTGTGGTGTAGTAAATGACATCATTTGAGGTGATACAGCATGTTACACATGGAATGCTGGGGTACTCTGTGTGCTGAGACACTGATCTGCTTCAAGCAGAAACTATGGGCATATTTGAGAAGATAATTTTAATTAGCACAATTAAAAACCCAGCCATATTTGACCTAAGTTATCTATCAGTTGTTACACTCTGTCCACAGAAAAATTTTTTTTCCACTGATAATAAACATGAAACTATCAGTCAGCAATGTGTCTTCCAGCAGTAAGTATTTGCATCTAGGTTAGTACAGCAAAGATTTCTTATTTTATTTTTTCTTTCCCCAGCAGCTGACTTTGCCTCAGCAGTGACTTGAAGGCTTTCCCANTGAAGGCTTGCCAAGCCTTTGTCACAGAACAAGCTAGTGAGGACCTTTGGATGTCACTGTGCAAAGGATACTAACTAACACAATGTGCAAAGTTCTAACTGAACAGATGTTCTCAGGACAAGGCTGATACTCTCAGAAGAGGTGCCAGGTGACAAAAATAGTTTTATTTTGTAGGACAGATAGAAAAGAATGCTGTGTCTTTCCAGATGGTATTTTGTTTTGTAGTTGTGGACAATTCAAGTTAAGGGCTTGGAGTTGTGGATCCCTTTCTAATATGACTCCTGGAAGTGTATCTGGTCTCACTATTTAGTTTGATATTCTTAGGAGAAAATAAACGTAAGTGGAGTGCCTGTGTGTTACCACACAATTCAAAGCAGCTAGAAGGCTGTTGGTAGTAGTCAACATCATGTGCTCATAAATGAATGAAGTGTCTTGTTATTTTGGGAAGTGCTAAGAAGTATTTTTAGTATATTCTCTTTCTTTTTTTTTTTAATTGGATGAAACATGATATCAGAATCAAACATTTTTGTTTCTGTTTTCATTTGTTCAGACTGAAAAATTGAAGCACGCAGTTATAATACAAAGTAATATTTTATTTGTTGTTATGTATGTGTATCCAGCATGTATATACTCCATAGGATTGGGTACATTCCAAAATTAAAGCGTCTCAGTGAGGCATCTATGGAGGCCTTATGTTTTTAGATCTAATAAAAACCCCAAACTAACACACTGTTGTTAGCATATAATTCACAAAATATTGCTCTGTTCTTAACTTTGCAAAACTCACTGGATTGCCTTTCAGCAGCCACAATATTTAATTGACTTGTGTAGTTACTTACTGTACCAAATTTGAAGAGTTTTTTTCCAACTTTAGTGCAAGGTTTTAAGTTTGCTGAGGTGCTAGATTGAAGTAAGGGTCTTGCATTGAAGAATTCTCCTAGAGAAGCCACCAGTGACTTCCATAATGTCTTCACTTAAGATAGGTTCGTATTTAAATAGTTGTCTTTAATCTCTTCATTTTTATAGTTCAGTCTTAAGGACAAAATTATCTTGCTCAATAAATTGATTTGGCTTTATGAAGCCATATATTTTCTGTCATCATGTCAAATGCTTGTGAGTATTCTTTTGAGTAGAGAAGGAAATTCAGGCTCTGAAAAGTAAAGACCTAATCCCAGCTGCAATAAGGACTGTTTCTTTCTTCTTTTCTGACTATAGTGTAATGGTGTTGAGGTGAATATAGGAAAGCATTCATTAGCACTGTAGTGGGAAAAGCAAAGGAAAAAAATTCATAACACAAAGTCCAGTGATAGTTTCTGATGCTGTCACTCTGTACTGCATGTCATGGCATGGGTCCCTGAGAGAGACTTTGACTGGAATAGGTTTGTGCTGGTGCCTCTTAATTCACCCAGTCATATGTATAACTAATACAGAACAGTATGTGACAATCCCAAGGTATTCTGTGAGCACCAAAGATGACTTTGAAGTGATGTGGTCTGGATGGAGCAACCCAGGCAAAATAAACTCTATATTCCTTAAGCTGTAAAGACCCTACCTGTATGTTACTTACAGGAAGAATCATGACTGGGTGTCCTTCTTGAGTTTTATTAGATCACTGCCTAAACAAAAAAAGAAGATTATATCACCAGTTTAGATTTCTTTTAATTGGCGTGCAGTATTTAATGTGTAGATCTGTCAATGTTTTTTTGATTTAGTTTTTGCTTGGGTTTTTTTATCATTCGTAAGTGATGTTACTATTGAAGCTATCCGGGTTATTAAGCAAAAGAAATACTCCCTGAAGCAGATAAATTGGACCTGGGGTGATGGGGGGTGAGGTGGGAGTGTAACAGTCTTGAAAGATTTTTAGATATGGTAAGTCTTGTCATCTTATCTGGTTTCAAGTTTTAAATTAGAATAAATGGGCAGAAATACATCAGCAGGGAAGCTAGGAATTGAACTGAACTAGACTGAATGGGAAAAAATACTTAAAGTGACAGAGATACTGCGAGGAGTTGGCTCCTGACTTAAGTACCTCATGGTATTGGGGTTTAAGCAATGAATTCTTTCCAGTCAGCATTACAATTCACAGAGAAATTTTGGCCAGAAGCATGGAGTGCAATTGTTTTAATTTACTTGAATCGTCGATGATACGTCTTGGTCTTAACACAGTTTGTTGTAATTTCAGGTTAAATTTAAAACACTGTAGAGCTATAAAAGAAAAAAATAGCCTAAAGTCAATTTTTTTAATAGCCATGTTTTCAATATTTTTTTTCTTCTGTTCTTTTTCAAAAACATAGAAAGACAGCATAGTCCCCGATGCTTCTCAGATAATAAAAAGAGTAATCTTTTTTCAGTGATTCAAAAAACTGGTGAAAGATTAAATGATACTTCATGGAAACTGATGCTGGGATCCCTGTTTGATCACAGAAGCTCTACCTTAAACCTTCCCTTATGTGAATTCTTGATGCAGATATTTGTAATAAGTTTGTAATAAATGCTTTCTTGATTAAACATCGAAGTTAGTTTTTAATTTTTCTTCCAAACCATGATGTTGTTTGTTCATATTCAGTTCAGTTGTTGTCCTCAGTTTGTTGTGAGACACAGAGTATGGCTTTTATGAAAATGAATAGAAAGCCTGAAACCTGTTACTTGTGAAACTTTTATTTTCAGAAATAGTTACAATTTAGCCAGAATTATATTCCCATATTCTGTATTTTAAGTGCGCACATGTCAATGGGAAATTTCTCTTTCCTCTGTATGCCAACGTTGCAGGTGGGAGTTGAACAGGTCAGTGGCAACTGTTACCTGCAGTTACCAGCGGGTCTAAAGTTATCAAGCAATGTTGTTTCAAGTGCTACAAGGATTGCAATAGGATATGAACATTTTGTAGTCTTCCTCTTGATGATGTAGTTAAATTCTAAATGAGCTTTTCATTCCAAACTGCTTTCAGAGCTATGAATTATTTAGTAGAGAAATGATAAAATCAGTGACACTGGGCTGAAATTTGTTTCAAGACACTTGTTTATAAATCCAACTGTTTTATACAAAGCAAATCTGAATTACACTGAAAAACAGTCCTTAGGTTTCTGTAAGAGCAAACCACTTTGTAAATGCTGTAATATGTAGGACATTATTTACCTTCACTGTTTTGGGGGCTAATCCTACAATTATTTTATGCAGGTTTCACCTGGAGCATCTCGTTCAAGTTACCCGGCTACTAGCTATCAGGACTCCAGCAACTGGGAATCTCTAATGAAAATTAAAGAGGGGCTGCTAAGACAGAAGGAGTTTGTGATTGATCGGTAAGTACCCAGCTCCTGCTGTGTTCATTAGATTAGATTAAGAAGAAGCTACGATGTAAAAGCTGGCTTTCCGGAGAGCTACTTACTCAGTCAAGTTGTTAGGTTTCAGTCCAGCCACTATTTATGCACAAATATGTAGGGGCTTATCCTGCTAGGAGAGAAGACTTGCAGCTGGCCTAAAGTCTTACACGAAATTGGAAATGTATTTAGGAGGTTTAATGCCTCTGGAGTGGAAAAGGAACAGTGAGCCCAACAGCCAGTTCTGCTGTCAGGTTCCCCTCTTAGCTTCTTACCAGGCTGCAGGTTTGTATAGGACAACTTTCTGCTTGTAAGGTCTTGGAAGTGACTTGCTTGGTCAGCTACATTGTGCCAATTTTCTTTTCCATGACAAGTACAGAAATGCAATATATTTGAAGCCTGTTGATAAAGCTTTGAGAAGGTGGCCTTCATAGTAATATTCAGTGGTAAAATCCTATTCAAATCCTCATACAAATTGTTCGGATAAGAAAATGCTAAATCTAGAATCTTTATGTCAATAAGTACGTATCTTCTTATTAAAATTGCTGTGAAGCTGAATGGGCCCTAATAGCAATTCACTGCTGTTAAGTTTCTAGTACTGGGAGAATTATGCTTGTGCAAGATCTGTTCATTCCTCTATTGCAACAGAGGGAGGAATTGCAGTGGTTGAAGGTGTTTCTGCCCCTTAGCAGTCTGGCCAGTACCTCTGGAGGCCTTTCAGTGGTGGAAGTTGGCATCGGGTTGCCCCTTTTGATGTAGGATGTCAGTGTGTGTTTACCTGCTGCTGCAGCAAAGGTGGGACTCAGTTAGGAGCTGGGCTCACCATCCCATTCTGCCAGCTTCCCTGCGATGGTGGTGATCTCCCAAGGGGGTAAGCAGTTAAAATGAAAACATCCTTGGCTGTTGTTTACATCTCCTCTGTCAGAGCCTTTTGATCAGCTGCTTAAAGACCATCTAAATTACAGTGTTTTTTTCAAGCTTGCTGTGTCAGTAGTAAAGCTGTAGTAGCAAATCTGCAGCCCACCTCCTGGGCCCCAAGCTGTCAGCAGTGTTTCTGAGTATATTGCCCATGATGGCTAGAGTGGTCTTCAGGGCCTCTTATCATCGTCTGCACTCCACATGAAGGCTTGTTACACACTGGCAGCTAAAAATGCAGTTGGTGTTGCTCTTCTCACACTGGAAATGTGTTCACAGTCAAGGGAGAAGTTTCTGAAGGGACTGCTTGTAACCTGGCTGCGTGATAATGTTGCTTGATACTGTCCATGTGGAGGAAGAAAAGCTATTTCTTGATATCCAGTGATGGTGTGCTAGTTCTTTTTTTTTAAGGAGTAATTTCTTTTGTGTGACTTAATGATAGTGAATACAGTTCTTTCTGGATTTCTGACCAGAAGTCAGCTTAGATAATTTCTTTTCATTCAGCTGAAAAGGCAGAATACACTCTGGAAGCTGTTGAAGTGGAACAGACCACTTAGTGATGTTACATATTTAAGCAGATACTTGGTGTTAATGTTGTAATTTATAATAATGCAGTGTAACTATACATCACAGAACAGGCTCTTTTTCAAGTATTGAATTTCCATTTGAGCAAAATATTTGCCTGAAAAGTTATTTTTAAATGAAATAGAAACATTTAAAATAGATGGTTTGTATTTCTAAGATTAGTATAAATCAGTGTTGCATATTTACCAAGTTTTTACAACAGATTGTTTAATTTTTTCTTTTATTTTTTAGAGAACAGGTAGTGCTTTCTATAAAAAATAAAAATACTTTTCGTTTCACTCATGAAGAAAATGGTACTTACCTGCTGTGCAAAAACCTTGCAGTAGAATTCCATTGAAAAGCACTAGTGTTATATTTCATATTAGATGGGGTGTTAATAAGAGTGAAGTGTGAAAACTAGCTTTCTTCAAGGCACAAAGCAGCACTAGGTGAAAATGTGATATTACCTATATTTAGCAAGTGGGAACAAAAGGCCTTCTTGCACTGAGCTTCAAAATCATGTTTGGGAGTAAACCTTGTTGGGGAAGATGAAACAGGAAAGCCTTATAAATATGATTGCCTGGCAAAAGATTTTGAGAATATAGAAACTATAAGCGAGATTGAAATGAAGGCAAGCTTTGAGATACCAAGCCTTAGTTACTGAACAACAGGAAAAACAATGGTATGGCCGGCTGAAGGTAATCCCCTTTTGATTGAACAATACCCTCTGCTTGCAGGCAGGTCCAAGGGTCAGAGCAGACCCTCCTAGCTTGGCAGAAGGGGTCCAAAGAGTAGTTTTTAGGGTTTAAAATATAACGCAGTATGGTAATGTAATGATTCTTATAGGCTGTATGTAAATGCTATAGAATTTGTATCTTGTGCTAGATTTGTTAGTGAAAATTAGAATATTCAGCACAGAAGAAGATTTATTGTATTGTAACGAGAACTTTGCTCTCTTGCTCTTACTTGCACTCTTTTGCTCTTGCTCTTACACTCCTGCACTGTTACACTCCTTCACTCTTGCTCTTTCGGGCCTGCTCCGAGCTGGGCTGGCAGCCCCAAGCAGGGCCCCTGCACCCACGCCCTTTGCAATAAACCGCATGCTCCAAGACCTGACTTCAGAGATCTCTCGTCTCCATCCATCTCGACCGTCCAACCCACACCAGCTCCTACAAACCTAAGTCTTCCAGCTTTTGATCTTGAGCTTAAATTAAACTTCTTTTCAGAGTTTGAATTTTTTTGGGAGTAGTGACCTAAAATAAAAAATATGAAGGTTGCTAAGGTGTAGTTAATTCAACATGGTGGTAGTTAAATTACAGAATTTATGCTTTGGGGAAATGGAGGAGGAATTAATTTGTTGACTGAGGTTAGGTAGTAGGTTTGAGAGGGCCTTTGTACCTGTGGTTTTCGTGGAGTTTTAAAAGGTATAATCTCCTTAAGTCATATGCTGAATTTACAAACTGGTAGTTGAGGGGACAGAAGCTCGGGAGAGATGGGTTAACCTCCTGCTGCCTGGTAGCCAGAGGAGCGGGACAGCAGCTGGCACAGTGCTCCAGACCCAGCTTTTTGCTGCTGGCAAGTAGAAGGAACAGCTGAATGAAAAGATGCACATCGGGCACACCTCCCTCTTTCCCTTGTCACCAGCCTCCCCTTCACCCACATGTCATTAACCATCTTTTTAAGATTAAACACTCTTTTGCTGGGAATTGTACTGGTGTCCTACTTATCGAGGAAGTGGAGGAGATTAACATCACACACCTTGTTCTGCGTAGTGGTTCTTAAATCTGTTGATAGGTAGGAAGTGGATACTCTGTATAGGGTAGTATCTTTAAACTTTTCTAGCTTTGTCTTGTTAAAAAAGGGAGGAAGAACAGATGCAGGAGAGTGAAACATGCTGCCTGCTTCCCTTCTTTCCACACAAAAAGGCAAAAAATTCGGCCCTTCCTGATTAGATTATTAAATTTCCTTGTTTTGCATTGGAATCTAACAGATAGGAATAGTTGCAAGTAAGTTTCCAGTAGTTATAAAAACAATTCAAGGAATAATGCTCAACAGTGTAAATGATGGTGTTTGGATACTTTGGCATGTCACTAGAAATTCAAGCATTTTTAAGTTTTTAATATCCCAAACAGCCACTTGAGCCTGTGCATAGAACAAGTAGCTTGATTTTCGATCTGTATGCTGTGTTAAACAGCAGATTTAATAATATATAAATGAAATTGATATATTTTGTGTAGTCTGTTCAGCATTTATTTAAGTAGTACACAGTGTAAATAAATGGGTTTAAAAGTGGTTCTGGTTTGCTTTTTAAAACTACCCTAGGAGTCACTCCTAGTTTAATCAGTAAAAACCTGAAAAGTTTTTTAACTCTGCTCTTAAGAAAATGAGGGAGAGACTGTACTTTTAGGAAGAGAAAACGTGGTGTGAGGAAGCCAGCCTGCACTGTGTGTGCATACCAGAACACAGTGGCACTTCTTAAAGGGGTGTGTCGTGTTTTCTCCACTTAAGAACTGTTGGTACAGGCCATGAATGAGGACTTAAGGATTTAGTCTGTAAGAGGAAGTCTGCTGCTGTAACACTTATTAGTGTAATGTCTGTCACCTACTCTACAAAATAATTGGATTATATCATTGCCTTACTTCTCTGGCAGCTTAGTATGTAACACTGCATTATATTTAGCGCCAGAGGGAGCCAGGAGTGTTTGTATTGGTTTAGAATATTACCACGTCACATTTTAATTCTTCATGTTGCTCCTCTGTTCAGTACATTAACACTGCTGAAACTACAGTGTTTGGTGCAATGCTGAATGTCCCTTGAGACTGACCTGCCACTGTAGATGTCTCTAGTGTAGTCCTGGCAGAGTTTGCCTGGCAGGGGCAGCATGTAGTAGGTACGTGAATAGATGCCAGATAACTGGACATATGACACAAGCTGCTGAGAATGACACTGTGCATGCAGTATTCTCTTGTAGGCAGCATGAGAGCATTTGAACAGCTTTTTAAGGAAACGTCGATTTGAAGTACAATTTTAGTGAATAGCTGTTATCTCTCAGAGCATAACGACATTTACATTCTTAAAACAGTTGCTAAATCATTAACTTTTTAATCCATATCTGAATTAGGATTAGATGTTTTCACTGAGCCAAGAGAATTAGATTTTCTTTGCCTTATATCAAATTATCCTGACTTCAGTAGATGACATCAAACTGTATGTGCTCTAATAGTGCTCATTTTAATGCTAGTATAAAGCTGTAATTCTTTTAAGTTCAATTGGCTTATTAAAATCTGCAGCATTAGCATATCCACTTGAGTGATAATTTGATGCCACTTTTGAGGAACCTGAAGCTTTATACTGCCCAGGTGCTGAGTGCATGTGTGTGTAACAGGGAGTTCTGTGCAGGGAGTGGGGCTGTGAGGAACCTCCTCAGAGCGCATTGCTGTGTGAAATACACTTTGCTTCCAATAAAAGCGTGAAAAAGATGCCTTTATCTTTTTCCAATACCACTAGTCACCCAGGTAACTTGTGGATGAGACTTCTGTCTGTCTTGAGCTGGTAAACTTTCAGGAAGGTTTTGTTACAGATTAATTATTTCAGCTGTTTTAAAAGATCACTTTTTCAGATGTGAATGCTAGTAACATTGATGAAATTAGTTTTTGTGGAGGTTCCCCCCGCTGTGGGGCCGCCCCCCCTCCCCCTGGGAGGGTGGGACCCTGGGGAGGGAGCACGCTCGGTATGTTTTCTCCACCCCGAAGTCCCATGACTCTTGGTCTTTGGTCCTCGGACGCTGACCCGTGCGGGGGCAGAAAATAAACATCTCTGAAACACCTATGCAAAGACCCCTTCCTTATTCTTTCCTGCTGCCATAACTGTCTCTGGGAAGGTTGCAGAAAATGCACTGCAACAAGTTTTCATCTAATAGACTAAATCTTGGCGATAATGAGAGGATGCAGGGCTAGAAAGGACCTATTTAATCTGACTGCCAGGCCCTAGGAAGGACAAGCTGTAGTGCTGTCACTAGATGCTTACACTATTGATGTATGCAATACCAGATGTTCTACAGCCTTTCTGAGTTGGACAGTTTGGTGATTAATTAGCTCAACCATCAGAGAACTTTCCCCACTATGGCTTAGTCTTTCCTCCTAGGTAATGTTTTCTAGGCATCAAGTAGTTTTTGTTATTCTTTGAGATCTCTGCAGCTGATGAGCACATCTTTCCTGAAGCGTCCAAACTGGCCATGGAGGCATCCCTCAGGCTGAGTACTTGTCTCTCACAGGCCGTGGTTGTGTAGTGTTTACTTTTTGTGGTACAACATTGTGGAGTTTTGGTCAGCTTCAGTCCCAGATACTTCTCTGTGGAACTGGTGCTAAACCATGTTATATTCTGTAGATTTAAATATTTCTAGGAAGTTCTAGTATTTGGCAGATCTGAGAACAGCCAAAGGGGAGGTGCAAGAGTTGCTCTGTGCTTGTTCTGTAGGGAGAATGCAGAAGTTGAAGAGCTTCCACTATGGGAAGGAGAGTGCAGTCCTCTCTCTGAAGAGACATTTGTGTCTGTGTCCCTCTCATTCCTCACCCCCTTGATTAAGTAGCCCAAAGCTTTTGAGAAAATAGAGTTGCTGTCTGTGCTCTTCTGTGCCTTGCTTCAGCACTAGCTCACCTCCTGTGGGTCAGTCAAGCATTTCAAACTTTATGCAGTTCAGAAAAGTCATTCAAAAATACCACAAAAAACCAATCCATCCAGATCAGAGATCATGTCTTGACTCCCAGAGATATTTTTCCCATCTTCCCTTCAAAGGTAAGTTCTGCTGTGACTGGAAGAAAGGTTCACTTGTAACAGTTCCACAAAAAAAAGGAGACTATTGCATAGGAAATTTGAGATCTTTTCTCATGAGCTTTGCTGATGTTGGAGTTCTTTGGAATTATCTTCCAAATTCCGGAAAACATATTCACATTGTTTTTAGGACTCTGTGTACTAAGGATCTCTTTCCCTGTCAGTACTCTGCACGTCTGGACTTGTGGTCCCAAGAGATTGTGCCTCTAAAACAAAGGGATATTAAAATTTGTATCCAGCTTCTTAAGCAACAAAACAAAGCAGTGTACCTCCAGCTGCAGTATGGAATAAATTATATCTGTAATACAGAGGGATCCATGTTGTTTTTTACTTGCATCCTGATTCTGAGGAAATCTGCTCAGACATTTTCACCTAGAGCAGCAAATTCTTGTTAACCTGTGACTTTTGAAGGTAAGCATCAATTGTCATTTGGTTTCTTAAGAAGTTACTGGTGTCCCTTCTGTGGTGGAGGAAGCTCTGTTCTAAAGTCTCTGAATTGTTTGAAGATACTGGATCTGTGCCTTGACTTGGGGTATGGGACTTAGATTAATGCTAATTTAAAAATTAAAGTTAAGAAGAATAACTTAGAAGTGGAGGGGAAGAAGTGCTTCTCTGACAGATGTGTGTTTCTAAAGGCATTTTCATGTTAGAGTAAGGGGTGAGATGGGCTTATGGAGAATGGGTGAGGTGGTCTCAGATTCAAGAAATATGGTTTATTTCCAGACAAATGCATATATGAGTGTCTGTATAAGTAAGTGTCCACACTTGTCCTGTGTGAATGTGAGAAAATTATGTGAATGTCAGTTATGTCATACAAATATTTTTGAGACTTAAGGAGAAGCAGCTTGTATGTTAAGCAGTTTATTAATGCTGGTCTCTGAAGACAGTCCAGGCTTGTGCACATTCTGTGTGTGTGTGTGTTCTCTGCTATCCCACATCCTCTGTGCTGACTTGAATTTTCAAAGGGAATTGTTTAAGGGACAGAACTGCATTTGAATCAACATAGAGACCTCCCCCTTTTCCAACTGATACTTCATTCTTACGCCTCTAACTTTCTTTTTGTTCATTTCAATGGATTCAGTTAGAGTCAAGTAGCATCAGAAGTTTTCCTCTGAATTCTAGACAGCTTTGTAAGTAGAGTCATAAGATGGGGGGATTATGAATGGAGGTATCTGTGGCAGGCAGAAAGACAGATAAGGAATACTGCTCTCCTTAAATGCCAAGGAAATAGTTACACAGAATCAGCATCTTTGGTAGCCTAATCTCTAGTGTTAGGATTTCATGTAGGAATGGTAGTTGGTAATTCTGGGAAAGGTGAGAGAATGGTACAATCTGCCTTGACAGGTTTTTAACTTTTCCTTCCTAACAAAATGTCATCAATCTGCAGTAGTGAAACATGGCTGAAGCCTTGAAATTTTGTTTACAAAAATAAAGAATGTTTAAGGTAAAGAAAAGAAGAAAAAGGGAGCAAAATACGTGTTTACGTGACCTGGAACTAAGCCAAAGTCATTACTTTGTGAAAATGATAGGGTTTTCTGTAAATAATCTAGCTAGAATGTAAATAGCTAGCATGTAGGAGCTGAGACAAAAGAGCTGGTTTAGGAGACCACAGAGCAACACATAGCCACCACTTGAGTCTTATATGTTGGATAACCTGTCACTTCTGCTGAGCTCCCTCAGAAAGAATGTACCTGGGAGCAGCGCAGGAAGGATTTGATCTCAGGTTATTTATAAATGGCTGGAGGTTCAAAAAATGGGGTGAAAAGGCATAGTCCAGGCTATCAGTGAAATGAAAAAAAAAAAGAAAAAGAAGATGAAAATATAGCAAGCAGGTAGCTTCTGAAGGAAAAAACCCCCACCTTTAAATCATTATACCTGAAGAAAAAGGCAAGATGTCTTCAGTGCAGAATTCTTCTGGGTAATTGTGACAGTCTTCTGTGTACCAGGTGGTCTTTTCCTACCTCAAGAGGAGTTTAGATTCTCTTTTTGTCTGTTTGTTTCTGCACTGCCACCCCCAGTTTCTGGAGACAATATTACACCTTGAGGGACAGCTGGAAAAATTTGTGTCAGAAGTGTTTGTGAAAACAGTATTATTCGTCTCATGTTTGTATTAATTGATTGGATAGAATATTTACAGTTTGTACATGTTTATGTCATTTCCTTCTGATAGTTTAAATAAGGAAAACTAAAATGTCCATTCCAAAAGGATGTTTTTTACTCTTGCCTTTTGTGACTGGTTTTGTTTGTTTCTTTGTTTGTTTGTTTGTTAAACAAACTTCTCAGCTCTGAGCTCTTTTGGCTGGTTGATGACTTTGGATCAGGGTACTGCCTCCTCTTCTACTTCAGTCTGAGTGTAAGGGGAAGGAATGGGTCAAGACAGAGACTTAAGTAAAATAGTGTTTTTTCGTTTGGGTCAAAGGAGCTGAATGAAACTGTGTGAGAAGTGCCATGACACTTATGTAATAAACCAGTAACTCTTCCTTTGCTGTCAACATAAAATTGTAACATTCACTTAGGGGAAAAAAATTAGGACATTGTGAAGGAATGTAGTTTCTACGGTACCTAGGTATAGTACTTTGACTGAACTCGGATGTGTGGGGTGAGGTCTGGTTTCTGCGCGCTGAAGTCTCAAGGCTGGGATCCTGTCAGATTCCCCCATGCCCTGCGCTCAGGGCACAGCCTGTGCGCACTTGCACTCGGATGGCTTCTGGAAGCACTAAAGATTGAGGCGCTCGACAGAAACTTGGAGGCACCTAAATGCTAAAGGCTGATTGTATTTAGTTTTGTGTTTTCAAAGTGCTGGGCTGATAGATTGGTAATAGGGAGGCTTCTGGGGACAGTGTTCCCACTGTAATAGGCAGCCCATGTTTTTGAGGGCAATTGAACTTTCTAAATTCCTTTTAAATAAAGCTCAGAGTCTCTGGTTACGCAGCAAAATGTTTGTTTCTGGGTGCCATGAGGTTAATATTGTTTTCAGAGAGGCAGTTATGTGAAGAAGTTGTGGGGTTGACACAGCCTTAAAACATTTCTAGAGTGTGTTTTGTTGGCAAGGTTATATAATGATGGAGAGTTTCGTGCTTTGCAGAGTGAAAAGAAGCAAGCTAGTTAAACTCTGTGTTCTGTCTCATCTCAGATTACTTGTCTCACCTTTTTTCCAACAGGGATTTGGTAGGGTAGGGAAAGGATTATGAAAGGTATGAAATATGGTAATGTAGTTCAAACTACACGGGTAGTTAAAAAATATTATAAAACATATACTCCAGGCTGTAGTGTTCAGGCTCTTGAAATTCTGCCTGGGCAGGAAGGCACTGCTAGGTTACAATCAGCCACAAACAGAAAATCATATAGTGCTTTCAAGGGGTATATGACAAGTGGATAAATAATTTTAAAATATATGGAGCAAAGAAATTTTAATAGATCTGTCTAGGAAGTAATAAGGTGATAAAAGATGAAAATTTGCTAACATTCATAAGGTGGATAACTCATACTAAATAATTTTGGTCTCTGTGACCAGGCATGCAGACAAGTCATCAAGGTTTTATATTTTCTCATATGATACTACAAACTCTTGGGCTTTTATAAGGTCTGTTACAAGTTAAGAGCATATTCTTTTACCTAATCTTGCAAAATAAGTTGGAAGCTTTTTGTTTGTAGTGCCATCTTACAGACGACAACCAGAATTGTACACAGTCTTCCAGTGTGGCATACTCCTTCTGTATTTGTACAGGCTTGTTCCATCTAGATAGTAGAGGGAACAGGGGAAGCATCAAAATCACTTGTGCTGATACAAAATATTTTAAGACTTGCTATGGAGTCACATAAATACATTCCCTTGCTCTCTTCTTATTCATTCACGTTGAATGAATTTTTCTAAGGTACCAACAAATGGCAACTTATATATACTGGTTTTCCATTCATTACTGTTCTTAGTAGATACAAAAATAAGGAAACAGAAAAAACACATGTTCTCATGATGTCTTCTATTTTTCTAGCTGAGGAATGTGTAACTTCTACTACATTCAATATTTTTTAAATATGAAATTCCTCTTGTAAACCAAATAGTAGGGGTACAATTGGCTGATGACTAGCTAGAAGAATGTGAGTAGCTAAAATGGTCCCTTTAACTGTGTTTTGGCATCCTATTAAAATTTGCTGTTGGCATCTTTTCAACTAACACATATTTCATGTTAGTTTGTAGATTATAGAATGCATATTTTGTATATACATGCTGATGTTTCCAAGATGCTCTTCCTGAACACAACCCTTCCAAATTTTAAAAAAACCAACAGATTTTGATGGTTTTCTGTATACTTTGCAGGATTTACTTATTCAGTGTGTGCATAGGCAGGCCTTTCCCCTTGAAGTTACCTGTATTTGCTGTTTATCTCCTTTTGAGATTGGGTTTAGTCATCTGGGTTCAGCATCATTGCTTCCAGAAAAGCTCCATGCTTAGAGGTGAAACTCTGAGAAAAAAATTTCATGCTTGCATGCAAATACATCCTAGGATAAAAAGAAGGAAAAGTGAAAATTAACGGAGTGCACGAAGTTGGTTTTAAGTTTAGTGAGAAGATCTCTATGTGTTTCTGGTGGATGCTGACAGCTCCACTGTGGGGTCAGGTTTTGAGGTGCCTGTTGCTCCATGGAGAGTTGCTGCACACCTTGTGGGGCTATGACTTGGATTGGGGCAGAGAGCTGGCAGATATTTGCCCTGCAGTCGTGCCTAGTTCAAATGCAGTCATGATTTAAACAGAGATCTAATTTGAGTTATAATTAAATAATGATACAATGCCGATACTGTTTCTGCTGTACGCTGGCCAAGCAGTTGGTGCATGGTACTTGTTTTAGCGCACAGTGCAGTATTTTACCCTAGGGGAAGGTACATCTTATGTAAAGCAGTTGACTGAGAAAGTCTTATACAAAGCGAAAAGCAAGACCTTGCGGGAAAGCTGTGCTGACTGTTTTATACAGTGGGCTTTTCTTCTTAAGTTCTTTCCGTTCCCCTTGATTTGTAAATCTCTTCAACTTCTGTCAAAAGTCAGCTCTGGTAAAAAGAGGGGCCAAGCAGGAGAAGTCCAAGTAAAATGAAGGTGCCATTTTTGTTTGGTTTTGTTCTGCTTTCTGTTTGCTTTTCTCTGCTTATACTTCCAATCCTAGCAGCAAATGGCAACAGAAGCCTCCCTCAACCCACACAAAATTGATAAGAGTTTTCAAATCATATTTCTACAGTTGCAGTCTGGCTGCAGTGGGAAAAAGCCCACAGCTGGTGTGGATCCAGGATAGTTGAATACCACTGTTAATGTATTCTTCAGTATAAGTCTGAAGGTCTACGTTTTTCTAATCTTTGTTCCATTCCTTTTTTTTTCCAAATTAAATTTATGTATTACAGGCAAAATCAGCAAATTAACAATTTACATCAGAAGATAAGGGAGAATGAAATACGGGCTCAACATGCAAGACTGAGCCATCTTGTGAACTGCGAAGAACCGTACATGACTAACTTACAGGTAGGATGAATACTTTTCTTTCAGCAAAGCTTTCCACTGCCCAGTAACTGCCACCTAAAAGCATGTTCACAATTTTCTGCAGGCCAAAGTGTAGAGCTTTTGTGATTACTGATGGCTGTGTAATTGCATAGCTGTGAATTGTGTAGAGAATACCCTCTAAGTGTTGTAGTTTACCTTTTATTTGAGAAATCTAAGTTGCATTAAAATTTTGTACATACACAATTTGAAGTCTGATAAAAATGAGATAGCAGTGAGGGATTGTGACGCTGTAAGAGTAAGGGTTTAAAAGCATGCATGTATGGTAGTCCTGCAGGGAGATAGTAGGAGAGAAAATAGTTTGATAGGAGAGTATCTGAAATTAACTAATGAGAGGTTTTCTGAAGAGCAGGAGGTACTGCCCAAAGGATGGTTAGATTTTATGGGTAGAATAGATGGAGCAGATGTGAGAAGGCAAACAGACTGGTGGAATACCTTTTGACAAGACACCTGAAAAGGATATGGACTAGTACTCCTAGAGAACACAAAGGGAATGTCTGGTGGTATTTTGAGTATACTTGTCCTAAATTTAATCTAACTAGCACAGGTAGCAAGTAGCATAAGGATGAGGTAGCAAAGGTTCGCCAAGAAATGCAGATCAGTGTGAGGACTGTGGCTGCTTATAGAGCACAAATGCCATCTCCAGGCCTTGACATATCTAAAAGGCAATGCAGCAGGAGAGTGTGAAAGGGAGATATGCAGAGAGAAATAGCTTTTTTGTCCCTCCTTTATTATGTTATCTTCTTCTGTCACAAACACTGCACTAGGATCTCAGCTGGGGTACTTCAGCATGACGTTATTTGTGTGCTTGGAATAACACAGCTGTGCATCAGGTGAGAATGTGGTTTGTGTGACAGCAGAGACATTCAAGGGGAGCCTCAGTGTGAACTTAGGTATACAGAGACTTTTTGAGACATCTAGGAATGTGGCTTTTGATGCTTCCAGATCTTCTTTTACAGAATACCTTAAAATCTGTCTAGATTAAGAATTTTATTGGGGGGGGAAGAAGATGCAACCAAAAAACCCAGACAAACAAACAAACAAAAGAAACAATATCGCAGAAAATGAAAATTTAGTGCGCGTATCTTAGTATATTATGCTTCAAATAAAGCAGCAGATGCATTCCTCTTGCATAATTCAAAGAAACTTGAAAGTTTATAATGTATTTGGGCTTCTGCTAGATTTGTGTGCCTTCTATAAGACGAATTTATAAAAGCAAATCTAGTTTAATGACAGTTTTAATCTCTTTAATACTTTACTGAAGGAATGTCACTAGTTAAAGAAATTATACAGACAGTATTTTTAAAGATAAATGATTTATATTATTAAAGGAATCTTGAAATTGAAAGCCTAGTGGGATGCATCTCCTTTTTCATCCCACTTGCAGCTGACTTCCATTTTGTGCTTGTCTGTCTCTGGGCAATGGAGATGGAAGTTTTGGTATACAGAAAAGATAGGAGACCTGCCTTCTGACTGTAGCTCAAGTCTCAAGCTTGTTCCTGTACTGTTTTCCCCGCAGGTGTGATAGCTCTAAGGTTTGACAAGTACTGATGCTCTGCTTTAGGAGGGTCTTGAGATTAAAGCATCTCTTACTTCAATATGTTCATAGCCATTTTATAGTGTTTTTCTTCCCAGGAGATGGTATGATAATGCAGTGGCAGTGAATTGTTTTGAAAATGCTGTTTATCTGCATTTATAGGGATTTGTTTTGGGAGAAAAATCACACCTCTTCCATAAATCTAAGGGGGAAAGTGGCCACACAATGTTCTTATGCATTTGTTATGAGTGTAAAGGTGTCCAGCTTCTTTGTCTTTTTGTTCCAGATTCCTGAAAATACATGGCTGTTGCCATGTATTTTAATGTTTGAAAAGTCAAACTCCACCCTTCCTGACAGCAAAAAAAAAAATGCAGGACTGTTTTCTGCTCTGCAGTTCAAGTGTACAGTGTGTGTTCATTTGTGTGATTATTTTACTTCTTTTCATAAGCAACCACAGTATGAGAGCACACCACTGCAACCTCACATTTCAGAAAGATCAGCATCCCACCTCGAGGAGCTTGAGAGAAAGATTGCAGCAGCTGAGAACAAGGAATTACAATTCAGTGAAATTGTGAAACAACTTTCAAACAAATCTAGTGAGGAGAAGAAGAAGATGGAGGAGAAAGTAAGTGTCTTTCCTGTTCCACATTTCTTTTTGTCACTGTTACAGCAGCATATGTTATGTTTGCTAGAAAGCAACTTAGTTATGTGGGTGTCTGAGTTATTTTCAAAAGGTAGCAAAACTATCTGCGATAGAAGAAGAAGATTAGTGATTTCAGGTGTTGTTAATGGATAAATCTGGACTTGCAGAGGATATATCCTAGAAGTGATAGTAGGTAAAACAGTAATCATGGTAACAGTTTTAACCAGGTATCAGTTAAGCTTTAGGAAATAAAAAAGCCGCTCATTCTTCTAGCTTGAAATGTTTATTACAGTAAATAAAACATCATTTAAAAACATAGATTGTGAAAATTAAATCCTTATTTTTAGCATGGTTTGTAAATGTGCTCAAGCTTTGAGATGCACTTACCAGCCTGTATGTGCCTATTCGGCATGAGTGATTCTCTTGTAGCTTTCTTAGGATGTGCTGACTGGACTTTAGTTTGAGACAAAGATAGCTGTGTTCTTGGAACTGTTTTGACAAAGGATTTTTTTTGCAGGCTGAAGCAATTCCCGGGGGTGGTTTTGAATGTACTCACAGCCTTCCTTTATTGCAAGCAGGAATGTGCCATTGACCAAGGGGTTCCTAATTAATGTTTTAGGGATACATTGTCACTGTTACCTCATCTTCTTTAATTACTGGGCTTAAATTATATTAAATCAGATTCAAGGACTACAAGCAGTATGATACAGTGAAGTGTCAGGTGGGAAGACAAAGAAGAATGCATAATTCATCTCAAAAATTCTGACTTACCATTTCCTATGAACCCTCAGTGTGCTTTTCACTGAGGCAGGAAGGGCAGAAATTGAATACTGCTGCTTTTCCTGTCTGAGCTTTTCCTGCCTGTGTTCCTCACTGTGTAGGAACTGGCAGGCAGTGGCAGTGGTGAGGACCTGTGCAGCAGTGCTTGTGTTGGCAGCATGGTCTGTAGGTTGGACCCCGATTCACTGCACAGTCCTGATTTGCCCCTTAACACCTGTCCGTTCTGTTCACTGAACAAAAAGCTCTCAAGGAGAGAGAGGGCAGGGAGGGACAGTAGAAAATATTCTTTTTTCCTGCCTTTCTGTGCACTTTTTTGATCTAGGTAATAAAGCAAAAGAAGTACCAGGAATATGAACAAAGGTAACATAAGACAAAAAGTGTTTTCCAGGCTTATGGAAAATTAAGGTGCCTGTACAAAAGGAGTTTAAGAAAGCAGCTATTCTGATCTGATGTCCTCTGATGTGATTGTCAGACTACATCAAAGTCAGGGTTTCGGCTTCCATTTTTGGTAGGTTAAGTTCTTGGTCCTCATGTTTTAAGTTGTTTTCCTAGTCCAGAGGAACTAAAATATATCCTGATTATTTGTTGCATATGAACATCTCAGTGGGTGAAAGAAGTATTTTAAGCGTTGAACTGTTTGTGTTTTCAGTTCATAAGGCACTTGGACTGTTCTGTGAATCAGCTGTAGTTTGAGGTCACATGTGAGCCTATAACTTGAAGCTGTTGGGATTAATAATTTTTGGTTTTGTTTTCTGCTCTTGCCAACCCTTTCATGCACTGAGAGTACAATTCTTGGAGAGTTAACAGTCTCTGCTTCCAAACAGGTTTATTTTTTACTGTTATCATAAAGCATGTACTCATTCTTTCTTCTAGCTTAAAACTAGAGACCGATATATTAATAGCCTGAAAAAGAAATGCCAGAAAGAGTCTGAGCAAAACAAAGAAAAACAAAGACGAATTGAAACCTTAGAAAAATACCTGGCTGACCTCCCAACACTGGATGATATAGAAGGGCAGACTAAACAGGTAAGGTAAAGTGAGTTTTACATTAAAAATACAAGTAAGCTCCTTAATATCTGTTCTGAAATCTTCTGTTTCAAAATCTCTTTTTTTTCACCCTTACGTTTAGGAAGAGAAGTATCTCAATCTTTTAGAAAGCTGTAGGTATTAGGATTTCTCACAGTCAGATAAGCGACACAGGTGTGAAACTATGCAGCAGGTCACTGCAAGGCTGTGGTCTGCCACAAGGCCGTCTGCTGGTGGTGGCACTGTGTCTAACTAATATAACCTTGTGTTAGCTGCAAGTTCTAGAAGAGAAGAACAAGCAGCTTCAAGAAACCATGGCTGAGTTGGAAAAGAAGCTTGGAGAGGCCCGGTCACAGTGCAGAGAGAGAGAATTACAGCTGGCGTCTCAGAAGAAAAAAGAAAAAGAGCTGGTCACAACAGTGCAGAGGTATGAGCAGCTGCTCAGGCTGTGCCCTGGAATGGGTGTGCTTCGCCACCTGATGTCAAGACCTAATGCTGTTTACAATCTTAATCTATTACAATGCTAATGATTTTTCATGGCAAGGGTTTTGCAACTTGCTTTGTGGCAAGGAGGAGAGTTACTTAGAACATTCTTTGCTATCTGTCTTTAAGGATGTGGGACGCTCCAGCAATGGCATCATAGCCTGCTGGCAGATAGAAGATGAATAAACTTGTGTAGCAAAAGGGCATTGTATAGAAGCTGTCAGTAGGGCTGTTTGATAACTGATCCTGTCATGAACTGTGGGAAAACTCCCAGGATATTGGCTAATGGGTATATCAGGGAAGGGTCAAAGACTTCAAGAAATTCCAGCTGTTTCTTATCTTTTCATCAAGGGTGCAGGTATTTACAAGGAGATTTAGCTGTAGCTAGTATGTTGTCACTGAACTTAGTCTAAGTATGAAAAAAAAAATGGGACAGATATCCAAGAGTAACCACTTAAGACATGGAGACTTTGTTACTTTGTTCCATTTTAAATCAGGGGAGCTACTTAAACTTTTTTTTTATTTTTAAAAAAAGGGAAGAGGGAAGCAGGGGAGAACCACTTTTAAGTATCTGTGGATGTTCCTGCAGTTGATTGTCCCTCCACTGGGTAAAGGTGCATGCCACAGAAGTCGGAAAGGTTTCCATGATGAAAGGCGAGCTGCCTAGGACACCTTGCCAGCAAAATTGTTGACACATTGTTTCCATCTTACCAATGGAAGGCGTTCGTGCTCTCATAATCTGGGGGGGATCATTCTGTCTTTTCTGAAAGCCTACAGATAGTTGGGGTGACCTCTGGTTTCTAAATTAGACAGCAAGATTAGCACTAATAAAATGTATTTCCTTTCTGAGAGAAGGTGAGCGGACAGAGGCTGTAGCTACACGTATGGGCTTGAGTTGAGCAATGGAGGGTCTGAAGGCCGTGCCCTCCTGTGGGAGCATTCCTGGCAGGAATGGCCTTGTGCTCTCCCTTGCAAGTCACAGAGGGCATGACGGGTTGGGCCATCAGCACTGGGCACAGCCTCTGATTCTGGACTCCACTTTGAGTTGTATGTGCCCCAGTGAGACAAGCTGATTTAAAAGCTCCCAAAGCTTTGAAGGTTCACAGATGCCTCTGATCTGTGATGGACCTGGCTTTACCACCCCCAGCAGCACAGAGCAACTGTGAGCACCACAAAGCTTTTCTTTGCTCCTCACTGCCCTCTCTTCCTACACAATACTGCTGGAGCTGTGCCTTTTGGGAGACCCAGCACAGAGTATGGTGCATAAAACCTGCATTCATCTGCATGAATCTGTCCTTGCCAGTGCTGTGGCACCTTGAGTAGTTTAGAATTTTTGCATCATTCATGCGCTGTTGGTGCATGAATTACATGCTCATTGATAAGACTGGATTCTGCTAGGTATAGTTTTACAGTTCTGATTGGAAGATGGTGCAAGTTTCTAATTTCTTCCTAGAACACACAACCCTTTGGTTTCTATTAGCCCACTTTATCTTTCTTTCATGTTGAATGGCAGTTTACAACAGAAAGTAGAAAAATGCCTGGAAGATGGTATCCGGCTTCCAATGTTGGACACAAAACAGCTTCAAAGTGAGAATGAATGTCTCAAAGAGAAGAATGAGAAAGCCAGTAAGGTTAGTGTGCAGATAATCTGCTGGTGGCATCTTTAATCTTAAGTCCTGCACTTCTTTCTTTTTTTTTTCACTTTAGAAATAAATATCTCACTGAAGAATTACATATTTGTTGCTCATTCAGGTGACTTTTCAATACCTGTCTGTCTCTGTTCAGTACATTTATTTTGCATGAATTTTGTGTTCTGAGAGAGTTGAACTGTCTTGTCATTTGTGTTTTTAAAGGTGCTATTTAAAATCTATGTCTACACACCTGTAGGTGGATTTTTAGACAAGGATCTAAAGAGATTTGAGCCTTCTAAACTGCTCAATTTTATATTCTAGGTCATAGACAATCAACAAAATCAGATAACTGGACTGATTTTGGACATGCAGGTAAGGAGAAGTGTATATTCTCTTGTTTACTGTGTGCACTTCTAGTTCATAAGAGTAATATTGCTAAAGTTGAGTTTCATTCTTTTATCTTTCTGATAAGGAGTCAAAGGGAGAAATGCCAAAAACTTAATGTTATGGACTGTAGTCGACCCATGTTCTCTTGCAGGCTCATAGTGTAGTTAATACGTTTCTGTGATTTAGCACTTAACTGGTACTCTTCAGAAAGTGAAAAACTGTTGCTATGTCGCATCATTATTCTGCTGGTCTAGTGTATCATCCAAAGTACAAAAGCGATGTTGCTTAGGGGCTTCATTGTTCAGTTTGTTAGAAGAGACAGGTGCCTTTCTAAACCATCCCACTTCACATTTGACATCATTTAGGCAAGTTGAACACGGTTCAACTGGTTTCGGGCACTTAGATACCTTAACTGTCTTGGTGGTGGGCACCTAGGTTGGAGCCAGAGATTTTTCTGGACAGCAGAGTTTGTCAGTAAGGAATCAGCTGCAGCTTTGTACATCTGAATAACAGGGTTTTGAAAGCTACTCAGTGACCTCTGTTTGTTGTGGAGAAAAAGAAACATTATATAGCTTTTGGGGAGAAAGTATTACTTGCCATAGAAAAAGCTGAGCATTTTAAAAAGCCCAAACATCTGTTTTCAGCAAATATTGAAGCCAAACTCTAGTTTCCACATTCCTCTTCTAGAATGTCATTTGTCTATTAGAAGTTGTCTACCACTGTTAAGCTGCTTCCCTTCTCTGCCACGGTAAATAGGAGGCCTGATTCCTGTCAACATGGTAACCATGTATTTGTTTGATTAGCTTGCAGTGTATGAAGTGTATCTGTAGAGGAGCATTAGGTGAATTTAAGTTGCAACATGATGTCTTTATGTTAACTGAAAAGGAAGTTGAATCGTTTAAGCTTCTCAAGGTTTGAAAAAGATTAATTTTATCAAACTGAGATGTTTGCATGGAGCAGACTGGTATATGCAAAGATTGTGACACAGGCAAATGTTGTTTCAGCTGTTATATAGTTAAAAAGAAACTCAACTGGAACTTCATAACCTTTCTGAGGTTCTCTGTCCCTTTTTGTAGTTAGGATTATTTATGTATGTACTCCATATATATGTTGTGCTTATCAGGACACACAACTTGCTAAATGCACTATCATCAACCTAAATATTTTCCCATTTCCTAAACTTTCTGGTCTTTTTCTCGCTAACACCTTTATCTTGAGACTAGTGATCTTCAGTGTTTTGTGTGCTTAGCCTGACATGACTTTAGGGAGCTGGACTGGGAAATGCTGAAGAGTTGTGACTGTCTGTGAACAGGGTACTGTTCTGTTCTTCAGGACTTTCTCTTACTTTTCCTCTTGAGGTATTTTATATAAGGACAGAAAATAAGATTTGGAAATGGTGTTAGCCCTCAAATTACTTGTAGACTATAGCAGCTTCTTTGTATCCTTGATCTCCCTGGCCTTCCATACTTGTGACCTGGGAAGAATTAAAAATTAGTTCATTAGAAATTGAAATCCTTTATCAGCACAGAGATGCAATTTATCTTCAGCTAAGATGATCTCATTTTATTCCCTGTCTTCTGCCACATTGTAAACTTATGCTTGAGAATGTATTTCAGTTCACTGTTAACNATGAGTTTCTATTTGCTCATAATCATGGTGAAATAATTTTCTATGGTTTTGCTTCATTGATTTGTTGTTCTGAGTGAGAGGGATTAAAATTCTGGTTGTGCTGCATATACAGGGAATCTCTAGAAAGGGAAAAATTTTAGATGACAGTGTTTTAAAAAAGAAATTCATATTTACATGACAAAACTAACAGACCAATTTAGATATCACAAAACTACTACCAAAAAGGAGAGTAGAAGTAAGTCAGATTGTACAATGCCTATGTTACCCAAAGTACATCTGTCAATCTTGTCAGTCACAATAAAGCCCAACTGTGCCAGGCTGGGAATATTGCCACCAAGTTGTAACTTTGGAAAGCATATGGAAAAATTAAGGGTGAAGTATGGAGAATACATAGCACCATGAGGAATGTGGAAATCCAGCACTATAGGTTCAGCCAAGCTGTTAAGCACATGTGCTTTTTCTGAGCTTTAAGATGAGGGTAACAGAGAATGATAAATCTTAGGTGTATCTTTTGAAAATAAACACTGATTTCTACTTCTAGTAGTGCCCATTACATGGAGCAGTTCTTGAACTGAACATGTGCACATTGCTTGGAATATTCTAAAAGTTGTTTTTTCCTTAGTTTGCGGAGTCATGTAAATTTAGTGGCAGATGTGGTTCTGCAAATACACTGGGGAAGGTTAATAGTTCTCACCCTGTCTTCCCAACCACCTCCCACCCTCCAGAAGGCTGCACAGTCAAACCTTTTTTGTGTGTTGTGGACATGAACATGAAATGTGTAAGTGGTAGTACTAATGCATCTATCATAGCTGGGGCTTGGGTGTTCCTGAACTTGATCTTCGTCAAAGACTGTTAAAATTGGAAGATGTTTGGAAGCTGGGAGGGTGTTTTGGGTAACTGCATTGCCCTGTTCACTTTATGCTTCTTAAGTATGACATCTGTATGCCACAGATGGGCCTAGAAGCACCTTCAGTCTAACCTAGTAATGGTTATTTTTCTCAGTAGATAATGTTTCTAAAAAACTAAAAGCAATGATTCAACATCACTGCAGGTTCTGCTCATCTGTAAGCATGTAAAGGAAATGCCTGAAGCAGTTATTTCCTGCCCTCTCCTGGCCCAGGGTGTTTCCTTTGCCTCCTTCCTCCCACTGGCTTGTGTAGCTGTGCTTTCTCAAAAAGCTTATCTTTAGGATACACATTACTTCAGCATTTCCTTTTGAGGGGCGTGCTGTGTGTGAAAAGAGCAGCAGATCAAGTGTATGAAAATGGTTTTAAAAACAAGTAGTCATTTCTGGGTTCTGTCTGCTCATTCTTACTGCTGACATGAAGATAAAGTGTTGAGGGTTTTTTAGTCCATATTAAGTCTGTAAATGTTGTCACCATTGCTTTCCAGTTTAGCAAAGAGTACAACAGAGTACTGACTCCCCACTGCTTATGTCGTGTCGAGCTGAATGTGCAGGGAAATTTTGTCAATGCAACACCACCTGTGACCAGCCGGGCCTTTAAAAACTTCACTTAGTGTTGGCCTTGCCTTGTCTCTCATTACTCCCTGCCTTCTCATCATCACTGATAAATCTTACAGGTGGCAAGTCACAGCTGAAGAGATCTCTATGTTTGAAAGCATCAGGAGTTTATATAATTTCTATTCATTGTTAGTATTCAGATAAGATGGCTTGAATATTCCTCTTTCTGAATTTTGCCAGATGACCTGGAAAGACATATCTACAGATTTAAAAGCCAAGTAGTGGAATAAATATGAGTACTTTCAAGAGTAAAGGCACCTGTGGTCATGCTGAATTCAACCTGAAAATTCCATTTTGGCAGTATCTTGTGATTTCTCAGTTTGAACTCTGTGGTTGAAAACTGGGGAATTGACAGCAGCTGATTCCATATTGTAGCGGGTTTTTTATTTGTTGTTGTTTAAGATCATTAACCTGTGTTTTCATTCATTTCAGTCTATGCAAGAGAAGCTTTCGCAAGAAAAGCTGATAGTTCAGAAGATGACAAATGAGCTTGAAGAAAAAGAAAGACATATAGAGCAGTTGAAAACAACTCTCTCTGAAGTAAGTAAAATAGCATCAGTAACCCAACCCCTGACCACACCAGAGCCAGGAAGAACCTTATAGAATGATTACAAGATCCCTTGGTAGGCCTTAATGAGCTTAATTACATACTTAACTGTCCTGGCTCCCATGCAGATATATAATGCATACCACCCTACCTCAAGAAGTGAGAACTTAAAAGGTGAAGATGGCTAAGTAATGGTAACATGAAATAGCCATATAAAAGCTGTTTATATGCTGTTCTTTGGAGGGGTCCAGAAATATTGATTATATGTTTGGTAATTAATTATTTTTAGTTGTACTATTTGTGGTTTGAAACTTTCTGCTACCGTGAATGCCATAGACTAACTTTCCCCTTTTTTCCATTTGACGAAGAACCAAAGACTGATGGAGGAGAATGCCTGCCTGAAGGAGCAGATGCGGCTGGTGGAGCAGTCCAGGCAGCCAGTGTCTGAGAAGATGCCTGTAGCAGACCAGTTGTTCAAGGAAATGTCCCATTGCTTGTTTGACTTGAAAGCACTGTGCAGTATTCTTACCCAGAGAGCTCAGGGCAAGGAGCCTAACCTTTCCTTACTGCTGGGAATCAGATGTAAGTGATGTTGACTTTCCAGTGTTTCATAAATGTTTTGACACAAAGGAATAACATTTTAGCTAACGTAGTGCTTGAACTTGCCAGCTGGACAAGCTTGTGTCCCCTTGCTATGCAGATGGAGTAGTGGTGCAGGAACTCATGGAGCTCTCAGGAAAAGCTGGGCTCTTAGTGCCTCTGGGCCACTAAATGCATGTGACTACACAGGTCCTTGCCAAGTCGGGAGAGCAGGTAGCTGGCTCTTCATGTGCACCCAATCATGGGTATGTTCACTGCTCTCGAAGAGAAAGGTGTGCAGCCAGGTATCTGTCCCTCCTGAGACACACTGCAGCCACTGTGAGGGTTAACAGATGCTTAAACACATCTTGTGCTTTTGTTTTAAAGCCCTTGGGGTCGAGTAATAGGAATATCCATCTACTGTTTGAATGTGGATATGTCTGGTGTGGGAGTGGGGGTGTCCAGGTGTTTTAAATAAGCCTTCTGCCTGATAACTTCATCTCTAGTGCTGTTCATCTAGTCTTCAGCATTTGCTAAGCTGTTAAATTTAACCAGGAAATGAGAAGCATCCACTAAAACCAGTCAGACAAAGTTTGTGTTAGGTCTTTCCTTCTAACAAAGGAAAGCTTCTAACAAGCTGGTTTTGTTGACCTGAATGTATCATATTCTAATGTTTTCTGAATGTAAATTAGAATTCATCATGTAGACAGGTTGCTGAACTGAACCATCACAAGGAAGGTAAAGTGCAGTCTTTGTGCAGAAAGAGCTGCTACACACCTGCTAGCCCTCTTTTCTGAGTGACTGCAGAAACCCCCAGTCTCTAGAAAATGGGAGCTCTACCCGTTTTTTTCCACTGCTGTTCTGATTCATCAGACTTCAGCAAGTCTAGATCTTGGTGCAAATAGAAAAGCACGTCTTTCAGAGAAACACTGATGTGCTCTGAATTAAGTTCGCATGGTACCACATTTTGTAGGCTTTTAAGCACATTGAAGCATTATGTAATTAAAATGACCTGCTTCTTATTTCCGAGTGGTGACTAGTTGCAGTATTCACAGGACACAGCTGCTGGAGCTTTAACCTTGGGTGTTGTTTTTTGTAGCACTGAGCTGTTCATCTGAAGAGAGTGAAAATTACCACAGCACAGAGACCCTTTCGAAGAAGCTCTTGGACGTTTGTCAGCTGCGGAAAGATATTGATGAGTTAAGGACTATAATGTCGGACCGTTACGCTCAGGACATGGGGGACAACTGCATCACTCAGTGACAACACTCCCATCTAGTAGCAAACGACTTACTGAGTCCTGCTGTCTCACAGGTCTTTGCATTTCCATTATGGAGCCATATGGGAAGGCTGCAAATAGCACCAGATGCACATCTCTGAGGGCTGAGTGTGATTGATCTCGGGAGTCTGGTGTGCAGGGGGCAGTCATCATGTGAACTGTGGTACAAACTGCAAGAAATCTTTTCTCAGAACTACTGAATGTAGGAACAAGCTGTGAAGAATGATTCAGTTGGACACTGTTTCCTTCATTTGGGCTCTTTTTATTACTTTGCCTAGTTTTTGGAATCAGAGCTTCAAAACAGCCATGCTGCTACAACTCTCAGTCCTTTCCTTCATTAAGGGTTTGAGTGGCATTATCTGTGTTCAGATATTAAGGGAGAAGGTCAAAGAACCTACAGCTGTACATGGTGAAGCCCAAGGCTTCTGCCACTGCACTTCATTCTAAGAATTGCAATTAGAACAATCTTGGGGCATTCAAAAAGTAGTTGCTCTCCAAGTTGTCAAAAATTAGGATATAAAGAAAGATGTTTTTAGTAATGGATGTCTACATTTGTTTGTCCAGTAGCATAAAAACCCCAAGTTTAACTCCTTTATGCAAACAAGTCTATAAAATACAGATTGTTTGAAACACTCTCATGTTGCTCTAAGGAGTTTCAATAGTACAAAGTCTGTGACAAACCCAGGGAAGCTCTAAGGCATAAAACTGCAGTATACTCCATGGCTGCAAGAAAAAAAAAAAAACAACACCAAAACTGTATTTTAGTGTTTGTACTTATTTTTCCCCGTTAGGTCTTTTCCATTTCAAAATGTTGCTGGTCTGTGTTCTGTTCCTGAAGGCCTCTGATAAGATTGTACACCACCTCAGCCATTTTTACCACAGCTGCAAAGAGGACATTTGACCCTTGGCAAAATTAAGGCTCAAAACAGAATGTTTCCAGTTAGCAGTATAAAGTACTTGGTTATCTGAGGACTGAAAACTTTTCCACGTTGTTCGGGAATTCTTGATTTCTCCATTTTTGTAGGAAGCAATTACATAAAATGGTAAGCTCATGTTCCGTAGCTTATTCAGTGAGTTTCACTTGGCAGTGCTGTTTAACTCCCATGGGACAGATGACATTTCCTGGAACATCACTGCAAGTTAGCTGCACAGTTATGCATGGTGGAAAATAGTATTTAACTGAAGTAAACAAAAACTTGCAAAGAGCAAAACCACTTTTAAATCACACTGTTAAGAAAAATACATGCATCACTTACTCCTATGGTATTAGAAGAAGGTTCCGGATGCCTTAAGGTGCAAGTCAGTCAACTGATCTGGAGTGGGGATAATGGTAGAAGTCTTTTGGGAGGCTTAGCAATTTGAACCAAGTTAATTCTAAGGTAACATTTTTATGGCAAAAGTGAGTATCTTCAGTTTTCTGATTTGGTGATGTTTTGCTTTCTGTTCATTGTTTAACAGTTACTGTTAATGTTGTTTTTATAATTTAGTGGTTTAATTGTTTTTAGCTGTATGGATTTATTTATTTGACAGTTTTCTCTATTCTGAAACTAGACTTGGACTAATTTGTGAAAAATAGTGTTGCTATTTATATTACTGCTACATGGTTTTATCAGATAGATTAATCTGACTGGTTCAGCTCCTGGGAGCACTAAAACAGTGTCTAGATGAAATCTCAAGTGAGGTTATCTAGTGTCTACTTCAAGGAAAAAAAACGAGACCATTTTATTTTAAATTTCTGTGCTCTTTCTTAGGCACACTATGGTCTCTCCACCAGGGCTTAATTTGCTCCAGTTTTCCTTGTCCTTCTCAGTGGTGTGATGCAGGTGCAGTTGGAAGTATAATTGTGCTCTTCTCATTGATATGATGAGTTCTGCTATGTGTGGGGAAGAGGTCTTCTGAACTAACCTGCATTCTTAGACTGCAAACAGATCAGTG